>BDDA01000038.1:126287-228650 GCA_001662385.1 Chlamydomonas asymmetrica
AGCGGCTCGTCGTACTTGAAGCAGAACGCCGCGTCCGCGCCGCCCATGGAGCGAGCGATGTTGTCAAAGTCAGCCTAGCGGACACAGCACAGCACAGCACAGCACAGCATACAGACAGCACAGGTAAATCACAGGTAGCGCAAACTGCACCCTACGCCGCACCCAAGCGAGCCATCACCGTGCGCCACCATGCATCCAGCATGGATGAATATCTTCAATCGTCATCGGTCAGTCGCTCCCACTGCGAGCGCCTGGTGCTGCCTGCAGCACCTGCCTTTCACTTGGTTTGCTGCTGTGAGTTGTTTTCTCCATTGCCTTATGATTGCCTGTCACCCACACGCACCTGGATCTTGGGGTCTGGCGCTGAGCCCAGCAGCACGAACTGGCCGCCGCGCTCCAGCGCGCGGTAGGCTGCGTGCTTGATGAGCGGCACGCCCTTCTGGCCCGTCAGGCGCGACACCACGCCCACGATGAACTTGTCGTTCCAGCTGGTGAGGCCCAGCCGCTCACGCAGCGCCTGCAAGGGGGGGGGTGCGCACAAGTAAAGGAAGGGCGCAGCAGCAGCGCCACAGCGGCGAGCAAGTGCGTGTGAGTGATGGCAGGCAGAGGCGGTCAGCGAATGCATGCACAAACAAAGGGGATCCTCACAAGCGGTTCGGGGGCGGGGGCATGAGGAAAATGAATCTGGAAACGGATTACATACGACGTGTATCACCAGGCAAGGCGGGCAGAGACATAGGCGGAGGAGCCGGCGCGGGGGGGAGTGCTACCACTCATAGAAAGTGCGAGATGGAATAAACGTATTGCACGCCCGCACCTTGCGCGCCGCTGCCTTGCCCTCCACCACTGTGGTGGAGTCGAAGCCGCGCGGCAGCCACATGTTCTCCTCGGGGCTCCACAGCTCGGGGTCGATGCCGTTGCGGATGCCCACGAACTTGTGCACCTGCGCAGCGATCGCCGGGTGGCCTCCCGTCTGCATGCACACGACCACACCACCACACACACACCGCAGTCAGTCAGGCGTCTCACAAAGCGGATCTTTGTCATGCATGCATGACGTTTTTTGTACATATGTGTGGCAACGCGTCAAGATGGCAACCTGGCAGCGGGCTGCCTGGTTTCTCCCTGGTTGCACAGGCGCTCCAAGCGCCGCAACGATTCAGTTACATTACCCCACACAAACGTGTACGAGCGCTCAACTGCCGAAAAGACTTGGGTGCGTATGTTGAGGGTGGTGTTGGATCTCGCTGACAGGGTGTTGTGAGGCATTGCGTTGGCGAAACTTTCGCTATGGCTCACAACATCCTGTCGGCGAGATACAACACCACCCTCAACAGCAGCACTGGCTTGAACCACTGCAATGGCAGGCGGGGCAACCAGGCCAAGTAGCAAGTGTCGTGCACGGCTGCACAGCACGGCGCCGTGCAGACCCGCCAGCTGCACCGGTAGTGCTGTTCTCATATCCTGTTTACGCTAACGCCAACGCCCTAGTGCCGGCACCAACGCAAGCAGCACGCGCAGTGCGCAGGCCACCAGTGCATATGGATGTTGTAAGGCAGTCCTCCACTGCACGCCACCAGTGTCAGCCTACAAGGCCGTTGATATTGATCTCTACTGTTCTCTCCGCGCATCTACTATGCCACCACCCACCTCGAACGCGTACGTGGGCGACACCGTGGTGAAGCGCTGGCAGTGCAGCGCGGCCTCGGTGATCTTCTTCTGGCCGTAGTTGAGGTTGTGGATGGTGAACACCACCTTGGGCTTCCACAGCCCGTAGTTGTGGTAGTCGTTCCAGTAGGACGACGCCACGTGCGCGGTGGACCAGTCGTGGCAGTGCAGGATGTCGGGCTGGCGGCCTGTCTTGAGGAGGAACTCCAGGGCGGCCTTGCAGAAGAAGTCAAACCGCACCTCGTCATCGTACCTGGGGGGAGAGTGAGGGGCACAGCAGAGACACAGCTCAGGTCGTTACGTTTTGGTCTTTGGGGAACATTTGGGGCTTTGGCGTTGGGAAGCATTTGGCGGTGGGGTCTGCGTTTAGACGCTGAGGCCTACGTTGAGGCTTGGCACTGTGCATCCAGAACGTTGTAGCAGGATGGGGGCTTACTACCCTCTGGGTAAGGACCGCTCACGCTCTCGCACAAGCGTGGCCGGTCCGCTCTCACACATGCGTACGTGGTGGGACAACACATGGGTCCCGCATTTCGCAGGTACGCCCACGGACTGCGGCTGAGGGCTCACTCGCTACTGCTGCTGGAAGCTATGACAGCCCACGAGGGCGGCATGATGCAGGTGCACGCCAAACGCTTCCCATGTCTCATGCCAGCGCTGACTGCGCCACACGCTTCTGCTGCTGCTACACAGGACCCAAACAAGCTACAGAGCACGTGCACGCCAAACGCTTCCCTCACACACACGTGACACAACCCTGTGTGCCATCCCCGTGTACATACACGCAGGACTGCACAGCCTGCTGCCTTTCGCCCTCCACACGCTTGTTGTGCGCACAAGCAGTCGGGCGCCGCACACACACCTGCCATCGGGCAGGCCGGTGCAGTCTGTCTGTCCATACGCATACGCATACACACACTGCATGGCCCCAAGGGAATCTCACGGCATGCCCCTCGGGCACGCTTCCTGGCACACACCTGCCGTACACCGTCTGCGTCTGGAAGAAGCCGTTCCTGGGCTCAATGAAGAACACGCGCAGGTTCTCCACCACCGCCGTCGTGACGAAGATGCGCGTGCCGCCCCAGTCAAACTCGGTCTCGTAGCGCATCTGGCCCTGCAGGATGGGGCTTGCGTTGAGGAAGTCGTACCTGCAGAGTGCAGACCAACGGGAGAGCATCCAGCAGCGAGTCAGAAACAGTGCGGCGATATGTGTACACATCAACATTTGGACGATTCAACACACGCAACTCCTGACCAAATACACGATTGGCGCTTTTGGGTAGAGTTGCGTGTACGCGACAATTGTGTATTTGCTCAGGATTACATACCGTCGATATGTACATACCGTACACTTGTAAGGAGCGTCGGTGACCCTATTTGATGTCACGCACACACTGAACACACTCGGCAACTGTCATGGCATCGTGGCGAGCGTGTGGCTGAGAGCGTACGCTTCAGGGCATCAAGCGAGCACAAGAAGCGCACACGTGACCTGCAACGGCAGACACACCCGACCCTCCCCCTCCTCGCGCTGTCATGCGCACATGCTGTCTCGTGCCGTCATGCGTGCGTGTGTGCATGCTCACTCACTTGGGCATGATGACCTCCACGAAGTGCCCCTGCTCCTTCACGGCGCGCCCCAGCGCAGTCACCACATCGCCCAAGCCGCCGACCTGCGGGGCGACACGCGCACACACGCATAAACACATGCGGCGGGGCGGGCACAATCAGCATAACAACAGCAGTGGGCAAGCAAGCCCTGCCCATACCAACCCAATATATCCAGTACACACGGCTGCTTCAACCAGGACCACAATGGTGCCCGCCCAGCACAGACTTCAGTGCTGCAGTCTGGCCGCCGTACAAAGTTGGCCTGTGTGCTGCAAACACCGAATCGTACCTTGGCGATGGGTGCCATCTCCACGCTGATGTGCACCACGTGTAGGCCCTTCTCCTTGGTCACACAGCCCTCCACCGGCAGGTGGTAGTCGTAGCCAAAGCGGTTGTCGTACGTGCCGTCGCCGCTCGGCACGTCGGCAAACACAAAGTCCATCTTGTAGGCGTCCTTGGGCACCGTCACGGTGGCCTGCCAGGACAGGAGCAAATCAATAACATAGCCTGCCTTACTCTTTTGCTCCCGTCATCCTCTGCCTAGAAGCACTTTGCAGCATGCTTGGCACCTTACAAACAGTGTGAGGAGGATTGCATGGATCCCCGGGGCAAGGAAAGCTACCCTGCATGCTGCCTGCCGTTTGTCCCCGGGATATGTCGCCATGGCTTCTGCCACCCCTCTGTGGTTCGCGCCCAAGTTCCGCCTGTCCTGTTTCCCCTCCAAACCCCCTGCAATCAGCATCCAAGGCAACCGTGCTGTAGCCAGCGTACCACTCACGTAAAAGTGCTGGTCGCCCTCCACCGGCGGGTTCATCTGGATGGGCCCGAAGGGGCGCAGGTGTGTCCAGCGGTTCCAGCCGCCCAGCACCCAGATGGCCTGGCGGCCGGCGAGGTTGGTGTCGCGGGGGTTGTAGTAGATGGTCACCTGCTCGCCCGCCTGCACCACCTCGGGCTCCGTGAACAGCACGTGACGCACCTTGCGCCGCTCAACCGCCTTGACCATCTCCTGCAGGGGGGAACGAATAGGGTGGGGGGCACCGCAACAAAAACAGACAGGGGCACATGCATACACACGGTGAGAGCGGGGACGATGCCGAAACAGCATGGTGACTTTTTGAGCGGTATTTGGGGAGCATTCACCGATGGAAGACATACATGGGGCAACCCAGCGAATGCGGGTGGCTTCCGTACTGCTTTACGCTTTGTGACTCGAGACGCTTGGTGGGCAGCAGGGATACGTCACACCACAGGAAGAGTTGCGACACAGCAGCGGCATCCAGCGGCCCTCACCTGCGCCTTGCGCTTCTTCTCGTCCTTGATGATCTGGCGCCGCCGCGCCTCCTCCTCCGCCGCCACGCGCTCCTCATACGTGGCCTTGCGGAAGAGGTCCGCCAGCTTGCTGCTCCAGGACGCTACCGTCTCGCCCGGGGGCAGGAAGATGGGCGCGCCGTAGTCCTGCGAGCACGCATGCAATCAAACACCCGTGCAAGTGAGCTTGTGCGTGCGTGTGTGCGCATGCATCCAGCGCAGCACCACCCATACGGTACGTGGCCCATTATTGATTGATTGGTTAATGTTGACTGATGTGTCACATGAGTTGAGCACGTCCGTCCCCTGAAGTTAAACCCGTATACCACGGCTGCCCTTGTCGACATGTGATCATCACCTCCAGCACCCATCTCTCTAACAGTATCATCGACAGGATTGCCACCTATCCAATGCTACCACGATGCTCTCGCTCAGCTGGGCCTTGGCCCTGGCGATCTGGCACAGGGTGCTGTGCATCCTTGCAACACTGGGAGAGCAGCTGGCTGGATCCGATACACTGTCAGCATGGTCATGTGGATTCCCTTCAGCCACAGGCGACACCACACCCAATGCGTGGCGCTTTGCTGCGTGCGTGAAAGAATCATGATGCCGCGCTGCACTCCCCACCACTGCAGCCACAACTCTGGACGACGGACATGGAACGCGCTGCACTGTCGATGGCATATAGCTAAGACCTATCACACAAAGCAACTCGCCCGCCCGCTTCGCGACAGGCAGGGCGTCCGATACGGCCTGGCCTGAACATTGCTTGCCCCTTGTGCCCCCCCTCGCCCCCAACCTTTTCATGATGAACGCCCAGAGACGGTAGCACACTACCGCCAACCACACAGGCTGCATAATGCCACCCGGGGCTCAGCCCAGACACCGAACCAAAGTAATGAACGCGGCTGCGCAAACTGGCGAATACGCCAGTCCGTACAAGCGCCGTCGCACGCACCTTGCGGTCGTTGTTGTCGTAATGCTCAAACAAGTTGAAGACAAAGTTCATGGCCACCGCCTCGTAAGGCAGCGACACGGTGGCCTCCCACCACTCGTCATCGGGCTCCGCCAGCTGCACGCAAAGGGATGAGATGAGGCAACCAGCGCCACTGATTAGTTATGGCACGCACTAGGACACAGCCATCGCCAGCACACTACCGTATTTGCCCGGTGCCTTTAGGCAGCACCATCAGTAGCCCAACCTGTCATCAGGTCCACGCTTGTGATGCATGTAGGGCTGCTGCTTGCTCACTATCCCAACACGCAACCAGACATTATGTCGCACTGCCGTGCATGTGCCGTTGCTTAGTGCGAAAACACAGGCCCCGCACAGCCAGACCAGAAACAGCAGCACCAAGGTTCTTGCTTGCGCAGCACAGCGCAGCGCAGCACACGTGTGGCGGACCCAGCCGCGCGCTCACCAGCGGCCCCTCGCTGCGCTTCATCACGATCTTGCCGCTCTTCTTCCAGCCGTTGAAGCCGTACAGCAGGTTCATGGCGCCGTCCGCCGGCATCTTGACCCAGCCGATGGCCGAGGCCTTGCGGTTGTAGCGCAGCGTTAGGCTGCCGCCGGAGTGCACGTCGTCGGGCGTGATGTCCCACAGCAGCTTGCCGTCGCGCTTGAACACGCTCAGCGTGTTCTCCTGCAGCTTGCCGCGCGTGGCGGTCAGCTCTGCGCGCACACAGATACACACACGTGCACACACAAGCGTACATAAGAACACATGAGCACAGGCATGCCAACAAGGACTTCACATGATCCAGCCTCGCCACTCTGTTGGGAGGTGGCTGCCATGAGAACCTGTCTCGAATGCCAGGTGTACGTTATGAACGATTTCTAGAAGCCCGTTATGGCTTCGCCGCACTGGCCTGCCCACCGCGCTCTCAGCTGTTCCATCATTTGCATTTTGCCCAGGCGGGAAATGCAAGCCAAACTGCAGACTGCCATGACATTGGCTCCAGGCCTGGTACTGAGCCTTGCATGCTGACGAGTACGTGTCCAAGCATCGAGATCGACTAGGCAGCAATGCTGTTGGTGGCATTGGGACAATGCTGTTAATGCCTGTGGTGCAGTCGTGGATGCGTTTGGCAGTTGGTGTTCGGGTCGGGTGTTGCTCTGCTAACATATGGCACGCTCAACGCCGACTGGCACAGCAAGATCAACCCGGCCGCAACCTGCTCCACATCCAGCCCCTGACCTCAGCCGCCCCGCGCGCACAATGCGGTATGACAGCAGGTACATGTAGCGGTGCTGGTGGGCCACCACCGATTCACAGCAGTTCGAAGTTCCCAGCGCAATAAACTAACAACCCCCGCATATGGAATCACGGCTGCCTCGTTCATATCGAGCACACACTGCCATTGTGTCCACATTCAGTTTGCTGCGCTTGATGCACCCCATCCATCATCCAACCATGAGACCTTCCGTCAACCCTTCCGTCAACCTTGCCAGCCTTTCGATGACATCCAACCCAGCATGCGTGCAGCGTGCATCCATACATGCACGTGATGCACCAGATGTCAAACCAGTCAATCGGTGCATGAATCACCCACCGGCAGCCAGCCTGATTGCGGTGTCCTCGTCCGCCTTGAGCAGCGCGGCTTGGCGCTGGCGCTCCGCCTCCTCAGCGGCAATGCGCTCCGCCTCCTGCGATACATCACCCATACACACAGTGCACACTGTACGGCTCCACGGGAATCAGACCGCATGCCCAAGGGGCGCTTTTTCTGACACAGTGCACAGCAGGTTACGGTGCGACCCCAGTAGTGTGGATAAGCACAATTGAGATCACGCACCCAACCTAACCCCAAGCATCCACAAACAGGCTGCGAGGGAACCAGGTGTGAATTTAACAAAGCCTGTGGGTGGCTGCATTCAGGCGGACGACCAACATGCATGCTATGTGCACACACAGGGTCACGCGCGGGTTCGCCAACCCCACCCGTTTTGAGCATGCAGCCGCATGATGGTAATGCGCTCACACGTGCCCTTCGCCCACCCACCAGCGTGCAGTGGTGACGCACACCTACCCACAGCTTCCCATAGCTGCCTACAGCTGCCTACAGCTTCCACAGCTGCACTACTTGTGCTTGCACTGCACGCGCTCTGCGCACCTGGCGCAGCAGCTCGCGCTCCACCGCCCACTGCGCGCTGATGTCCAGCCACTCCTCGTACGTCACGCCCGCCTCCACAGGCAGCATGTAGTCCTGCACATGCACGCATGTCACACACGCACGCGGACGCATGTCGCACACACACGCGGACGCATGTCGCACACACACGCAAGAACACAGCCACGCCACAAGGGCAGGGCCCCGTCGGTTGATTGCACACCCGCATGCTTGCTGGTTCACACACACGCACACGCGGCGCGCGCTGCACTTGAACATAGCATCCATGATGATCGAGGTCACCCAGAGCCGTGTCCAATGCAACTGGGTTTGCAAGCCAAACCCCATGCAAGCCCTCGCACCCATATGGCATTGGGCAATCTCGCCATGCAATCCTATGCTGCGCTTGCACACCCAGCTCATCACCCGCAGGTGACTTCGCCACGCTTTCTGGCCCCGACGCACCTTGCCCTCGTTGTTCTCATACAAGTTTTCGTTGTCGCTGAACACGTAGTTGAACTCGTACACCTCCTCGGGTATCTGGAGTGCACCAACACACAAGACACACACGCACACGCCAGGATTGCACGCCAAGCAGGTGATGCGTGCAGGATTGCATATGGAGGCAGGCGCCCGCCGCACACCGCCAGGCAAGCCAGGCCAATGCTTTCTTGAACACGTGTACGTGAGGTCTGTTACAGGGAGGCACCCACCTTGACCTTGGCAGTCCAGAAGTCCATGACCTCGGTCTTGGGCAGCGACGCGGGCAGCAGGTCAACCTTGTTGGGTTCAGGCACCAGCTCCCATGCGTTGAACGCATGCACCAGCGTGATCCGCGGCCGCGACCTGATTGCCACACGCACGCATGCACACGCCTGCTTTCGCACGACCCTTTTGCTGCTCACATGCCCAGATGCCCAACGATTAGGACGTGAACGCGCCTTGGACCGCCATTCGGGTCACGTATGCGAATGCATGGCCCGCCCCTGCCAAACGCCCCCACACATGTGTGCTGGGACCCCCCCAAAAATCCAACAGTGCCTTGCTACTGAAGCAGGAATCCTGCTGCTGGTGGATATCGCAGGCAAGGCACGCGGGGCGCGCACAAAAGGCAGCTGCCACTGCAGGGCTGCACGTGCCTAGCGCCCCACCTCAGGGTTGGGCTCTGGGCCCTATTGAACAGCACCAAGCACTCCGCTCCGGCAGTGGGCCGCTCCGGCACGGTGATGATCATCCAGTGCTCACGCCCCTCAACCACCTGCGAGCCACATGCAGGGGTACGCTTGTGGACTGCCCTCCAAGTCCATGAATGCAACATGCAACAGTGCGACATTTACAATTCCCCTTTGAAAACGCGCTTCCTGCAGGCACGTAGTCCATAGTTTATTCACAAGCCTGATAACCAGTGTTGCCAAAATGCCAGCATTGCCGCGTGCACGCTGGACCGCCTGTATGGCAGTCAAAACGCCACTGTGTACGGCAGTGTGCATGCCGAGGCGTACGCAGCCGCGCGCACACGCCCCGCTTTTGCGCTTACAACCGACTGCTGCTGCTGGCTGCAGCTGTGGACTCCTTGCTGTGCTCACCGCCTTGAGGGCCTTCTCGGCCGCCGCCACTTCAGCGGTCGCGTCCGCTCGCTGCAGCTGCTTGAATTTCTGCTCGGCGGCCACCTGCTGCGCGGCCGCCTCGTCAGCAGCCTTCCTGAGCGCCTCCTCGGCAGCGGCCTGCGCTGCCTGGCGCTCCGCCGCCTTCTGCTGCGCCTCCAGCTGCTCCTCGGGGGGCTCCAGCAGCTCTGCGCCTAGCCGTGACGCAAACCGCTGCGGCGCTGCACCGCTGCGGCCCTTTGAAAACGCTGCCGCGGCCTTGCCTGCTGTGTACGCCTGCGAGTTGCAAGAAGGTTTGAGCCCATGCATGTCAGGCGCATGTTGATGGGCAAGGTGCGGACTGCAGCACGAAACTGTTTGGTGGTGGAAACCGAGGAAAGCGTATGTTGCAGAGTAAGACAGGCAGACGCTAAACATCGGCTGCAAAGCCGGTTGACATACCGGCGATGCCTCCTCGTCATCAGACTCCTCTTCAATTGTGGCATCGAGCTCGACTGACATAGTTGCCATGTCCTTGGCATAAGCCCTGCCACTCACATCTGTCGCCCAAGACGTTGGGGACGAGGGTGATGTCAGGGCTGGCTTGTCGATAACCTGTGTCGAAACCGTACCCAAGCCACGGCTCGAGGTTGGAGGCGCGGAACTAGAGCTTGCCTCCGCAACCTGTGCTGACCTGCAAAATGGATTAAATGATTGGGAGTTGCCCAAGACTCATTTTGAGCTTGTACAGGGCAGGGGTGTTGCATGTTCTTCGATCGTCATGGATCAGAAGGGCAACCGTTACATAAGCGAGACAGCGCACCTAGCCTGGGTCACAGGGGCGGCCTGGGCCACGGGGTTGGTAAGAAGGGCAGAAGTTGCTGCACCAACTAAGAGCCTGCCATTCTCCAGTGAAAGTCCTGCTCTTTCAGCCAGGGACACAAGGTTGTTGTACTCCTGTGTCAGCTTTTCAAGCTGCTCCTTGTTCAGCCTGCCTGTGTTCTTGCTCACAGCCTGCAACAAGGGCAAAACCAATTTGAAACACTGAGAGCATTGCAAGGCTGCTGTATGAACAGGACATGTACGGTGGTGTGGTGCAGAATGAGTCGTTGGCGAGGCGGAACGCTTCTGGTCTATTAGTTACCTGACGCAGCTTCGTGTTCTCCTCCAGCAGCACCCGCAGCTCTGCCTGCTCCTCAGTAGTGAGGGAGAGCTGAGAGTTGCGAGCAAACAGGCAACAGACAGCGTCATGGGGGACCAAGAGCGGATAAGGACTGGGTTTGGTGCCATCAACAGGAATCTCTGTTTTCCTGTCAGGTAATGTCGAGAGCACTGTGCTTGCGGTCTGTGCGTCTAACAAACGCGACAAACAAAGAACGCAATTTGATAGTTATGCACCCCGATTTTACGCCCTGCGGTGTGGGGTGAGGGCGGGGTGGCCGCATCAAGACGATCACTGGATACCCAAAGCGGCGAAGCGCAAGCAAGACCACTGACCAGCTAGAGAGTGCAGGTGGTGTGTACACACAGCACCACGACGGTATCTCACACGCAAAGCTACATTTGACTTTGGCGAGCACGAACCGACCCGAACCCAAGGGCTGTCACTCGATTGGTGGGCAAAATGGGGAGCCCAGCACGGGGCTTTGCGCTCCATTCCTCACCTCTGTGGTTTGTGGCTGGCTCGTAGCTGGGCGTCCCCATCGCAGCGCTGGAAGACGAAGGTTACGAGGCTGTACAATCGCCTTCTCTGCGCGGGCAAAGCCTGCGCTCACAGGATGCAAGGAGTCCCAAGATTAAACCAAGGAGCTGAGGCAGAGGCTCCCGATCCGCTGAAACAACACTACCAGAAAGCATACGCGAGTTGCTGAAAAATCTACGCTCAAGAGGAACGCACCCGTGCAGCGGGGCGTGAGACGCATTCCTGACGGGCCTAGATAAGGCTAAACGAAATTGATGAGCAAACTGGAAGGAGGTTGCCAAAGTGCAACTGTCAAACTGCAACCTCGCTCCTTTGTTGTGTCCAAAGGTGTTGGCGTGCCTACTGACAACACTGTTCCAAGCGAAACAGAGTCCCACTTTCCGACAAGAATGGGTACGAGTAGCCCAGTCAGGATAGAGAGGCTATGCACAGTGAGTGCTCAAGAGCAGCGACAATGCCTATATATGGGGGATGATGGTGCCTTGTGAGCAGGCACAGAGAGAATGGACTGCCGGATGAGGGTCGGGGTCGCCCGATGGTACTTCGGAGCCTGAGACCAAAACGATCGAGCACAGGTGAATGCTGAGATTGGCTGATTCAGGGCAAGTACACGCCACATCTCTGCCGAGGGTTTGCACTACCTGCAAAGTCACAGTAGTTCTGGCACCTGTGTTTTGCCGCACATCTATGAAAGTCGGAGGTCCGCAAATTGTCTCGGTAGTGTTCGCAAACGCTTCATGGCACACTGAAGGCTATTATCTTTATATGACTTGCGAGCAGTTCACTTCTCGTCCGTTTTTCAATCGCTCTTGCACCACACTGGTCTACCAAGGCAGGTGTGACAAGGGGGCAGCAGTGTCAACAATGAGACTGCAGGAACATGAACGATTTGAGGCGTTGATAACAGGGCCTGACCTCTTGAAGTGAGCGCTGTCTGATGTATGAAGCACCAAATGGGGCGCATTGATGGTTTTAAATCGCGCGTGCTGTGAATTAGGAAACGTTCAACACCAGCGCTACCCTTTACCATAGCTAGCAATTAAACCTGGCATCTTTGCCCTGCTTTCCAAGCCTAGGCGGTGCCTCTACGTGAATACACTACGGGCATGTGAGTTGGCGAAACACACCCAGCAATGTGGGGTGACGATGGCAGCGATGTCGGCTCATCAGGTGCCAGTGACTTGGAAGAGGATGACAATTTCGTTTCCGAAGACGCCCAGCTTGGCGATGTTGGACTCATACCGCTTCAGCACGGCCTGGTGGCCATCCAGCAGTCAACGCCAAGGGCGCTGCTGGCGAAAGTGCAGCTGACGTACCAAGCCTGCGAGCTGGTCAAGGCTCTGCTGCGGATGGACAGCCCTCAGCTTGTCAAGCAGGCTGAGAAGGTGGCGAGCAAATGCGCGCTAAGTAAGTCACGCCAAACAGTCGGAACGTGCGCAACACATGCTGCTGTCAGTCAACATGTTTCCTGCTGCGGTGCATGGCTGCTGGCAACTACAGCCAGGTATAACTGTATGCAAACACAACTTTGTTTGACTTAGCTGAGTCTCCCTGTCAGTGTTGCTTGTCCGCTTGCGGCAACGCATGGCAGCAACACGCATCTTGCCTACTGCAATTTCCACAGTGCTGCAGCGCAAGAGCGGTTCTGACAGTGGTGGATGGCGCCAGGACGCAGCAACGGTTTTGGAGCAGGAAGCACTCTGTCGCGTCCTGCACGTGGGTAAAAGCTGTGGCCAGAACGTGCAGCTGTGTCCTGGCTGCTGTTCTTCAGTTCAAGCAACACTACGATGGTCTTTTGCGCACTGGGCCATGTGTTCACCTGCTACTTTGGTTTGCGCTCTGCCTTGCAGACGCTTGAGGGGGTGAACTTTTTTCACTTTGACGATGCGCCAACCAGCGCAGGCCGTGCAGCTGTGGGGCGAATCAACCTTCAGGTGTTTGGCACAAGCGATTTCTGCTTAGACAGCGTAATGGACCTGATCAACTTTGGCGGCTTGGACAAGGTACAGAGGGAAGGGCTCACCTGTGCTTGCTGGCCAGTGGGCATGCACCCAGTAGAGACATGTGCCGTGTGCAAACTGCCTTCAGCGGGCAAGCATGTGTGGCATGTTCCAGCCTTGGGCCTTGGGTCACACCCGAGTTGTGTTATGTTTGCCGCTGTTTTCCGCTGCTGCCCTAAATGCAGGCCAAGTACTTGCACTGGGCGTGCCTGACGCTGATTAAGCGCACGCTGCCGCCTTCTCGCTCGTTCTCCATGCTGGCGCTGGGCAGGGCAATCTCTTGCCACCAGCTGGAGGACGCCGCTTTACTTGTATGCATAGCACACTTTGGAAAGGCCGTGCACCAGGGGAGGTGGGCTTGGCTTGAAACGGACACCCAGCCGCTGCTGAGGATCGTGTCCAACTCCAACCTGCAGGCATGTTGCGCGTGCCCCGCTTTTCCTGCGTTTGCCTCGCTTGCCTGTGCATACGAACCACCTGTTCCACAGAGCCATACTGCTGATGGATGTACTGCTAATCGTCACTGTCACGGTGTGGGGCACAGATTAGAAGGGACATGGGTCAGCTGGTGCGGGGCCCCTTGTGTACACTCGCTCAGCGTGCCTTGCCACAAACCTGTCGCAGGTATCATCAGAGCTTGAGGTGTGGCACGCCGTGGCTGACTGGGTGCTCCATGACAAGGAGGAGCGCCTGTGTGTGCTGCCTGATATCGTGCGAGCAGGTGAGCCGCTCGTTGCCATGAAGCGACGGAACGCTCACCAGCTCCTTGGTATTGCAGGTGTGCACTTCCAATGCTGCCTGAAACGTCCAAACAGCCCACCATGGCACGCATCTGCACTGCAGCATGGACCACCTTGCCTGCTTGTTAGGCATGCACACGTGCGCAATGCTGACAGCACACGCACGTTGCTAGAAAGCACCACCAGCCCTGCAACCAGTCCTTCCTCTAATGGCCTGCCGGTACCAGGCCAACGGATTGACGGCATGTGAAATGAAGTCAGTTGCATCAGGCATGAGGGCATAAAATAATCAGCAGTTGTCAATGCAGACAGCTCCGTCACTTCAATGCATTTTAGAGAGTGCATTTCAGAGAGTGCATCACCCAGACCAGTATAGCCAGAGGCTGAAGTAGGCAGGTGGGCAGGAGTGTTGAATCCATCATGGACATCCTGTTCACCGCTCACGCTGTAGCAAGGCGGACCTATTGAGGGCTGCCTGCTGCCCATACACCCTCTATGTGCGTCAGAGTGGGGATGCTCGTTATGCAACAACTCATTCGCACAGACTGCGGCCGCCAAACCCTTGACTGCATAATGTCCGGCGACGCTATCAGTGATCAGTGCAGCTATTGGTTTTGCCAAAGTGCGTGTATGCTATACAGACATCGAATGGCACCATACTTGTTTGTCATTCCCCCTTTGGATCTTGGCTGGTCTCCTGTTGAAACGCCGCAATGTTGCCATCGCAAGACTCACTGCATCGTGCCATGTGTCACTGCGTTCAGGTGTTCGATTGGAACGGCTGCACCCCGAGCAGCTGGCAGACCTCGAGCGTCACCCGCTGCTAGCGCAGGCACCGCGCAACCCCTACGTGGCAGAGGTGCTACGCATGCTGGCGGCGCGGCACGCCGCAGCCAACGGCCAGCAGGGCAACGGCCTGCTGCGCGCCCAGGACCCCGCTGCTGCCGCTGCCCACGAGCCCTCGAGCGCAGGCGCGGCAAACAGCCATCGCTATCCCTCCGCACACGCCGTCCACGACCCGTCTCGGCCCTACCTCGACCCCCGCCAGCTAGGCTATGCAGCACACCATCTCACAGCGGGGCGAGGGGGATCGGGTGGAGCGGTGGGCGTGCTCCCGCATCGACACCCGCTGCACGGCATGGATGACGGCGGGCTGCCTGGCCTGCCGCTCAACCTGTCGGCCATGCCGCAGTCGCTGCCGGCGTCGATCCAGCAGCTGCAGCTGGTGGCCACGGCGGTGCAGCGCGCCATCACCAGCGGGCAGCTGCACCCCTCGCAGGTGCAGGCGCACATCGCACAGTTCGGTGCCACCTTTGCAAAGCTGCTCAGCCAGCACCAGCAGCAACAGCAGCAACAGCAGCAGCAGCAGCAGCAGCAGCGGCGATCCCAGCAGCAGGAAGCGGCCACCGGGACAACGACCAACAACGCCAGCGGTGAGGGGGACGGACGACCTGCGGAGGCGCGGCGGCAGGAGAACGGGGAGGGAGACGCCGCTGCTGCTGCCCCTGCACCTGCACCTGCTGGCGACACGCCACAGCCAGTCCCGTCGAGCCCTCCGGAGGACACCCATGCACCGGACCAGGAGCCCAGCCAGGAGCCTATTGCCAAAGCAGCAGATGCGGCAGGGCAGGCGGCTGCAGACGCCCGCCCAGTGCATACAGGCAACAACGCTGGGGCTGATGGCGCAATGGTAGGAGCGGAGGCGGCTGCCGCTAGCAAAGCCCCGGCTGCGGCGGTGGCAGAGCCATCCTCCTCTGCAAAACAGGCAGACACTGCGCCAGCGGATGCGGCCGTTGCTGAGGAGCAGCAAGCAGAGTCCCCCTCACCACCCTCCAAGCTGCAGCGGACACAATAGCAACAACAGCACCTGGAACGCCCCCATGCTGCCATGCAGCCCAAATGCTATTGTTTTACGTCCCTGACTGTACCTACCGCACCCATGTGCATGCATAGTGATTGTAGGGCATTCGCAAGTGGCCTATAAGCACCTGCAGTGCTTTGGACGACGACGGTATAGCATTATGCTGTACGGCCCATCATCGCAGCCTAAATCGGCCTGTTCCGCATCATCCAACCAACCAGCGCAGGATGTCCTGACGAGCTTACATATCCCGACGCTGCCCAATCTTCCACGCACGCAAACAACCAACGATCGTACCCCACTCGCACGAAGCTGCGAATATTACATTCATTCTGACCAGAGACGGGACGAACGTGTTGCCGTTGCGGCCCCCGGGGTGAAACTTTTGTGCCATTTTCGCATGTGCTGCCTTGAGCAGGCACTTGTGTATGCATTCATGGCTTTGCACCCGTTTTCCGGTTCCTAAGCCGACTCTTGGGCATGGTGCACAGGTGTTGTATCACCAAACATGTACCGTATCACGAGTTTATGAACAGGTTTGTGCCCCACCACAGTTATGAACCACACCACACCTTGAATGCCTGGCAGGCAAAACATCAAAAATATAAGGGGGGGTCACCTCGGTACCCTGATTGGCGTGCAAAAATCGTTGTTGGTGCACGCGGTGCGAGGGTGTGCTGCAGGCGTACCATGTGCCTGCTCGGCAGTGGTGGTTGGCGCAAGCGATACGCGATTGAGGCGGCGGCGCAGTTGGCCCCATGCGCTCAATCAAGCATCACGGGTGCTTAAAGCAACCGCGGCGTAGAATGTGGCGGGCGGGGGCGCGTGCATGTACGTGCGGCGAGGAACGCGGTCAGCAGGAGGTGCACACCATTTATGAACTGGCAGTGAAGACCCCTCTCAGTCTCTCACAACCACTGATAAGCCTATCAGCTCTCCAGCATCGATTATACCGAAGCACGCTGGAATATGTGAGCTTGCTATTGAGCTCATCATTCCTACCACATCAAACAGTAGGGCGTCCCTAAACACAAGCAAACGTGCACGAACGATGCCGCAGCGCCCACGCCCAGGCCCAGGATGAGGCCCGCCTTTGCACGGCGCGGCTTGGCCTTCACCGCTGCAGGCCACAAGTAGCCGACGGCTACCAGCAGCAGCGCGCCCGCCGTGAACGCGACCAGCTTGCTGATGCTCTGGTCCGGGTCGACGGATTTCACGGGCGTGATGCCCACCGGCACCGACAGCACCGTGCACGCCATCGCGAGGAACGTGACCGTGCACGTCAGCATCGCAAAGCACTGCGGCAGGCGCGTGCCTGCGCCTGCAAATGCGCTGCCCAGGCCGAGCATCGCCACGCCGATCGGCGCACCTGTGATGAACAAACGAGCAACGTCAGTCACATATTGACATGTTCCATTACCAGGTAGGCAACAAGGTGATGTCATGCAGTAGGCCCCAGCGTTCTGCATTCAACTTGCGTGACTGCCACACAGCCAACCACTGCATGCTGCCCAAAGTAATTGCGGACGCTGCCTTTATTCACTGGCAGAGCACCCATGTCTATCGCTACGGCAACGCAAAGCGCAGACCTGCTGCTCCACACCATACTTTGCGAAGGGCAAAACCATCAAGCATGTTACTGCCGCTCCTCCCGCTGCACTGTGGTGCATACCAGCATACGCTTGATCCGGCCCCTGCACACACCGGATCGAACTGCATGTGCAACGGCTGCTGTTGCATGAGGGCGACCCCCCTCATGCAATGCACTGTGCCACAGCAGGCGGGTCAGAGTTGCCACCTTCCCAATTCTACAAGCGGATGCACATATGCAACGAACCGCTCTCACCTGTTACCACGAGCGGCAGCAGCAGCCGCGTGACGTCGCCCACGTTGGCGACGACACCGCCAGCGGCAGACATGGCAGCGGGCATGCAGTGCAAGATGAGCGCTGCTAGCGTGAAGAACGCCGCCTGTGCGTAGTCCCTGTGGCTGCTGAACGTGAGTATTGCGCCGGCCTTGGGCGCCCACAGCTGCGCGTCCAACGCAAACGCGTGGCCGTCCTTGCGCAGCTGCACGCAGGCAGGCACAGGCAGGACACGCGCACACGCACGGCGTGGCAGAGACGTCAGCAGGCGTTTATGGCGGGCCACGCGAAAAATGCGATGATTCGCAAATGCATCCGTGCACCAGAACACGCGAAATCATGCACTTGGCGTGGATACCAGGGTGGATATGTGCTGGTCATGAAAAGCTGCGACCCTGTCAGTCCACTCAAACCCTAAGTCCTGAACCATCAACACGTCACCGCCCTTGCCCCAGTATGAAATGTATCACACCGCGCCATCTCTGGCAACCTGGAAACACCGTACCAATACCCTAGAACCTTCCAATGCTGCAGTCCAAAAGTCCCTACCCTGAGGATGTGGCAATGTGACACAAGCCCTGCCACATGCGGCGCGCAAGACGGGGGTGGTTGCAGGCACATGCAGCGCTGCTGTAGAAAGCGGTCGGACGAGTGGCGCACATGCACACATGGCCAAACAAGACGAACCCATATTTTGGCCACTCAACACAAGTGCACAAACCGCCACAACACCAACACGACAACACTGGCATGGAGCCACAACGCGTGCTTACGTATCCCTTGACACCGGCCAGTGCTCTCACCTCTTGCCCAGGCACTGTTGGAGAGTCACAGTTGGACCCCTTGCCGCAGTTGCAGCGGCCGTGGGCCTCTCCGTTCATCGCCATGCCCCCTCCGGCCAGCATGCCGTTGAGCGCCGGCTGCTGGAACTGCTGGTGCTGCTGGCTGTGCAGCAGCGTCTGCTGCTGGTACTGCTGGTACTGCAGGTACTGCTGCTGGTGCGCCTGGTGCTGCTGCTGGTGCTGCTGCCCGTACTGCAGGTCCACCGGCACGTACTGCGAATCTAATGTGTGGCCGTTACGCCGCTCCAAGCCGTTGCTAGCACCGTTGACTACGTAGCCGCCGTTAACGGGGTATCCGTTCCCGGGGGTGATGCAGCCCGACCCCGACCCCGAGTGCTTGGCGGGCACAGGCGACGCGTGCCCGCCCGCCCCTAATAACAGAGCGACATCTTCGCCTGCTCCCTTTTCTTCCGCCTTGCTGCTGCCGCTGGTGAATGACAGCACCAGGCGCCAGCACAGCGCCGCACACGCGGCGCCCGACGCCGCCCACAGCGCGAGGGGCAGGTGCGCGGAGCGCGGCTGGATAGCCAGCTCCGTGAAGAGGCTGGACACGCCCAGCCAAGCGCACACGCCCACGGTCGCACCGACTGCCATGGGCACTGACATGAGCGTCAGCCGTCCCGCCAACGCCGTCGTAAGGCATGGCACGTAGAACAGCGGGGCCAGCATCAGCAGGTCCGGGAACACATACCAGAAGTCGGCCTGGATGGGCGATGCCATTGTGCCGTCCGGACGCTCGAGCTGTGAGATGGACATGCTAATCCACTGCAGCCACGCCGCTGAGAGCGTGGCGGCGGTTGCTACGTGAGCATGCTCAGCGTTCTCCAGAGCGTCAGGGATGAGCTCGGCAAACACTATGTAGAGCATGCAGCCTGCTGCAAAGCCAAGAGCGACAGGGAGGACACCGGAGAAGGTCTCCACGAACATGTACGAGGGCACAGCGACGATGCCCTGCGGCAGGGAGCTAAGAAGCGTCCAGAAGAGCGCCTTGCGCGGATGGGTTCCCCGCGCCACCATGACTGTCGCGACTGCCATGCCCTCGGGGATGTTGTGGAGGCCTATGGCGATGGTGACAAGCAGGCCCTGTGCCCAGCCACGCGGGCCACTAAACGACACCCCCACGCCGGAGCCCTCGCCGAACGCATGCGCGGCCATGACGCCAAGGATGAGAACTGCCCTGCGTGCATCTGCACCTTGAAGGTCGCTGAAAGACACATCCTCAAACTGCTCCAAGTAATCCTGGCTGAGCTTCATGGCGATTATGCCCAGCACGATGCCGCCGATGACAAGCTGCGGGCTGTATGGCTTGCTCTCCTCCAATAGGTCAAAGCTTGCAGCAAGCATCACACCACAGCCAACAGCACTGGCGATGCCGCTCCAGTATGGATTCAGCTTGCCCGTGAAGAGATACGGAGCGGCTCCGACGCCCGATAGCAGCGCCATGAACATGGTCATAGCCAGCAGCAGGGACAGCGATACCTTGGAAGAAGAAGGAGGCTTGTGACTGACACCTTTGGGCGCTGTGGCAAGCGTGTTGTCAACAGCAGGCTCCTGCTGCAGCTGGCGCACCTCCTCAACCACGCGAGGGTCCAGCTGTGCGAGCAGTTGCCTGGCATCGTCTTCTGCGCTCAGCCCTGGGGTGTACGCCTTTGCGGCAGCCCTCACAGCGCCAGGTTCTAGAGCTGGTTCTAATCGTTGTGATTCTGCGTGCTTGGAGTTGGCCTGTTGCTGCTTGCCAAGCTGTGCAGACCTGGTGCGCACAGCGGAGCCCTGCAATATGCAGATGACACACGCGCCGCACAAGCCATAGCAGGGCACATGCAGGACAGAATACTCCACAAGCAGACCAGAGATTCACTTTTGCCTCAAGGTGTTGTTGAAATAGGAACTGCTGTGTCCGAACATGCCACTTGAGAGAAGGCAGGGGAGACAGAGCTGAACACAGTCCCGAGAGCAAGAATATCCCCAGCCGCTCGTGGTCGGCTGCCCTTACAGCAAAGAGAGAACGGAGAAAATACCTGGACTAGAGCGCTCGACGCCAGGAGCAGCAACGCCACTAGGCCAAGCCAGGTGCTCCGGTGCATCTCTCTCAAGGTAACCTCCTTTGAGAAGGAGCTAGCCGCGCGACAGAAGGACGTCTTGGGCACGAGCGTTTGTAAACGCAGCCGCTCAAAGCCCTAACAGCAATATAACGCCTGCCAGGACCTCCATCCTATCCCGACGCGCCATTATTTAGGGTGTTGCTGAAATTAGTGCAGTGAAATTGTTTACAAGGCGTGAGACAGCTGTTCTGTAAGGGGAAGCACAGCGGTGCAGGCTCAGCAATTGCAGAAGTGCAACAAGACGTTAACAATATCCTCTCTGTTGAACCCGCGAGTACAGGGCATTTTCAGGAACGGAAGGATGCAAGCGTGCATGTGCGAGACCATGCAGGACGTGCACAACAGCTGGGGAGCCACCAGCCTCGGTCCAACCGGTTACTGTGTGCTCGAGACCGTGTAGAAGCGCTGTTATTGAACTGTGATGGCATACTACGGTGCACCTCCAGCATACGGCGGAGCCCCGCCGGGTGGCGGGTACAGCGGTGCCCCAGGAGGCTATGGTGGATATGGAGGCTATGCACCTCCGGGTGGCTACAGTGCCCCGCCCCCTATGGCAGGGGGGCAGCCGAGCTATGGGGGCGGCTATGGCGGGGGAGCCGACGAAATTCGAACAATCTTCATTACGGTGAGCAACCACCCTGCTGAAGTAGTCAGCACTGCTGCCTACGGCGCTTTACCCTACCTTCTGGCCTGTGGTCACGTCACTGCCTGTCCTCTCGGTGAGGCAATTGCACTTTGTGCACAAAGTGTGTTGGCGTGACTCGGCCGTGCGTGTGATCGCAGGGGTTCCCGGAGGACGTGAAGGAGCGTGAGTTGAACAACTTGATGAGGTTTGTACCTCGCTATCTGGCAAGCCAGGTCAGTGCCCTGCATGGGTCTTCGTCGCGTTACATTGTTTTGCGGCCTCACGTGAGGTGCTCAGTTGCAAGCAAGCGCCATCCCTGAACCTTTCCTGCAACAACTGTCTTGCACAGATGACGTGGAAGAACGGTATTGCTCAGGGCTTCGCCCTGTTCGACAACGCGCAGTCAGCGCTCGCAGCGTGCAACTTAATAGCTGGCGTCCAGGTTCGTGGGAAAGTTGCCTTGCTCGGGTACTGCTTGCAAGCATGGAAGAGGCTGTGTTGTATACTTCGCGCTGCTGACTCCGCCATCGCCGGTGATCTGCAACTATTTGCAGTTTGACGAGGCCTCCACGTTGCGGTGTGAAATGGCTCGCAAGAACATGTTCACCAAGGACGAGCCAGCCATGCCTGGAGCAAAGCGGGCACGGTTTGGTGGTCCACCTGGTGGCGGCGGCCCAGGGCCCAGTGGAGGCGGCGGTCCCGGGGGTGGCGCAGGAAACACGTTCTCAATCATCACCGCCAACGATGGCGCGCCGATCGTGCCTGTGCAGCCCTCAGGGTTCGCTCCTGTGACCAACTTGAACGACAACCCCCCTTGCAGCACGCTATTCGTGGGCAACCTGGGAGATAACGTCAGCGAACAGGTGCGAAGCACCAACGACCATGCCCAACACGTGGTTGGCTTGGCGCTGCTAACTGCCGCAGTCTGCACAGGCTTTCTGTTGCTAACACGTCACGCCACTCTGTTGGGTCTTGCAGGAGCTGCGTGGGCTGTTTGCGATTCAGCCAGGCTTCAAGCAGCTCAAGGTTGTGCGGTCAGCGCGCTCCACGACGTCGTTCATCGAGTTTGACGACGTCGGCTCCGCCATGGCGGTGCACCAAAGCTTCCAGGGCGCTATCCTGCCCAGCTCTGACCGCGGCGGCATTCGAATCCAGTACTCGAAGAACCCTCTGGGCGTCAAGCGGAAGGACTTTTGAGTCTGCGCAGCGCAGAAGCAGAAGCTTCCCTGCCGTGGATACAGGGTAGAGCACTGCAAAGCAACACACTGGCCTGCTGCTGCAGTGTTACAGGAGTGGGCATGTGTCCAGGTGTATGGCGTGGTAGAGTGCAGGCTAGCTGATTGTTGATCCACCTGGATGCCATGTGGATGTGTGTGAGGCTGTGAAGTGTTGGGTGCATGCCGAAGCAAAGATGCGGCCGGGGCAACCATGCAGGGGTGGGCACATGGCAGGGCGGCAGGTGGTGGGCAATCCAAAATCGTGGCCGCAGCCCCTGCCCCGCCCTGCGGGTTGGAGGTGTGTTCAGGGGGGGAGTGCCGAGGCCACCCCCCCCCTCCCATGCATTCCCGCCAGCAAATGCGCTGCGTCTTGTTGTTACGCCTACGGTGGTGGATTGGAATTTGGATAGAGGCGATGCGAGCGATTCATTCGAAGCCACTTTGAACATGACATGATTCCTGCCAGAGAGGCGGCTGCATGTCACGCATCATGACCTGCTTTGCCGGCCCAAGAATCGAAGCGTTACCCACTACAGCTGCGGCACCCGATGCACACCTGTCGGTGCGGGTATGATGCGGCGCTGCCGCATATGAGTCAACCACCTCCTGGTGCTGGTGACACAGGTTGGACTCGGAAGCGGCCCCGTCCCCATTTCTCTCTTGGTCTCCGGCCCCATAGCTGCGCCGTACTCACATGACACACACGGCCGCTCTCCTCAGCGTGTTGTGGGCGATGCGCCTGTTGAGTGCGATTTCTGCTGCTGGCCCCGTGAGGCATAGCCTCCGCGTTGCATGCGGAAGGCCCTGTATGGTAACCTCGATTGCTAGCAGTTGCAGCATCGCGCATTCCGTTACTAAGAATTCCTCCATGACATGAAACAACGCCATTTTCACCCGTCACTGACCATGATTCTCTCTCGGACATGCATGTGGGGAGGCACTGCTGGGGTCGTGTAACAGGTCAAGTTGCGTATGCCATGGCGATGCCGGGGCGCAAGAGCCAGCAAATTCTGGAACCAGTTCATGAGTGCAGTCTCAACCGCAGCTTAGATCAGTGCAGCGTCTGGTGCGGTGTCAAAATAATAGCTGTCAAGTCGCAACAACTAATATGCACAGGTGGACATCGAAAGCTGTACAATGGTGGGTGGTTGTGTGCAGGGAAGCCTAAAGAATACGCCCACAGTGTATTTTAAGGCATGTAGACAGTGGGTGACCAAAACACTATCCAACGCGCGCTTTGCATGCATTGTGCTCCGCTACTAGCAACCCCAGCGGTGCCAACAACATTTGGCAAAAACCAAGGTGAGGCGCTGCATCGTTCTGCTCATCGTTCACGGCCAGTCAAATCACTCCCGAAACCATTTCTTCCGCATATGCACAGGGCATGGGCAACTCTTTCTATCACTCACTATTTATCGGAGAACTATCTTTCGGAATACGTCATGCATCACTGTGCAGTTCCTTGCTCTTGTCAGCACGCCACTTAGCCAACGTTTACTGTCGATCACACCATGGACGCGGCGCTCTGCTGCGCCGCGGAGTGGTTGCCCTGCTGCCTGTCACGCTCGCCACCCGCACCATCGCCGTCGGCGTCTTCGTCCTGCGCGAGCGGTACGCCCACCGCCGCCAGGAATACCTCCTCCAGGGAGGGCTGGCTCACGCTGTACGCAGCAATGCTGCTGGCACCCTGGCTGGAGCGCAGCGACTCCATCACCTGCACACGCACGCGCCAGCAGCGCAATGTGCAATGTCGGTATACAGCGGTGCAGCCGCAGCACGATACGGTAGACATTACAAGTATACTACGTGCAGCGACAGCAGCACAGCAGAGTACCAACTGCACCTGCACAACATGCAGAGGTGCAACGGTACAGCACAAAGCGCTATGGGGGTCACCGTGCGGGGTGCAGGTTTTTCCGCGGCAGCAGCAGCAGGCAGGTGTGCGTGCGGTGGAGCACTGTGGTATGATCACTGATCGTGAGATTGGGGCGGGGCGGGGTTGATGCGTTGCGCCGACACGCCGGATATGCAGCAAGCCTCGCCAAGGCAGGACACAGCCGCATGCAACAGCACGCGACTCAACGTGCTCGAACGCGGCATGGCATGCAATAACCCCGCACACAGGCGCTTCCATTCTGGCCGCCGTTGCCCCACTACTCCCTCCAGCCTGGGGGGCTGCTACAGTGCTAAGCAACAGCCAAGCCAAAGTGAAGCTCCGAGAGTCGCAAGATATGACGCCACACAAGGAGGGTTGCTGAGATGCTGGCGACCACAGCTGTAGGCCGACACACCCATCACGGCCCCATGGGAATCACAGTGCATGGCGCCACAAGAGCGAGACCTACGAACAACACATCACATGTGCGGTGCCCACCTGGAACGTGCGTGCCAGCGACAGCCCCTGCGCGGGCACGCTGAACTTGAGGTGGCCGAAGTGGGCCTCCCTCAGCTGCGTGCCGGGGAAGTGCGTGCGCAGCTGACCCAGCAGCCGCTGAGCGGCCAGCGCGCCCAGCCATGCGCCCGCGCTGCCGCCGGCACTGCCCCCGAGCGTGTCCGTGTGGGCACCCGAGCGAAGCGAGGCTGCGCTTTCCAGGTTGTCTGTGAGGGCCACGTCCAGCGTGTAGAAGTGGCCCAGGCGGGACTTGAGCTCCTGGGGGCTGCCCACCACCACCAGGCGGCCCTGCAGCCAGGCAGCCAGGCGCACCGCACCACACCACACAAGGCAGCAAAGCCGCGAGGAACACGATGAGTCCGACAGTGACACATTGGCGGTTATCAACATTCAGCACTCAACGGCCTGGTGCACACTGTTTGAGAAAAGGGTTCATGGTTTCATATCTCAATATCAGTAACAAGCCCGTGGGTGCCAAAGCAGCGCGAGTACTTCAGCAGCACATGGGCTCGGCGTGCATCCGGCGCCCACCACAGGACGGAGGCAAGGGGTGCGACAAACGTAGGTCTAGAAGTTTACACATGGAGCTTTCCAGCAGAGGCCAACACTCCTCCCTAGATGAGAACTGACCTTGCTCATGATGCCCACCCTCTCGCACAGCGCCTCCGCCTCGTCCATGTAGTGAGTGGTCAGCAGCAGCGCAACCTTGCGAGACTCGCCCCCCCGCGCGCCGCCGCTGGGCCCGCCCGCCGCCGCCTGCTGGCTCACCGCCTCGGCCTCACCCTCGTGCCGCGTGGCGCGCAGGATTGCGCTCCACATCATGCGGCGGGCGCCAGGGTCCATGCCTGGAAGGGAGACGCGGGGTGTATGCACACCAACACTCATGTGTGTGGACTGTGGACATGGAACTGGGCTTAGGGGCGCCCACACACGAGTGGGCACCGGTCAGGGCCCCGGTTGCATACACACCATAATGCTGTTGTTTCTCATGGCGCCCTAGCCCTGGATGCACGTGACGTAAGTGGGCCACCCCTCGGCCCAGGCTAAAACCGAGTACAAAACCTGATCAGTCATCAAACTTAGCCACGCTTGACACTTGTTATGCTACGTTACATTAGGAGCGCGTTGTCCACACATGCTCCCCCCGGATGGGGACCAGGCAAGCAGAAGAGGTTCACCAAGCTATGCACCCTTGACTCTTGTCACCTTCAGCAGTGCCCCAGCCCTGGCTGGCGCTCTGAGGACCTCACCTGAGGACGGCTCATCCAGCAGCACCACCACCGGCCTGCCCACCAGCGCCAGCGCCAGCGCTACCTTGCGCTTGTTGCCGCCGCTTAGCGTCACGCACGGCTGGCGGGACATGCGCTCCGGCAGACCGCAGCGCGACACCAGCGTGTCAACCTGCGCAGCGGCAGCGAGCAAGTGAGCTAGTGAAGTAATAACGCACACAGAGGAGCGTTCACGCAGGCAAGCAGCGCCATCCGAGCTGTGGTACAGTACACCATGCGATGTATGCCTCCAGCAACTGACATGCAGCAGTATACCCGCGTTTGGCCAAACACAGGACAGCAGCAGTCACTCACAGTCACAGACAGCAACACAAAATTTGGTCCCTTCCTGGATGATCACCATATCATTTCCTGATGAATGTTGGAAATGCCAGGCAGCAGCCTTCAAGCACGACAACTCGCACAGCCTGATCCCCGGGATTATCGTTGACACAGGTTGCCAACCAAACCCGGTTGACAACAAGAACCTTGCTCACCTGGCTCTGTACTTGGTGTGGCGGGACTCCCTTGAGCACCGCAAACAGCTCGATGTGCTCCCGCCCAGTCAGGTGATCGATTAACGGGTCGGTCTGCGCAGTCAGCATGCAAGCCAGGCATAGACAATGACCACAGTGCAACACCATATACCGGTACGTAACGTTAATGCAGGCAGCGACTGCGCTGAATGGATGGTGTATTGGTGTGTCCGTCGTTAACGCAACGACACAGGCCCTCACTGGAGCCTAGAAGGAGGAAAGGCTCGCCTGTAAGGGTAGGTTGGGGCAAGGCTGGACAGTTTAACCCCACAGCGTGTACGGCTCATGACATGGCCAACACACTCCTACACCGGTACAACCTCCATAGCCTGAACCCGGCACAACTCGCAAACAGATCCCATGGCGGTTGCGCGCCATCATACCCACCTGAGGGCAGTACCCCACCAGCCCCTGCACCACGCGCGGCTGCGCGCTCACGCTCGCGCCCGCCACCAGCGCCTCGCCGCCCGACGGCGCCGCCTGGCCGCACAGCACCTGCAGCGTCGTGGACTTGCCGGCGCCGTTGGCGCCCAGGAAGCCAAAGCGCTGCGCCCGCGGCACGCCCAGGCTGAGGCTGTGCACCGCGACCTTGCGCGGCGGGCCGGGGTAGACCTTGCGCAGGCGGCGCAGGCACACCGCGTCGGTGCGGGCGGCGTCGCCGCGCTCCACCCGCTCCCTCTCCGCAGCCACGTCCGGGCCCTCCTCCACTCCCTCCTCACCCTCCTGGCCCAGGGCTGCATTTGCGCTCGCATCTCCATGCAAGGTTGCAGGTAGAGATCGCAAGCCGGATGAGGCCGCAAGCGTTGTGCCCATGCCCGGCCACACGCCCCCCCCGGAGCTCCCGCGGCGGCCGCTGTTGGCGGCGGAGGCGGTGCTGGCACCACCACTTAAGAGCTGCAGGGGCACATCGGTGTCTGGTAAGGGCCCGCTGGGGTGGCGCTTGGAGTAAGCCGCCGTGCCAACGCGCTGTTGGCGCTGCTGGCTGGTCGACGAGCCTTCAGTCTCCGGCGACAGCAGGTACACGTCCGTGTCGTCATCCGCAGCGTAGCGATCCTGATCCTGGGCGAGCCCGCCGTCAGCAAGGACGATGCCGTGGTCGGCGGCGGATGAGGGTGCAGGAGGGGCGAGGCCGGCCTCCGCGTCCACGGCGGCAGCGGCGGCCCGCCAGGCGGCGCGCCACCTGCCGCCGCCGCTGTGGCGCCGCGGCGCGCCGCCGGAGACGTACAGGCGCAGCGCGCGCCACGTGATGCGTACGCCGCGCGTTGCGCCGCGCAGGACACCGCGCTCTCCGCTGTGACACCAAGCATGAGCGCATGCACACAAAGCACCAAGCGATAAACGAAAACCCCTGATCGCCTGCAAGACCGCCGGGTGCCAATCAGTCAATCTCTTAATCATCGCTGCAAGAGACCGAGAGGGAATGAGTGCACCAGACGAGCGCCCTCCATGTTGCGGGTCATGCAGCTGGTCAGCAGCAACACCGCCCCGGCCGGTGCATGCGTATCGCCGCCTTAATGGAGCCACACAGCTGGTAGTACTGCGAAGTCGACACATGGCCTTCAGTGTGTCGACTTCGCAGTACTCCGAGCTGTACGAGTCCATTGAGATGGCAATACGCATGCACCGTGGCGGTGTGACTGGCTGGGGTGACCCCCCCGGCTCACACCTACCCGTACCCAACTCACAAGCAGGCCCAATGAGGCGCGGCGCTCAGGGCGCTGCAGACTAGCCGCCCAACAGGTCATGCTGGCCCCCCATGTCTGGATGCCCAAAAACGTAACACAGCAATTTGCACACCCTGATCTCCTAGTGCCACGTACCTGCCCGGCACCTTCTACTGTGCATGCCAGCGCAGGTGTCGGTACATTACGAGGTTTGCCAGACATGTGTATACAGACACTGCCCCATAGGGATGTTTAACTGAGAAATTTCTCACCCCCCCCTTTGGTATTGCATTGACGCATACCCTTACGACATTACGTACATACCAGCACCTGGCGGCCCTGGAATTCATATCATGGCATTTATATACGGTAGCCACGTAGGATACACCAATCTGCTGTGGACGACTCACCTGGCCAGGGAGTCGACAAGCAGCAGCAGCAGGAAGTGCAGCACCGCCCCCCCGTACAACGCTGCGAGGTTGCGGCCCACCACGTTCCAATCAAACGGGCTGTGTTGCTGGTAGCCGTCCGGGAGGTCCCCGGGCTCTAGGATGCTGTCCTTGTCGGCCGCGATTGCGGACTGTGGGGTGGTGGAGTTGCCTGCCGGCCCGGCGGGGTTTGTGGCGGAGGCGAGGTCGGCCTGTGAGGGAGCGAAGGAAGCAGCAGTAGAGGGGCAGCAGCGGAATGGGACGAGATCAGTATAGGCGCAGGGCATACAGGCATGCTGCATGACAGGTTCAGGTTCCAGGAGTGCAATATTGAGACGCGATAGTCCTGGAGTGTTGCCGTGAGGCGCCTGCAGTGTGACACAGCGACGCTAAATATGACCGTAAATACCGCACACACAGTGTGGGCCGCAACGACGCAGCCTCTCCTATCCAGCGCCGACATGAAATGTTCAGCAAGGATACCGTACAAAACCGACTTGAGGATAAGCCAAGCGTCGCAATCGACTTCGGTGCCCTGTTGCATAAGCACGTCCCAGCATGCAGCATGAGCCTTTGGCTACCCCGGCAGCCCTGTCTCAGTCGTTCACTTAATCACACTCGCACACGCCCGCAGCGCTCACCTGCAGCGTGGTCATGAGGTGGTAGGCGGCGAGTGAGATGAGCCCCTCGCCCAGGTTGAAGGGCGGCAGCAGGCGGCAGAAGTGCACCGCCACGCGCTGGAAGGCCTGCAGGGCCGACACCCCCGCACCCCCAGACAAACACCACACACACACACACAGTCATACGCCATGCAACACCGGCATTCTACAGCATGCAGTACACACTACAGTACGGTGCATCACGTAATGGCACAGAGAATGCGCAAACTCAGGCGAGGCTGATGGACACACCAGAGACGCATCCGCATCAGGCTGTCTGCCTCTTGCGCTGCTGCAGTACGGCACCTAGCTGCGTGTAGGCTGCTGATTTTGCATTGTCGGCCGGTTACAAACGTTGATGTGAAAAGTTTCCACCCACACGTCCGACAGTCAGCAGCCATTCCCGCCTGTCCCAACCATGAGACTGCGTGCGTGCGCATATCAGCAACAGTGTGATGGCGATTCACCGCCCAGCATGCATGTAATCCACCAGCAAGCATGCATGGCGGCCATCGCCTCCCTCGCCAGCTGCAACGCGGTAGCGCGATATCGTACGTGCATGCATGTGTGTGTCCACGCACCTGCGCCTCTGGGATGCCCTGCATGGTCTGCGAGCCCACCACAAACATGAACCCCAGCAGGAAGTTGAGGGCGGAGATCGCAACCTGCATGCAGTCAATGCATGCATTCGTGGCGTGGTGTTGCTCTTGTATCCGCCCGCATCCACGGAAGCTTTCGCATTGGCATGAACACGGTTTAAAAGGTAGGTTTGAAGGCTGAGAAGTGAGAGGCACTACAGGTGGCACTGCGGGGTCACCGTAAGCCACGAACCATGCTGCATGCTGGTCGCGAGTGCAGCCCTCAGCAGGCGTGTTGATAGGCAGGTATGCATGGTGGGCCTCACCTGTGCGGAGGACGGCGACTTGAAGCGCAGCGAGTAGAGGTAGGCCTGAGGCACCGCCGCCAGCCCGTAGCCCAGCAGCAGCAGCAGCGTTGCCGCCACCTGGACGGCGCTGCCTGCAGGTCAGCGGGGGTCAGTCCAATGAGGGGGCAGGCGGGTGGGAGGTGCGATCGCATGGGTGCATGAAGCATGCCTCGGATAGAGCAGATGTAGCAGTGGCCTGGCAGTCGTCAGGATGGCTGAAAGATTTCGATACGGAGAGCTCCATTATGCCAAGTCAGGCACTGTCGGTAAAGCATGCATCGTCGCCGTATCCGTGCATCGTATACTGTGCAGTGTCGCTGCGTTCGCTGTCTATTCCTACCATAATCGTGAGTGTTGTACCTTGCAACGTGCATACCGTAATGCGCAGACGACACAGCTGCGTGAGCGGGCGTGTGGCTGTAGCGTACATGAGCTGAGGAAGCCAGCACACGGTCACGCAGCGTGCGCAGCCCAGCTAGCCCGTGCAGCCTGGTGAGGACGCAACGCACCCGTGGTGGCCTTGTCGCCGAAGAGGGCGAACATGGCCAGCGCCGCCAGCGCCACCAGGCTGTACACCGCGCCGTCCCAGGCGTAGGAGCCCAGCCAGTACACGGCGCGCGGGCAGCCGCTGGCGATCTGCAGGCCGCGAGAGCCGCAGCGGCCCTCAGACACGGGGCTCACGGTGAACGCGCCTGTCCACAAGCGGCGGCGGCGGCAGCAGCAGCGGCAGCAACAGCAGCAGCAGGCATGCGGTGAGGTGCGAGGTGATACCTGACAGGTCATTAGTCGCCTGGTCGCAACCACGCCAAGGCACACGGCCGGTCCACGGCCAGGCACTGCAGCAGCGTAACTGCTTGTGCGCCCTGCAGCTGAGCCCCAACACCACAACTTGTTTCCAGACACACTTTGTATGTTCATATGGCCCTTTTTAGGTCCCATTCCAACCTAACCTTGTCCTCACCTGACGCAGACTGCAAAAACGGCCGACCCACCAGACAAGTAGCATCACCTACCAGTCTACCACTCTACCGGACATGTAGCACCTACCGGACAGGTAGCAGAAGGGCACCAGCACAAAGATGGCCGCCAGCACGGTGAGGAAGGTGTCTATCGCGAGGTGCTCCGTGGCGGTGAGCGGCAGCGGGTGGTTGGTCACGCGCAGCGGGCGCTGCAGGCGCAATACCGCCGCTGACGCCGAGGCTGCGTCCTGGCCGCCGGCCAGGCCCGCAGCCGTGAGCGCGTCATATGCCGCGGCGCTGGTGTTGATATTGGCCAGGCCCTGCTGCAGGTCACCCAGCAGCGCCACGGTGCTGTGCCAGCTGCTGAGGTTGGCCATGAGCGTGACCGGCGGCTGGCGGAAGCGCGAGCCCAGGCCGCCCAGCACGCGCTGTGCCTGCAGGCGTCAGTCACCACCAAAGCCACCACAGTTGAGTACTTGAGTGCACTCGCCACACGTGCATACATTCCTCAGGGTGGCAGACTGTACTCTGCTGTGTCAAGGCCATTTCGTACTGGGGGTCAAACACCGTATGACATTTGGCATGTTTACATACGGTAATCATGTAGGAGCAGACTCTACACCCCGCAGTGTACTACGGTGCTTCAGCCCAGAGGTGGCAACCTCGATCACCCACCTTGCTGAACTGCTTGAAGGTCTCTCCAAAGTCAACCTCTGCGCTCAGCGGCAGCAGCTGGTCCATGATGGGCCCCAGCAGCTTGGACAGCATCGCAAGCAGCGACGCAAAGTCAGTGCCGCTGCTGGCGCTGCTGCCGATGGGCAGGCCCGCCAGCCCACCGAGACCACCGGGACCATCCGCTGCACCGGGTGCACCGCCAGAAGCCGCCGCTGCCGCTGCCGCGGCAGCAGCCTGCGCCAGTGCTGCTAGCAAGTCAGGGCCGAGGCCGCCGCTTGCACCAGAGGAATCGGCGTTGGCAGAGCCGGCGGCAGCTCCCCCTGCGGTGGGCTGTAGAAGGCCCGCCAGGAGACTGCTGAGCGCTTGTTTGGTGGCCTCATCCAGTGCAGCTGAACCTCCGGCAGCAGGCGTTGTAGGCGCTGCAGAAGCTGATGCTGCGCCTCCTGCCTGTTGCAGCGCCCGTCTCAGCAGCTGCGACACGTCAGCAGCCGCCGGCAAGCTGCTGCCATGCTGGCGATGCAGGAGGGTGCTGCTGGCAGCAGATGTGGGTGCGCTGGCGCTGGCGAGGTGGCGGTGACCACCGCGGCGGCCAGACGGTGGTGGGGGAGGCGGCGGCGGTGGCGCTTTGGCGTTTCTCTTTGGCAGGCCGCTTATGATTGGCTGAAGCAGCTGCACACACATGCACACACCCCGCAGCCAGGAAGATACGTACACACCCGCGTGTCACAACTCATGCGTGCCCATCGTGACCCACAAGCAACCTGTCACGTCCTGCTGCCCCACGAAGAACATGCACACAGCTCATTCATGCAGCAAATGCGGGTTAAGCATGCAGGCAGCGGGAAGCCCTCTGGCCCATTTTGATATTGGCCAACCTCAGTCAGAGCTGCAGTCAAGAGCGAGGCCAAAAATGTGTCCTTAGCCAAGGGCAACGCGATGGTGGACACAAGTCTGAGTCACTTCCCTAATGCCAAGAGCGGACGCAATGATTACACTTTTACAGCGCAACGCCACGGTACAACACTGCTCACCTTGAAGAGCGCTGCTACGTCCACATGCTCTATCGCGACCTCGCCCACGCGCAGCGCGCCGCCCGGCACCATCCCCACCACCGCCCCGTACACCTCCATTGCCGCCAGGTTCCGCGCGATGTCGGGGTCTCGCGCCTTGGCGGCCTCCCACTCGCGCCCGGCCTCGCCCCACAGCAGCTCCGCGTCGGACGCGACGGAGGCCTCCAGGCGGGTGGAGACGTCGGGGTCGTTGAATATGACGGCAGCGTACTGCGCGAAGGACCCCGGGGAGGCCTGCTGAGTCAGCAGCCACTCGCTCATGCCCGCACCGTCGGTGACGTTGTCCAGGTCCTGATCAGGAGCGACAGCAAGGGGGAGGGGCGGGAGGGCAGGATGTGTGAGGGTGGATACATGCACGTGTGCTTGTCTGAGCCGTTGTGGTGGAGAGCCCATGTTGCGGGTGCTGCTCAAAGCTGCAGCCTGGATTAGTGGATTGTAGCAAAGTGGCCGAACGCAATTGCCAGCCGCTATTGCAGCGCGCTCATGCATGAGCCAGGCGAGCTTGCTGCGCCATCAAACATGGACTTGAGCCGCAGGCTGTATACCGCAGCATATGCCAGCGGGTGTCACTGCTGCCTCGATGGCAACACGTTGGATCTAGTTCAGGATACACAGGATAACACAGCCTACGCCGCCGCAGCCGCACCTGCACAGGGAGGCCGTAGTCACAGTATATGGGGCCGTCATACTTGGCCTTGGTGACCCAGCCCTCATACACGCTCTTCTTGTGCTTGGCCGAGGCGCCGCTGGCTTGCGGGGGCGACCGCGGGCCCAGGCAGCCGCGCAGCAGCGCGGGCGCGGGGTTGTTGGCCAGCGGCACCGGCGTGAACTGCTCGATGTTGCTCATCTCCAGCGCCAGAGATGGGCCTGGATACGGTAGCGTTTTGCAGGCGTTATAATCGGGCGTCACAAGCAAACCCATGCATTATGCAGTGCTTGCACACGCCTGTCCCCTGAAGAGGCAGGATGCCCTCCTCCCCATGCAGGGCATGTCAAGGCAGTTGTGCATGCACACAGCTGGTGGGCGGGGGGGGCAAAGGGTCCTAAACAATGCAACACGGCTTGCCCTGCGATTGTGGCTGAGCCCAAATCCTGCTCAAGGACCTCCAACAGTGGCCCGACTCACTGCACCACAAACACAAACACAACAGCGCTTTTAAACAACGCAAGCCTGCGCACGGCCACTGAAAGTATGGTGTACATGTGCTGACCAGACTCGTCACCAGAATCACTCATGCAGTGCGTACCTGTGGGGTCAATGTTGACGGTCAGGATGAGCAGCGTGAACCCGACAGCCACCACTGGCAGCAGGAACAGGAACAGCAGCCCCTGCAGCAGCACCCGCACACACAGTTGAACGCGCAAGAGAAAATAGTCGAATACGGTAGGCTAATCATCAGGGGCTTTGACCGCAGTGACTGTAGGTGAGGGGGCCTTTAGGGCCTGCAGGTGAAGGTGGGAGATGCCGGTGGAGGAGCTCCAGGCACCTGCATGCAGTGGTTCCGCTGTGCACGCATGTGCTGGACAACACCAAAGTACAGAATGAACCTGCAGCGTGCTTCACAGTATCACATTTCAACATTTGACAGCGAGCGTAATGATGGCGCTGATGCTGCGCAGAGGCTGTTGAACCAGCTGGATGGATGCATGGTTGCTCCAATGCTCCCGCAACAACTGCATGCCTGTATCACGCAACCCTGCATGACTCTGCTGTGCCGTACTGAGCCCTTGCAGCCCTCTAGCACTCTCTGAGCCTAGGTTATGTTGTGGTTTGTTATGTTACATCAGGAGCGTGTTGGCCACACGGCCCATGCTCGCCCCAGATGGGGACCAGGCAAGCAGAAGGGGTTCACCAAGCTTTGACCTGTGCCTAGCATGGTGAGCCTCCTCTGGTTGGTTGTCCGGTCCCGCCCTACCTGGGGAGAAGCATGGGCCATTAGGCCAACACGCTCCTGATGCAAGGATGCATTCACATACAACATAGGTGATTGCTGCCGTCCCAGCAGGTCAAGGCGAGGGGGAACTGGGTATGCAGGGGGCACCCACCCACCTTAATGTCCCGCCTGGCGACCAACATCCGCTTCACCAGCATGGCCTTGAAGCAGCGCCACGCGTGGACCATCGGGCTGACCGCCTCCACGCTGGAGTCCGCACCAGCAGCCCAACCATCGCCAGCATCAGGACGCCGGCCAGCATTCCCGCCGATACCATTGTTATCATTACTGCGCCCGCTACGGCCTCGGGCTGTGCCATGGCGTGCGCTTTGAGCACCGCCCGCGAAGCCGTTGCCCTGACGCACCGCACCCATCCCCAGCAAGTCCCCGTCGTGGGCGCCCACACCGCCCCCCATCCCCACCTGCTGCGGGTTAGTCGCTGACGTCGCAGCGGCAGCAGCGGCTGGGGAGGGGAAAGCTCCATTTGTATCCCCTTTCCCCTCCTCCGCCGCGTCCGCCTCGCTGGTGACTGTGAGGAAGACCTCCTCCAGGGAGGGCATCGAAACGCCGTAGTGCAGAATGCCAAGGCGTGCCGCCGCCACGTCCAGCGCGCCAAACAGTCCAGGGAAGGCCTCCTGCCCGCCCAGAGGCAGCCGCAGCACGACCTCGCCCGCGGCGGCCCGCACCAGCACAGTACCCGCCACATAGCGCTGCGCGAGCGCCAACAGGTCTGAGCCGGCAGGTGCAGTACGGCCAGCACCAGCACCAGGCAACGAGCCCGACCGGGTGATAGCGGCGGCGCTTCCCAGCAGCGTGCCGGTGGCGGTCGGGGCCGCACCGCTGGCGGGGTCGTGCAGAGGCAGCAGCGACAGGGACGGCTCCGAAGCCAGCGGTGAAAGCTGCGCTGCTGACAGGGGCTGCTGCGGTAGCAGCAGCCCCTGCTGATACTGATGCTGATGCTGGTGCTGGCCGCCCTGCTGGAGCTGCTGGCTGGCAAAGGGCGTGAGGGGGCCGTTCGCTCCTGAGAGGCGTGGTGTACCGGAGGCGCTCACCAGGGCGGTGATGGTGGGCAGCTCCGCGCCCTGGTGATCCAGTCCTTTCAGGCTCTCGTAGCCGTCGGTGGCGGCGGAGCCCACCAGATCGCCAGGCCCGCCGTCGCGGCCATCCTCCCCGCCGTGGTGGCCAGAGACCGCGTGGTGTTGAAACTGGCTGTGATGTTGCTCGCCTGAGAGGTACCAATGAAAGCTCGCGTCAGCAGTGGAAGCGGAGCTATTGACGTTACCATGCGGCTGGTGCTGCTGCGAGAGCAGGCCTGGGGTTTGGGTCGCTGGCAGCTTTGCGTCCTGGTCCTGGGTGGTGCAGCAGCGGTTGACGGTGAGGGTGTAGCCGCCGCCGTGCTTCTGTTTGAGCTGCAGCGGGGAGCCGCTGGTGCAGAGGCGGCCGGATGACATGATGGACACCTGCAGGCACCAGGGGAGTGAACAAAGAGCATGACATCACCAAGGATCACTACCAAAAACTAAAAAGTACGCAATGCGGTACACCCCCTGGGATAGAGCATGCCTTGCATCATTGACTAGGTACTGATGCACTTTTAGGTCGGTGTCTGTCACGCCTCGCACACCTAGTGATGCATCAATACCTAAACGCTTGCAGCCACGATTGGCCACGATTGGCTAGGGAATACGAAATTCATACTTCATCCTGGTTCATCACGGAACAAGACTGTCAAGTGCAGAGAGACGCAATGCTGGACGGTTAGCAAAGCACGCATCAGACTGTAGCAAGTGGAACGCCGCGCCGCAGTTACAGGGTAACGAGGCAAGGCAGGTCCAGGCAGGCGTGCAGGCGAGTGTGTGCATGGCTCATTAACCTCCCCCGCACCGTGTCCGCCAGGATGTCGGCCTCGTCCATGAAGTGCGTGGTGAGCAGCAGCGCGCGCCCCCCCTGGCCCTGAACCGCCTTGAGCAGCTCCCACAGCCCGCGCCGCGCGCCCGGGTCCATCCCGCTGGTGGGCTCGTCCAGCACCACCAGGCGGCTGCCGCCCACCAGCGCCATGCCCACCTGTGCACACGCACCACACAGTACAGTACAGAGCAGTACAGTACAGTACAGAGAAAGATGTCGCCGCTGCTTTCAATCGTTAGGGAATTACCTTACAGTTGTGCTTGTGAGTGCATTACAGCAGGAAAACAGTTGAGGAGTCCACTGTTGCCCTCGCCCCTCCTGATGCTCACCACCGAGCGCTGCAGCAGCATGCACAACACCCCACTGAATGCACCAGTATACCAGCATCTTGCATGTGAATCAGCACGTGTGTGTTTGGTGCACAGGCAGCCCCAAATCACAGGCCGCTTTTGCCACAGTTGTGTGTGCAAAAACAGGGACATGCAACTCCTATCAAAGGGTGGCGAAGGGACAAGGGAACCGCTGTGCGGAGGGGGAGGGGGAAGGGAAAGGGGAAGGACGGGCTGTGCAATCCCGCCCTCTCTACCCGCTCCTACCTGCAGCTTGCGCTTCATGCCACCGGACAGGTTGGTGCCGTGAGCTGAGAGGTCCTTGGCCAGGCCGACCGTGCCCGCCATCTCCTGGGCCGCGGCGCGGCACTCGTGTGCCGGCACGCCCTTGACCGCCGCCAGCAGCATGAGGTGCTCACACACACTCAGGTGGGACAGCAGCACGTTCTGCGCCACAGCAACATGATGGGCGTTTTAAGCGCACCAGTGGGTGTTGGGGTGAACACGAGGACGACATGCTCAATGAGAGGCCGCGGATCTTCCCCACGACACATGTGATATGTCCAAGGGCGGCCTACGCACACATGCGTCCCCTTGGCATTTGTGAGCGCATGCAAGCTGGGTATGACGGTCATGCCTGGGCATGACGCAGCGGGGGTTACCCTCACCTGCTGCGGGCATATGCCAACGCTGCTGCGTGCAGTGTCCGGGTCGTTGACCATGGAGACGCCGCCCACGAGGCAGTCCCCGGAGGTGGGCCTCAGCAGCCCGGTGATCATGGCCACCTGTTAGTGTGGTGCAAGCCAGCCAGCCAGCTGTGTATAGACTGCAAGCGTAACGCTGGGTCCAGGCAAAGGGGAGGTTGATGTGACCGGGCTGGGGTGCATTTCAGCACCCCAGACACACGTGCAAAAGCGTACCCCACATAGATGGACGGCGGCAGCCGACAAAAGAGCCCAGGCACCTCGTCATCGTCCGGTACAGTCTCTATCCTTACGCATACACACACTGCATGGCCCCATGGGAACCTTCGCCTGACACGCACGGGCAAGCTCTTGCATTTCACAGTACCACAGTTGCCGACTTGCAGCATCAATTACCACATGCGCGGACCCTTTCCATGTCTTGCAAACGCCTGCGCAGCAATGACCACTAAGGACTGATGTTCACTTCGACATGCTGTGCTCGTACTTACCGTTGTGGATTTCCCGGCACCGTTGTGGCCCAGTAGTGCATGGATCTCGCCAGTGCGAATCTGCGCAAGCCCAAGAGGAAGGAAGTCGAGCGCAGCGTCAAGTCAATCCATGTGGGTCGCAGCTGCGGACAAACGAACTGCAACGGTCGATGATGCCATTCAATTGTGAATACGACAGCCAGGACGGGCACAGTGGATTCACGATTTACCAAGGACATGACGCAGCCGATCAAGGCAGAACAGTGCAGGGCGAACGCAAGCGCCACCCTGGCATGAATCGTGCACCTGCCTGCTCACCTCCAGGCTGAGGTCATGCACCGCCACCACCCCGTTGGGGTAGCGCATCTGAAGGTGGCGCAGCGACGCCGCGGACTCCTCCCCGCCGCCGCCTCCCACGCCGTTCCCGAGCGCAGCACCACCTTCCACACCCATGCCGCCGCCCAGCGCCAGCGGCGCTGACTCAGCGTCTGCACCGTCGTAGCCTGGAAGGCCCGCGTAGGGGGTGTCGTTGCCGGCGCCGGCAATGCTGCTGCTACCCGGCTTCAGGCGTGTGAGGGAGAGCTGCTGGCTCAGGGAGGAAAAGGCGTTAGTGCCGCCAGAGGACGCGCCTGCACGGCGGCCACGTCCTGAGAACACGTGGCGCACGCCCTGCACGAAGCGGCTCCAAGCGCGCTGCCAGCGGCTGAGCTGGAAGGGGAAGTACCAGGGCAGCGTGTAGCCATAGCCGTTGGGCACCACCTGCGCAGCGTGGGATGCGTCAGTGATCAACGCGTTTTCAGCCCCAAAACTGCACACAATCAAAGGTGGATTTAGCCACATACTTTTAACACAATGCATATGCATTGGCTGGGCAAGGGATGCGGCATGCATAATGCGGGCACCGTTCATGCTGACGGCATGCGTCCTACTTGTTTACCGTAGTTGGTCATCATAGTCGGCTACAGCTGTCTACAATGCTTGTACGCGCGGAAGCTGTGAACATACAGGAGCTGCTCCCCCCACAAAGGCAACGCACCCAACAAGGTGTAAGGCGTCCTATGGGACTCAATACCACCATCCAAGCTGAGCTAGCAACGATCAAGGATTGGTGTAGTGGTTAGGTATTCCCCCCATATGATTGACGCAAGCCTATGTCCTCCTCACCGTGTCCAGGTATGCAGCCAGCAGTAGGTACAGCAGCGTGTCCAGCATCATCATCAGCATGCAGGCGCCAAAGGGCATGGGGTCCGCCCACAGGTGCGACCACTGCAGGCCCGTCCCCGCATCCTCGTAGTTGCCTGCGCACAGCACACAAACCAACCCGGCCAGACCCCAGTCAGGGCTTCGACGATTATTCCTCGCTCAGACGCACATCACGTCCACGGCTCATTCGGCTTCTACACTAAACTACAGAGCCGGAATACCATCGTCGTTCCTTGTAAGTCATTCGTAGCGTCACAGTATTTCGATGACGCCATAATGCGTGTCAATGCGGCCAGCCCGCACACCTACAGCTACATACAAGTGCAAGGGTTTGCGTACAGGCAACGGTGTTGCATGGGCAAGGCGATGCACAGCAACTCGTCCATTACCTGGGCGGCTATGGGCGTGGCCGGTGATGCCAACCGACCGCATGTCACGCATGGTGTTATCAATAGCCCCTTGCCCCTTGCCTTCTCGTGCGTTCAAGGAGTGAGGTCCCGCGTGGCTCAATCCCTTCTTGTCGCTCCTTCCCTCCCCACCTCCTTGCCACTCAGACACCGTGTTGCAATATGGGAGCTCCACCGGAGTGGCGTCCTAGCCCTAGGATGCCACTCCGGATGAGCTCCCGTATTGACAGGCATATACAACCCACCCACCGATGCATGGCCCCACAGGAAGCACATAACTCCAACCCACAACACTCCAGAGACTCCGGCAGCGCTCCCGATAATCTCCCGTCCACCCACACGACCAGTCGCCCACCCACCGATGAGGTCGGCGCCGAAGGTGAAGGCGGAGGGCGCAAGCAGCGCCACCGCATACTTCCCCCCCAGCGCCTGCGGCGCGCCCGACTTGAAGAACACGTAGCGCGGCATCACCGCCGCAAAGTGCGCGAGCGGGCCCACCACCGCCGCGACCTTGGCGCGCGAAAACATCGTGGACAGCAGCAGCCCGAACGCGAGCTCAGAGGCGCTGAAGACCAGCAGGTACACCAGCAGCAGCGACTTGGAGGACGCGGCGAGGAAGGACGCGCCCGCGACGGCGACGCAGAGCACCGAGACGGCGGCGAAGACGACGCCATAGGCGAGGAGCCACGAGGCGGAGAGCGCCCAGGGCTGCAGTCCCATGATGACCATCACCTCGCGCAGCTTGTCCTCCTTCTCGGCCACGATGCCCCTGCGGCATACGGCAGTCATGTACTGACATTCATACATGCGGTGGACGGTGCACGCACACACAGGTGAGCGGTGGCACACATGCAGTTGACACTAGAGGGGGTCTGGGTGCACGGAGGCTCAAACCCCGATGCGTATATGCCAGTTAAGTGAGCAACTGGCGATGAGGTGCCAAAACGCTGGGTTGCAAGGCCGCTTCCCTGTGAGCAGCCCAGCAGCACAGCCTAGCAGTACAGTACCGCTCACCTGATGAGCATGGCCAGCGGGAACACCAGTGACAGGCACAGCAGCAGGCCCAGCATGGGGCCCACCGCCGCGTAAAACTTGTTGTACACATAGGCCGGCTGAGGGAAGCTGCCCACCCAAATGTTGTACGCGCGCAGAGGGACGCCACCATCATCGTATGCATCATCGCCGGCGCCAGAGGCGCCCGGGAGCGTGGCGTTGACGTTGCCGGCGTCCGGCTGCAGGTAAGGCACCACGAGGCTGGCCTCGAGCTCCGGGGGCACGCCTGCCACATAGGCCGCCACAGCGGCTTGCAGGGAGATGAAGCCGCTGGTGAGGTACCTGGGGGTGACCGGTGTGTGCAAAAACCATTGCCGTTGAGAATCATCATGAAAACATACTGCAATGTAGCTGTAACATGGGTGCGAGCAGCTGCGGTGGGGAGGACTTGCATGTGATTTCGGGCAAGTGAATGACCCGCCATATCACATTGAACTGGCCGAACTGCTTCATCGGAATTGTTGCTTCCCATAATTCCATTATCACCTGCCCCAGTGCCCCCCCCCCCCTGCCCCAGACCCTGTCCGCCTGCACCTCCCTTCACCGTACACACCCAGCCAGCGCATCAACTCACATCTTGTACTTGCGGTGCGTGCGGCGGCTGAACTTGTCCACCGGCACCCACGTCTCAGGCCTGCGCGTCAATGCACGGACAGACACACAGCAACAGCAACAGCAGCATAAAATGACACCCACCAGCCGACTCAGGTGACCATCAGTACCCCTACCATGCCCAACACCATATTCCCTGAATGTGAAATGCTTTACATTACGATACAACCAGCAAGAACACAAGTACGGTGATCCAGTTCCTGTGGCTGTTTCCTTGATTTCGAATTGCAAAATCCTCATTTGGGCAAGGCAAAGTCCTGGCAAAATCCTTGTTTGGGCAACGCAAATCACTGCAGGCAGGTATAGGTGAGCAGCATCAGCCTGCCGGGCCGGGCCTCACGTCTCCAGCAGCGCCATGCGGATGGTGTAGTCGGCGCCGGCCTCGGGGCTGGGCCCCTGGTCGAACTGCACCACCGCCCAGAAGCGGTACCCCGCGTCCGCCATGTCCCACAGCACCTGGGGGTCCTCGTACACGCCCATGAACACGTCGCTGAAGTACGCGTGCGTCTTGGTCATGTAGTCTGCACACACACCAGATGTACACACACACGGATACGCTGGAGCAGCACAGATATTTTTAACACACCTTCACTCGCAGACCGCTTGTACTACAGCCACCAACTCAGACCATCAGACCGCTGTTCTCTTCGCGGCAGCCGCCAGCTCAGCCCAAACACCTCGCCACCCTTAGGTGCAGTTCTCACCATCACGCATAACAAGTACACTGCACGGCCCCACGGAAAGCATACTGCATGGCCCCATGGGAACCAAACATTTCTAAACACACGGATACGGCACGGCCCCACGGAAAGCATACTGCATGGCCGCACGAGAACCGAATATTTCTGAACACACGAATACGCATGGGGCCGATGTACGGTAGCGCACGATATGTAAGAACGTTGACCGGCGTATTCCTGCCAGGAGATTGGGTTGATGAGTGTGCCTCATGACTAATTGACTAACCCATGCTTGGATGGCAGCGGACCTGAATGCATACAAGTGGGCAACTGGATTGTACAGAACCGAGTTGACAGAACCAGACCGCGCATGTATGGGGGCAAGAGCGGGCCGTCAGGCCATGCACAGCAATCACACACTGCACCAGGTCGGTTCGCGTGTGCGTCCAGTTCACCCCGCCAACCACCTAGGCACGTACCCACGAACTTGAGGACATCCGGCGTTGCGGGCGTGAACGCCAGGCCGCCCATGCCGACCAGGTTGCCCAGCCAGTTCCATCCAAAGTCCTGCCGGAAGTGCGTGAGGGCGTCCTCGAGGCCCGGGTTGGCGGCCATAGCGGCAGAAAGGGCCTTGGAGATGCCCACAAACTCATCAAACGTAAGCACAGGGGCCGGCCTGAACACCACACGCCAACACAAAGCACAGCCCTGGATCGTGTTGTGCGTCACTGTGTGTGTGGACTTTAACGCTACTGTTACCAGGGCCCAAGAAAGGTGCATGTGCAGCAATTCCTGACCAGCAAAGGATTAGCTGGCCGGAGCGCCGAACCACTATTGTGTTGTGGTTGTGCGTATTCCTGTGTTGGTTTGTTTGTTGATCTGGGTCTGTTCATTAGGTCCAAGTAGTCTGTTGCATCTCACCACGTGGTTCACTACTTTGGGCCATCTCATGTAAGGTGCCATTTGAGAGTGGCGCCCTTTGAACGATGCACAAACCTTTGCTTTCAGGCAGCCAGGCACAGCGTCAATGCAATGACACGCAGCATGCAGCGCATGCCCGACAAAGTGCACGCAGGATCACCACTCCCCGCCGAATGCCGCCAGCATGTCGCCATGCGGCACGCCAATCACACATCCCCCCCCCCCATGGGCGCCTTGTGTGTCGATTGCTCCTCGCACTCACCCCCGGTCATCTATGTACATCATAAACACGCGCGTCACGAGTGCAGGGAGGGCCGCCACCGCCACCCCGCCGCACACTGCTAGGTCCCCCCCGGCGCCCCCGCTGCGGCTGCCGGACAGGTCCAGAGCCTGCGTGAGGGTGTCCACCAGGCCCAGCGCGGCAGCGTCCAGCGCGGCTTGCACGGCCGGGGGCAGCGGCGGTAAGGGCGGGGCCACGGGAAAGAAATCGCCCGGCATCGTCGCATTGGTGCTGGCGGTGGCGTTGCTGATTGAGGAGTTCCATTCCGCCCAGGTGGTCTCCTTCCAAGCGTTCACTGTGTAGCGAGGAATTGGAATTGAGCAACGCACTGCTATCAGGGGTCCGTGCGCACGCCGCACAACACTTATCAGCATCCTGTGTGGCATGGGAGTTGCGCGTGGCGTCAAGCGAGGGCCCGGACACAAAGTGGCTGACGTGCATACGTCACTTGCGAGGAGGGTGAGGGTGCGCTGCTACAGCAGCAGCTGGAGCCGCGTGCAGGTGGTGTGCATGACGGCCGGAGGCCTGGCCACGGCTCGCAGGGGGGGGAACATGCTTGAATGCAGGAGAATATGTAGCTGTCCCTGGTGCGTCTTGACCACGGAACAACCTGGTCAATACATGCTTACGTCAGCCACAGCATGCGATGCCTCGAAAAAACGGTTTTGGTGCTGTCTGTGGGATTCACATGTGTTGGGGCGCGTCACACACCAACACACCCCACCCCGCCCTCCTCCACACTTCTCGCCACTCTACTCTGTGTTCACACACCTTGTTTCTGCAACGCATCCAGGTCCACGTTCAGGCTGGGCACTTGCACGCTGCCCAAGGCCGCTGCTACGCAGCTGACCGCCCCGCTCCTTTGCATAAGGCCAAGCGCGGAAAGCGTCGCGTTGTGCACCAGGTGGGCGGCGTCATCCGAGTAGATGCGCTGCGGAACTACCTCCACCTTTGTGAGGCGGAAGGCAATCACAAGTGCAAGGAGCACCAGGACTGGACTGAATATCTCCACTGCTGTTTGAACCCATCCGCGGGTTTTCTGGAGGAAATGTCGCCACAGCAGGAAGCGGAGCTGCTGCGCCCCGAGACGCAAACCCTGCAGAACCAAAAGGACACGAAGACCACAGTCGAGAGACCCTCTGCAGCCCTTTCTCGCTGGCCACGACAGTTTCAGGCTGCAGGACAGGTTTGGGTAGAGTGCAGTCCTGCTGCATGCAAGATGCTGTGGCCTGCGGCCTAAACCTGCACTCATTAATGCCTCCTGTGCGCCACCAAGCCAAGAAGGCTGTCGCCTACCTGCAGCTTTCCCATCGGAACTAGAGGGTCTGTGGTCCTGGCTAGAAGGCTGGGTTTTGGGGTAGGTCCATGTGTCCTGGTGTCAAAGAGCTAACTGTACGTACACAATCATCAAGCGTGAAAGGCAAGCTTTCAGGGACGTCTGAACCGCTTGCTTGATATGCAGTGTATGGAATGTGTGGGCAAGCAATACACTCCAAATGCATGCCTGCCTCGCCGACACACGGCATTACAATGCTCCGGTCTATACGTGATTTGTCCACCTTCGTCTGCGGTCTACGCAGGCGGTGTCATTATGTATGAAGCCTTGTAGGTGCCTGGGTACCACATTGTACAACATTCCAACACACCTGTCACAGCCACCACTGCATGTGACTAGTTTGCGGCCATGGGGAATGCACGCAGCAAACCCAAACCCAAAACCGACGACGAGGGCGAATATGGGGCGGCGGCGCTTGAGAAGGAGTTGGCCGATGCTCAAAAGCAGTCCGAAGCGATGCAAGCGAACATAAACATCCTTGAGCAGGAGCTAAAGTTTGAGCAACAGATGGCAGCAATCGACGCTGAGGACGTAAACGACGACGCTGGCGTTTTGGGCAGCGCTGCTGATGGCAGCTTTGCAATGGACCCAGAAGAGCTGGCAGAGCTTGAACAGGAGCTGCAGGCACGATACCCCTTTGTATTTCACACCTTGTGAGCTTTGCACGTTGCTTTGCACGCGTGGGCACAAACTCAGATTAGAAAACCCTTGCCGCACCTTGCACAGGAGTTGGAGCGGCAGCTAAGCGATGCTGGTGGCCTGGCGGCACTGGACATGGCGAACAGCACGGCTATTGAAGGTGCAGGCGAGCCCAAGGAAGCAGCTTGCGTGGACGAGCAGGACACCGAAGCTTTAACCGACGCCCTTGGTGACGATGACCCCGCGGCACCCAGGCTGGTTGGGTGACATAAAGAGAAGACAGCTGCAGTGTCTGGACATAGTGTGTGGGACATGAACGAGCGCCCGCACCAGCCCACCATAAAGGATTGACACGACCGCAACACTCTTGCCGAGCACATGCTCGAAAATCGCCACCGGTTGGCGCCCTGACTCACGCACGCAACTCATATACCAAGTACTGTCACACGCTGAGAGTTACACTTGCGATTGCGCCTCCTACTCACTTTGCGTGTGTTTTGCCAAGTCCATTCTGCTCTCCGAAACCGCCACAGTGCACTCAACCCACGCACCCAAAGGATGGTCATACACCCAAACGCACACACTTGCTCACATGTACAATTGTACTGCAAGACCGTTCATGCACTGCTCTGCATGCGTACCAGCATTTGTGCACGGCACCCCTGCTTGCAATCAGCGAGTCTGCCGCGCACAGCAACAGCAGCCTTGCGTGTTCAACGCTTGCCGTTAAGGCCTGCTCCTTGACACCAAGCACGGGGTAAACAGTGTGTGCTATATTTACCACCTGCATTCAGCGGTCTCAAAATTCCGACATACCGCACGTGCAGTTTTCATGCACCTGCTCGTCCCACCGCACCCCTCCTTGCGCACGGGGGCATACAGGCAAGCAAATAAATAAATGATAAGCAAATCAATGCATGTGGTTTGCATGCATGTGGTTTGTGTGCATGCTTGACACCTCGGGTTGCTTGCATGGCGCATGCTTGATGTGGGTCGCCGCATATCGTGCGCCTGCTGTCAACGCAGGAGTGGAATGGGGATCAAGCAAGACGTGCGTGACGGCAGAAGCGTGCTGTTGGGGAGTCACAAAGCGTGAATCCCCAACATGCATGTTTTCCATCTATCCACAAAGTGTGTACACGGGACTGGCAGTCCCGGCCCTGACTGGGAGCGAGGCGGCTCACATGCCGCATGACAGCTTGAGGCAGCATGATGCTGAATGACGCTGAATGACGCTGAATGACGCTGGTGCAGCAGCCATTCAAGCGACTACCACCAGTCAAAGGCTTCCTTCAGCCGGGAGCGTGTTACTCTTCTGGTCACCATTCGGGGACAGCATGGGCCGCGCGGTCTACACTCATCGCCGCAACATAACAAGGACGCATAACTGTCCAAGACTATGTACTGTGGGCGCTGTGATCGCTGACATCACCATCACTGTGCGCACGCTTCCCCCCCCGGCATGAAATGCACAGCATGTCGGTGCCGTGTGTGGGGACTTCTGCCAGGTCAATACTACATCACGTTCTTAACCCTATACACATACTTCGTGCTCACATGTCATGCATGCTCAAATGCAAGCGACAGCGGTTTTGCATGCCGTCTGTGGTTCGTCAGTGCCTGATGAGGCACCTGTGCGGCTGTGCTGTTGGGGTGGTCCATGAGTGGTACCAGCGCTTTGCGGCCACACACACACCCAACTGAATGTCCGAATCGTGCGCAGCCCACGGTTCATGCAATCAGGGGTGTGTTTAGAAATGTTTGGTTCCCATGGGGCCATGCAGTATGCTTTCCGTGGGGCCGTGCAGTGTACTTGTTATGCGTGATGGTGAGAACTGCGCCTGAGGGTGGCGAGGTGTCTGGGGTGTGTGATCAACTATGGGTACACTGTCCGGCTGGGCCTTACTCCGGAAGCGTGATGGATGTGTCACTAGCTCACTGTCGTGTCATGGGCTCACGGGCTCAGGCATTGACATGACGTACTGATGCATCCGCTGCACACGCAACTGGGTGCCGTTAGTGCCACTGCGCTCAAGCACGCTGGCGTGTTCTGCATCCGGACTATGCATAACACTTGCTTTGGCAGTAAGAGAGCCAGTGCCAGCCTGTGCCATGGTGCATGATGCAGCACACTCTTGAAGAGGTGCGGTGAGCCATTGACAAGAGAGTCATGTATCTTTGCGCTGTGTGGTCAAGGATTTCGTTTGATAGGCACGCGGCCATGCGTTGTGCTCTGTGTATTATCAAGGGATCCAAGCACATGAACCACTACGCACAACCAACACAACTGCATGGTATACCCGTACACAAGAAACCTCTAGTTCTAGGGTTTAAACGTGTGCACTGTGCAGCGTGCATTGTGTACACGGACAGGGTCAAGGAAGGCACAGCCAGGGTGTCACTTTTGCCTCACATGGTTGGAGCAGCCGTAGATTGACCTCCCGCGCCTGAGCAGTACGTGCGTCAGGGCTGGAGCCCCCCACCCTTGTTTAGTGGTAATCAAGCATTCCGACTTGCGGCCCACGTCAGCAAATGGTTTGCCCCGTTGTCCGGCCTCCAGTGCAGTCCCTCTGCACCAATGCCCTCCACGTGACTCTATGAGGCCCTCACAAACGGTGCCGGAGGGCACTTGCAATCACATTTCAGACAACCAGCGTGTGGCGTTAGCCCGCATTACAGGAGTGCAGTACTGCAGTAGTGCACACACGGGAGTGTCAGGCATAAGCGTCTGCTCAGGAGCGCACGTAAATGCCCTGCTGGAGCATCCCCGGGAGCGACAGCCACCACGTGCGGTGGTGCTGATGGTGGGTGTGGGGCAACGCATGCACCACGCCTCACGGCATCAGGCGTACGCAGCCGCGCGGGAGGCATATGGGCCCAAGCAAGTTTTGCAGGCGTTGCATGCAGGCGCTGCACACAGGCGCCGCATGCATTTGAACCAGGGTTGTGCGTAAGCTGCCTGTGCATACCTCAGCATGCGTGTCCCACAAGCCTCACCACCACTAGACCTCATTGCTCGCAGCAGCTCATCAACATGTGCAAGAACGGTATGCATGCAGGCATACATGACCTAAAGGGATTGGGTTCGTGTACTAGGTTGCCAACGACCGATTTGCTGCCACGATGTATGACGTCGACTGGCGGTCGCCGCAGCCGCTGGCTAGGGTGGTGACTTCTTGGCAGCGCCATGCTGCGCCTCAAGCCCCCCCCTGGCCCCAGCGCTGCCGCTCCAGCTCCCGCTGCCGTTGGCTGGGCGCGCGGGGCGGCCCGCAGCAGGCGCACGAGGCCTGCTAGGCCGCGGCCGCGGCGCTGCTGCCGGCCCATCCGCGCCCTGCTGCCCGCCCTGCCCGCCCTCCCCAGCCTGAGACTCCTGCTGCTGCGCTCGCCGCCGCTGCTGCGGATGCTGCTGCTGCTGGTACTGCTGGAGCTGCGCCCCTTGCTGCCTGGGCTCCGAGGACAACGACAGGCCCTCAACCGCGCCCTGTAAGTCTCCCACGTCGCCGCCTTCCTGCTGCTGCGCCGTCCTACGGGCAGCGCCGTCCTGCCGCGCTTGATGCGTCAGCGGCGCCCTGGAGCCCGCGGCGTGGTGCTGGTGCTGTGCACCCGACGACGAGGTGCTATGTGCAGCAGCCCGGCTGGCTGCTGACGCCGAGGAGCGATGCTGCGGGCCGTGCTGGCCCTGCTGCTGGCCCTGCTGCCCCTCCTGTTGTGGCTGCTGGGCATCCGAAGACTCGCCTGCCTGCCCCTGCTGCCCCTGCTCCTGGCCCTGCTGCTGCGCCTCCGCCAGCCGTGATGCCTTTGCCGCCTTGCGCTCGCGCTTGGCCTTGAGCTTGGCCTCCCGCGCCGCGATCTCCTCCGGCGACAGCAGCCGCCGCGGCGCCGCCGCCGCGCCGCGCGTGCGGCCCTTGCGCTCCGCTCGCGCCGCGGCGTAGAACGACTCAGCGCTTGCCAGCCCCTCCGCGCCCTCCTCGTCGCCCAGCTTGGCCAGAAGCTCCCGGTGCACGTGGTGCACCGGCCGCCCCGCGCGCTGCTGGTCCTGCGCCCACCGCACCACGTGATCAGGGTACAAGCCCTCCGCGACCGAGGGCCGCGCGACGATCGCGGGCCCGAACACGTACGCCAGCGCGAGCGCGGTAGCGGCCCGCTGCGCCTCCGCATCGCCATCTATCCCGCTGCCGCTGCTGCTGGCGGCGGCGTCCCCCGGGGCCCAGCTGCGCACCGCGTCGAGGCGGCGCGCGCTGCGCTCAAAGACGTGCTGGATGTAGTTGACCATATGCGTGTCGGGGCTGTCCCATGACCCCAACGTCCGTGCGGTGTTATCCGTGGAATCAAACGGGTCCTCCACGAGCAACACGTAGTCCTTTTTCCCGGCAAACGGCGCCTCCGGGATGAACCTGCCGTAGAACGTGCTGATGCGTGTGTCGCGTGGAGCGGCGCCGCTCATGGTGGCCTGCAGCAGCCGCCCTACGGTGGACACGAAGCCCGCGAAGAGCGCGGGCAGCGGCGGCGCGGGAAGCGAGCCGTACTGCGCGGCGGCTGCAGTGCAACGCTGCGTGACGACGTTGAAGGCCTCCGGGTTGAAGTCGGCGTGTTCGTTGGTGGCCTGCAGCAGGCGCGGCTCGTGCAGCGGCGGCTCGTCGCTGTAGAGCAGCTGGTACAGCGGCGGCAGCAGGCGGTGCTCGTGCTGCAGGTAGAAGATCACCTGCGTGATTAATAGAAGAAAAAATCATTCAATGTGGTGCGGTGAGCCAGGCAGGTGTGTCAGGAAGAGCGCCCGTGGGGCCATGCAGTGTGATTCCCGAGCCCGTGGGGCCAGGCAGGAATGCAGAGCATCGGCTTTGTTCCTGCAGCGGCACCAGTGCTGGCGAGGTTGCGAGGCAGGCAGCTCAGGCTGGAACGGGGTGCTAGTATACGTGCAGAACGAAACGCACGCCCGGACTTATTCATGCTGCTGCATATGCAGCGCAGCTGATTTGCGGGGTGGTGTACGAGCAGAGAGTGGTCAGCGACGACATGCAAAGTCCTAAGCGTGCGTACGGCAGAAGGCAGTGGGCATCCGGAATTAAGTCAGCCGGTCAGCCGCTCAGGTGTAAAGCGACTTCATGAAATCATAGCAGCTCAGCAGGAGACGGGGGGAAAGGAGGCAGCCACGACTGGATGTGGGTGGCGATGCAGGGAGCTCTCACCAGCTGCGTGAGCGACCAGCTGTTGAACGAGCGCTGCGAGCCGTCATTGATCCCATTCACCTTCGCCCACGTCTTGACCTGCGTCGCGGTGGTGGTCGTGCGCACAACAACCCGACCCAGAAGTGTGAGCGCTGATGCGAAAGGAGATGCACGCATAGGCCACGCTTGACGTGCGCCGCAACACTCTGACAAGGCAGCGACTTACTCGCTCGTTCTCCCAGTATGCACCGCATGCAGCATGCCCACATGCCTTGGATGGCTGCATGCCAATCTGGCCCATCCAGTGGCCATCCGCGACTAATTGTCTCGGGTGCCAACACATGCGCATAATGAAATACGGGCGCTTGTCCCTTGGCACTCACCGCACGGAAGAGGTTGCAGAAAGAGGGCGAGATGCGCGAGACCTGGTTCACAAACCACGCCTTGAAGGGCGTGCCCGCGCCTCCGATGCACAAGTCGCACTCGATGCCGGTCCGCAGGTCAACGAACTTGAGGATGGGCACGCGGGCGTGCAGGAGGTGCAGCATGTTGCTGTAGGTGGTGATGCGATGGTCCTGCAGCCTGTGAGGATGAACGCCAGACGGCAGCGTCGGGCATCAGCAGGTTGCGGGTGGGTGGTCAGTGCGCCAATGGTGCCCTCCTCCTTTGCCTTGGGCAAGGACCTGAAGCAACACTGCTTGGTGGTCAGCCTCACGCCTCTGGAGCCTCCTATCAGGCACTGGCTACACAAACGTATTCACAGCGCTAAGCCTGCAGGCAGCCTGGATGCGGCCGCAGAGCAGCCTGAGACCACACCCCACATCAGGAACACATTTAAGCGCAACAACGGGGCAGCGTCGCCACATACTTTTGGGATATTTTCCTGAGCAGTCTCGCCTTGGCAGCTCTATCAACGTTGTACTGCGCGCGGGAACAGCAGGCGGGGCGTATTTGGGGTGAGCCCAGAGGTAGTAAGCACTCCAAATCAGAGCCTACCATATGCAATCTCCACAATATTGGATGGGTGCGGCACCCTACGCACACAGCACCCGCTCACCAAGTGCACATAGTCGGTCTGCGGCTGGTCATGGAATAGCTCAAGTTTTTGGCGCTGCGGTAGGTTGCGTGCATCCAGGTATCCAGTAAAGGACAGGTCCAGGTCTGACTGGCTGTTGTAGAAGCCGCTGACAAAGCTGCCGTAAGCAACTAGGTCTGGCTGCGTCACGCCGGCAATGCCGCTGAGTGCCTGCTTGGCACGTGACAGCACGTCAACCCGCAATCGCCAGTCCTCTTGCCCTGGCTGGCAGGCCTGTTGTTGTTAGAGCAAGAGCAGCGTGCTTGATGTGTTAAACGGTGTTTGAATTGTTGCAGCACAACCAGGAAAGCGATCTGTATCGGCGTGTGCGTTACTAACCTGCACAAGCTTGGAGAGCGTATCTGTAAGCAAGGCCTCTCCATGAAGGCTTGCCATCCGCGTGCGGCGCCAACGCCCACGTAGGTCGCTGTGCGTCAGGGACCAGCGCGACGCGGCCTGCAGCAACGAGGACGCCTTATATGCCAGGGTCATGCATCTGCATACTGTATGTGGGTATGGTGGGTCTGTATGTGGAGCAACACCTTGAACGTGGAGCGTCTTATTGCACGCTCCAATCGAATAATTGCCATCAAATCGTTTTGATGCGGCGAATTGGACGCAGACGAGACAGCACTGTGAGTAGGGCCATGCCACCAGACCTCTATTACCAAAGGCTGCAAACTGCTGGCTGAAAAGCCTCTTCGCTACTTTCCTTCTTTAGGCTCGGTCACCATGATGCCCTTGGACTTGCACAGGACCTCCGCTGTTGCTCACTGCGCTTGCGGCAGAACGATTGAACTGACACGCAACCCGTTCATTCGCTTTGCCAAGACAAGTGGCGCGCGGGACTCCGTAGTCGTATGCAAGGCGGCAGCCAGCGACTCGCCCAACCAGGACTCACCCAACAGCTTGCAGTCGGTCAGCAGGCGCCTGGGCCTGGGCAGTGTGTAAGTGCTGGTACATCTGGTTTACATGTTGCAAGATCTTGCTCTTGAGGCCAAATTAGGGCACTGCAGGTGCTGAGCGTGGGAGTTGGCTGGCACCACGACAAAGCTGACTGTTGGTGGTGGCAGCAGACCGCCCAAACGTCACAGGGCCATGCAACCACACAAAATATCGTGTATTTGAAAGCACGTTTGTGTTGCAATTATTACTCGCAGTGAGGACAGCGACTTCAGCATTATTGAGAGCAGCGACACTGTCAAGGTGAGCGAGAGCAACCGTCCTTGCCTGGCAACCTGCTTTCAGGTCGCTTTGGCCCAGCGCACAGGTTGGACCTATCAGCATACTTGCTGCCCGGTACGTGTTGCAATTGTGTCGCGCGCTTGCATTCTCAGGATTTCGATGGCTTGCAGCCGGGCGAGTTTTCTGCGCACATTCAAGCCAGGCGCAACAAAATTTTCCTGCTGATGGAGGAGGTTCGCCGTCTGCGCATCCGCCAGAGGGCGTTGGTGAGTATACAGTTCCATACACCTGCCTGTTGCAACCCACCTGGTGCTTCGCCCTGTCCTCGCAAGGACGCCACCTCCAACCGTACACCACGCACGCACGACCTAGTGGTGTGTGAGAGGCTCAGCACTTGGTTCCTACTTTTGCTTGACAATGGCCTTTGTTGTGTGGTTCAGGGCCTGGACATTGAGCACGAGCTGGAGCAGGAGGTGGAGGAGGAGCAGTACGTGTCAGCGCTGCCGTTCCTTCCGCCCCTGAGCGAGAAAACGCTCAACACCTACTATGCGGTGTACGGGCTCTTCTTCGCCGGCATTATCGCATTCGGCGGCCTGGTGGCGCCCATCCTGGAGGTCAAGCTGGGCCTGGGTGGCGTGTCCTACCGAGAGTTTGTGCGGAGCATCTCCTTGCCGGAGCAGCTCGCAGCGGTGCGTACTCAGCCAGACCCAGTTGTGGCAGTGTTGTGAATTCCACGTGGGATGAGTGGTGCAAGCTGTCAGGTTCCGCTGACAGAGCGGGGGAGCACTGGCGCGTGCTCCTGGAATGCGGGCCCAACACGCGCATGCCACATCATAGCCATGCAACACACGTGGCTTGCCACACTATCCGCTGTGCCGGGGTAGGGCATGAGCGCCACCTTCAATCATCCAAAATGTGATCCGGGTCATCGCACGATCAGCTGGAAAGCACATGCAAAGGTCGTAATGCATCAGCAGTGAGCATGTGTATTGCATCCAGCGGCGAGCCTGCCGAGCTTCTGCTGCACGTCACAGCATTCGGCGTGCCTCCCACCATGTAGTGCCGCAAGGGGTTTGGCAGCATCACTATGAATGCTCATGCATGGACCCAAACACGCAAGTCCGGCTAAGTATGTCGCTGATGCAATTTGCATGGCTGCAGGTGGACCCCATTGTGGCATCATTCTGCGGTGGCGCGGTGGGCGTGCTGTCAGCACTGCTGGTGGTTGAGATTAACAACGTCAAGAAGCAGCAGCGCAACAGGTGAGCACTGACAGACAGCCCCCCACCTGTCTGCGCCGCGAGCATGGCGCTTCACTTCACCATTGGGTCCTGTTGCAGGCGCTGGGTTTTACGAAGTTGCAATGCTGTGCGCTCTCCACTGAGCGTTGCCGTATCCCGCACTGCCCACCACGACCATGCGTGCATGCCTCATTGCCTCCCCAAAAGCATTGCACCCCAAGCCGCCAACACGCCGACCACTGCACTGCATTTGCGCGCGTGTGCGTGCAGGTGTCTGTACTGCGAGGGCACAGGCTACCTGACGTGCGGCCACTGCGTCGGCTCCGGCGTCGACCCCAAGACCATGCTCTCGTGCGCGTACTGCGCGGGCACCTCCAAGGTCATGTGCACCTCGTGCCTCTGCACGGGCAAGCAGCTGGCGACCGAGCACGACCCCCGTGCTTCCCCCTTCTCCTGAGCTGGCCTGACCGGCTGGGGCCTGCAGGCGTCGGTTGCCCGTGCAGGACTCCAAGGGCATGTTGTTAGTGATTGGCACGTATAGTACGGACTGGAGGGAGTATCTGAGGGACCGGCATGCACTTTTCGCGGCTTGATTGAGAGCCTGATCGATGTGTCCAATCTGCAATTTGGAAGAATGCTTCCCAGAGAGAACTGGTGGACTGGCTGTGTGATGCGGTGTCGTCGAGCCGTTGCTGAGTGTGCTGCAGCTTTTGCATTCGCCTGCGGTCCGCTACAGTGGCCCATGGCCAACAACACGTCTTGGCCAAGCGCTGTGGTTTTCATGCGTGACCGCCTTTTACCTGACTTCTGCTGTGATTGTTATCACTACACCCTATTCCACTATTATCGTATGTGTTCGTCACACTGCGTGACCGACTGCTTTCCGTGCTGAAACACAGTGCACCACCCCTCCCCCATGTGACCTGGCGCACACCCTTGTGCTGCACTTCGTTTTGCCATCGCAATTGTGAGCGAACGACACACTGGACACGCTGCACTTCACCGCGACTTCGTCATGATTTTTTGCCTTGATTTTGTCCAGCTTTTGGGATGTGTCCGGTCGATCTCGATCCAGAAAGTTAACCGCTGTCTTAGGTTGATCATCACACACAGGAAATGTCTGTGTGTGCGTGTGCGATCTGGGTTTCGGCGGGTTCCAAGTCGATACAGGCGCGTTTCATGGGTGCTTGCATCCCCCATATACCATAACAAGGTTTCGTGTTCTTCATCCAACCACCAATACTATATATCAACGTTTCCAGATGACCATCTGCTGGTGCCCGAATGGTCATGGGTTCCGCGAATGCAGTGTGGCGCGTATATGTTGCCGTGCACAGGTCGGCCATCACAGCTTAATGACCCACCTTGTGGCATGTAGTGTAAGCCCGGTTGTGATGCAGCTGAGCGCGCCTTGTGCATGCACTGCCTTAGATGTGTGTTCTACTGTTCTGTGAGACGTACAGCCATGCTGCCGCTACTATACACCTGGCACGACACGTACCATGATACAGCATGCGCTAAGTGGCAGCCACTCCAAAGGGAATGAGCTGCCCACTCCAAGGGCCAAGGGGCCGTCCTTGGCCAGGTGCACTTGTGACACCACATGCAGTCATGCACTGCTGAGAAGCAGACAGGCAACAAGTGCAATAAGCAAGCACAACCACAACTGGATGCAACTGGATGCAACTGAGCTGAACAGAGCTGAACAGAGCTTGAGTGCCAGTGCACAGTTGCTACCTGGAAGAGGGGGCAACACTATCAGGCAACACTGTCAAGCATGATCCACATGTGTACCGGCGGGTCCGGGTCCCGGCGGGACGGACAGCGCCAGCAGGTGATGTGCCGTGAGCTGAATGCAGAACACGCACGAAAGTGCAATAACACTGGTAGTTGCGAGCTGGCACATGAAACGCAAGCAGGCAAGCACGAGGCGTGCGGTTGGCTCGTGGTGTTTGAGTGCATGCGGGTGGCGCGGCGTGCCCTGCTGCTCGTCCGGCATGCTAAAAGCATAAAATGCGATGGGATGGCTACGCAACCCGTCACACCACGCAAGCCATTAAGCTGTGCCGGTACCTGTACTGGGCCACGCGGGTCTTGGGTGTGCAGGGTGCAGATGCACAGAGTACAGTTGAGTGGCTGCCGGCGGCACCCAGGGCCGCGTCCCGGCATGAACCCAATGCCTGTTCCTGCCGCTGTTGCTGCGATTCCAGACGGTTGCATATGTGTTGCACAGCATGGAGCGGTTTGGTGCATGGACTGAAGTTGCGGAGCAACGCGTCATGCCTGACAATCAAACATTGCTCGCATGAATGGTTGTGGTGGGTAGCGACCAGACCAATGAGGCGAGGGCTTTTTGAGGGCTTATGGTGCAGCGAGTCCATGCAACGAGGCGCCAAGCATGCAGTCAGGTACGAGCGACACGTGTGGTGAGACACGACGCAGTGACAAAATGGCACCGCAGGGCCTGAAGGGAGTAAACAGCTGGGGGCGAGGCAGTGTACAGAATGGGAGTGCTGAGGCGGCGTGCATGGCTAGCAAGGTCGAGCCAGAGGTGGCAGTAAGCAGGCATGGCGGTTGAGGTATGCTCCTGTACGCATGGGCATGCGGGGCTTGCACGCATACGGAACATGAAGGAATGCGAGAAAACGGACAGGTCGTCAAGAAGCCGGACACCACCCTCACCTTTGTCAGGAGAGGTTTGCACCGGCCAGTATAATGCAAGAAACTGGCGGGCGAGTCTAAGCCCCTCCTCCAGAGGTCTAGGTCAATGATGGCCAATCGTTGGCCATGCAGGCTGTGCAATCGGTTGAGTAGCCTTCCCGCGTCGAACCCAAAGCCGCGGAACAGATTTCCGAGCGCACTCTTTGGGTCTGCACGTTGCGTTTCTCGACCCGTTTCGACATAGCGCGGCTTATCCTTGCAACCTGTGGTCCACTGGTCTTCTACCCCAATCGTGCTGAGATGCAGGAGTCCGTTTGCAGCTCCTCTAGCAGGTTGGTGTTGGGCAGACCGTTGTACAATGCTGGAGCCGTGCAGGAGGCTATTGGAAGCTCAGCAGTCACTGTTTGTTCCCTGTTTCGTACATTTGTGCAGGGTCGGACTGAGGATGGCGAACAAGCTGGTGCCCCTCAACCCCTGCCGGTTGCCAGTGTGCATCAGGCCTTTTCAGCAGCAAGCACCAGTGAGCAATGGTAGCATGTTTTCTCTTGTGCAGCATACGAGCCTGCGTGTTTGTCACGCTTATTTGGTTGGTCAGAAGCATGACGTTGAACTGTGGCTGGTGCCTAAGCGTTTCTGCTGTGCACGCTTGCTTTGTGCAGCTCGTATTGCAGCGACAGTCACCTATTACTCGGAACTCTGCAGCAGCGTCAGTGTCAGGGACTCCGGAGGGAGAAGGCGGGGCGTCTGTGGTGAACAAGCTGGTGCAGTTCCCTTCCGCCTTTTGGAAATTCCTTCGGCCCCACACTATCAGGGGGACGATTCTCGGGACATTTGCGGTCACCAGCAAGTAGGGTACTTTGTTCCGCTCCTGCATCCCGCTCACAGACCGGCTGCTGGGCAAGCCTGCGCAAGGCGCTATGCGGACGATGTGCACTGTGACTCGAATGTGTGCAACAGGGCTCTGCTTGAGAATCCAGAATGCATAGACTGGGCGTTGTTACCACGCGCACTTCTGGGCTTGGTCGCGCTGCTGTGCGGGAACGGTTACATCGTTGGCATCAACCAGATTTATGATGTGGATATCGATATGGTCAACAAGCCCTTCTTGCCTGTGGCCTCTGGTGAGTGGTTTACTGAAAGCCTGGTCTTGGTGGATATGCATGGTTATTGTTTGGGGTCGGCTTCCGAATGATGCTGAACGTTGTGTGCTCTTGCTTGGGGTCGACCTGCAGGAGAGCTCTCGCCCGCTTTGGCTTGGGGTCTCTGCCTCACGCTGGCCGCAACAGGGATGTCGATTGTAGCAAAGAACTTTGGGCAACTCATCACCTCGCTCTACGCGCTGGGGCTGTTCCTTGGGACGGTCTACAGCATCCCGCCGTTCCGCTTGAAGCAGTACGCGGTGCCTGCGTTCCTCATTATTGCCACCGTGCGTGGGTTCTTGCTCAACTTTGGCGTCTACTACGCCACCAGGGCAGCCCTGCTGCTGCCGTTCGTATGGAGCGCACCCATCAGGTGTGTGTGTACAACGCGTGCGCTGCGCCTCAGGTCTGCAGCGAATGCGATACTGTGTGCACATGGCGGCTCCCCTGCCTAATGCTTGCGATGCAGATGCCATGCCGATTGCGCTGCATGCATTTTGGGTGAGCGTGATGCTCACCTCTGCACTTGCAAGCTCATGCATTGCACACGGGCCCTGATGAGATCCTGTTTAGGGATCTGCGATCCGAGATGCAAACTGTGCGCCGGACCCCATCTGAAATTTGCACACACTTGCACACATTTGCACACAGGGGGTGCACGGTGCGCAACCGCATGCGTGAACCCAGCGAACGGCGTGGAGCCGCGGATGAATCCCACTTGAATCATGCCCGGCCTGTTTGTGCGGCTACTGGCCGCGATCAGCGGTCCTTGACAGGAGAGGCTGGTTGCGCAGGCGCAAGCGACCATATGCACACACTGCAGGGGGTGCACGGCGGAGCACTGAAGGAGCGCATGCCTGCTGCCGCAGCCCAAATGCTTGTTTAGCCGCCACCTGCTGACCTGCTGGTCTCACACGCGCCGCGCTTGCCGTAATGCAGCTTCATTACGGGCTTCGTGACGGTGTTTGCGATAGTGATCGCCGTCACCAAGGACTCGCCGGATGTGGAGGGGGACAAGGCCAACAACATCGAGACGTTTGCCACGCGGCTGGGAGTGCAGAACGTGTCGCTGCTGGGTGAGTGCGCTCCCTCAGCCTGTGTACACAGTCAGCGCCGTCAGGTCGAGGCTCGAGCACTGACACCACCATCGGAGCTGTGCACACCAATGATAGCAGGCAGCCTGGCAGGCCTTATGGTGTTGTTTCTGCACGGTGTGAGGGCGCTGCCCTGGGCACTGTGTGTCGTGTCGTTTCGGTGCATGCAGCTCAACAGCTGGGCCATGTGCTACAGGGGGGTGCATGCCGGATGGGCTTGCCAACGCGGCAGGGCGCGCTGTGGCGGATGGCATCCAGCATGGAGTGGTTTTGACCTGGCCACCAGCGTGCAGTGTTGCCAGGGGTGCAGAGCTGCCAGAAGCCCTTGTCCAGTGGCTGTAGAGGTGGCTTCTGGGTGGTGCCGTTAGAGATACAACTAGGAAGCAAATAGGAAAAGCGTACATGCATGTGATCCCGCACTGTGAAGCACACCCACCGTTCACAATCTTCCAGGGTTTTGAAGTACGATTGACATGCACCGCACGCACGCTCGCCTCCTCTTGCTCCCGTGTTGCTCAGGTTGCAGCGCTTTGACCTCCTGGTCTGCACGTTGCGGAAGCACGGGCGTGTAGGATCCGCGCTCCTTATGCAGAATACAGTACAGAGACGCGTGCACACATGCTTGTGTGTCGGCTTGTGTGAGAAAGAGCGCCCAAGGGGCGTGCTGTGTGATTTCCGTGCGGCCATGCAGTGTGCATGCATATGGATATAGACTGCACCTGACCTGACCGATGACGCATGCATATGGATATAGACTGCACCTGACCTGCTGACCGATGACGGCTTTTGTGTGTGTGTGTGTGCAGGGACGGGCCTGCTGCTGACCAACTACATCGTGGCGGTGGGCCTGGCGCTGACCTTCCCCGACAAGTTCAACACGCTGCTCATGGCCGGCGCGCACACGGTGATGGGCACGGTGCTGGTGTTCCGCGCCATGAAGCTGCACGCGGACAAGTACTCGCAGGACGCCATCCAGAGCTTCTACCGCTGGGTGTGGAACCTCTTCTACTCGGAGTGAGTGCATATTGGGCTTAATGGCACTGACACTGCACGCTGGCGGCTTGGCATGTACATACCGTGCTTCACTAGTGCAGACAGTGATGGGTGCACCGTGTGTGGGGGGGGGCGCACAGACTCCAATCCACAGGAGTGCGCCCAGCGCGCAACGGCCTCGGAGCTGGTGCAGCTGCTGCAAGCCAAGCTGGTGCAGCAGCGGATAGAGGCAGGTTATGTGACCCCAGCGACAGCAGCAGCCGGAAGGCAGCTTCAGGCAAGCAGGCAGCGGCAGCGGCAGCGGCAGCGGCTGCGGCTAGCGGGCCCCCCGAGTCTCAGTTGCATACTCCCCATGTGTGTGTGTGCTACTTGACATTCTTTGTATGACTGTTCTGTGATGCTGTGTAGGTACCTTATCTTTCCCTTCCTGTGAGGAATGGCCGGCCTTGCGCCCCCCGCTGCGCCACGCCGCCACCATGCCGCCAGACGTTGAACACGTGGAGCGCACACATGGGCGAACACTGGCAAAAGCATGTTGCTAAACTGTTGATTGTGTCAGGCTCGGAAGTTCCACCAGGCCAAACACCGCACAGCACTGCAGAAGTGTGCACCGCTTGGGCTTGCCAAACCCCAATGCCAATTTTGTCGGAATTGCCCCCCCTTGCAGCCTCACTACGGATGTGGTACGCCACCATTTCTGTTTGCACCAGCCTTGCTGCACGATTTCAGCACGGCTCACAGGCACGATTGCCCTCTGCACTCTAACACTCGAAGCTGTTCACTGTACCTGTAATGAAACTTGGCATGTCAGGTATCAGCAGTTTTGTGCGGGTATGACTGCATGTGTTGTCTCTGCTTGTTCAAGCTTGTCACAGGCTGCGGATACTCTTGCATGTTGGCGTAGGTTTTCTGCTGCCATGCATGCTGGAATGCAGGCGTGCAAAAACGTGCAATGCTATAGTTTCACCGTATAGTGAAGACAGCCTAGCCAACACCAGCACGAAAATCACTTGCATATCATCAATATGTCACCACAGCAGTCACACGTATATCACCAGCATTTCACCTGGTTTCACCATGTCGGAAAAACCGCACTGCTGGTGTGTACCAATTTTCACTGCGGTAGCTAAAACACCATGATGTCACTGTTACCCAGGTTGTTGGTTCTCCATAGTGCCTCCGGGAGACGGGGACTACGCATGCACTATACACGGGCGAATCGGGGTTGGTTCTCAGTTTCACGCACCGTCAGTTCCCCAATGATTACCCACAGCATGGATCACCACGAACAAACGTGAAATCATCAAGCTCTCACTACTATGGTGAAACATGGATATGAATTCATAATGTGGGTGCTACTCGATCACCGAAACTGCACTCGTAACAGACGTGCGAAGCCCCTGTCCAGACTGTTGTTCGGTCCGTGGCGATGCAGCGCTAGTGAGGTCAGCGACCACCTCGCTCCACTGCATGCAAATCCGGGCTCCAAGTTACATGCTGCTGTGACATGCAGAGAAGGGACGCAACCCTTACGTGCAGGCTCAGCAACTCAGTGCTGCTGCTGTGATTTGTCGCTGTCTTCATTCGGAAGCACCAACAGCGCCACACTGGCCTTCAGGCAAGCGTGGTTGCTGGCACTGTATCTGCTTAGCATCGGATCGCCCTTGGCACAGGCAGCAGGACAGTGTGTGAGGCATAGCACGCACGCGCGGCGGAAACCCCGCCGATCACGCATTCCCATCATCTAGTCGCAAAAACGCAAAACGTTTGCCTCAGCAAAGCAAGGTGATTGAAGGACTTCACACCTGCCCACACAGATTGTTTGCCTGTGCCATCAGCTGTGGCTGCCAGACTTGGAAGAGAGCTCCCCAGGAGCGAATTCAGCAGATGAAAATTTCATTTGAAGTCCGAAAAGTATAAAGGTTCAACCCCTCACTGGCCACGACAGTCTGGCTCTCTTTGCTCGCAACTTAGCTCGCGTGTGTGCTCCCCGTGTGTGTCGGTTCTCGTCTCTTACCACCAGCTTATCACGCTGGCCTCATTTCTGCGCAACACAGGCTTAAGAGCCTCATCCACATCCTCCCCATTTGGCAGGTGCGCGCTGGGTGACAGCAGTTTGGGCTTTGGATGACGCCACCTTGTTTGTCGCCCCTTCCAGTATTTGGAGCGCCTAGTGGTGGTGTAGCAGGGGTGGCGCTTGCGCCTGTGGCTTGTCGGCTGCTCAAGGGGCCAGTGAAAGTGAGGGATCATACAAACCTCGTTCAGGGGGTGCTGTTGCCTTCCCCGTCGCGGGGTTCGTTCTCACCTGGGCCCCCAGCACGCTGCTTGCTCACCACCCCACCCTTTGCTTTCTGGAAACGGCGTCCTCGCCTTCGGGGGGAGAGGGTGCTGAAAAAGCTGTCTCCAGGGCCGCCACACTGCTGAAGATGCTGTGCTCTTGCACACGCAAGTGCTGGCACGTTCCCGGCCTGCGCGCCTGTGCCTTCTCGCTCCAGCGCTGCAGCTTCACAAGGCCTGGCTTCACTGCATGTGACTGCTTGCTTGACTGCAATGTCTCTGACGCACCTCTCGTTCCCTCCGCGTACCCGCCTCTGTTCGGCTCTGCAGCTTCTTGAAGCCTTTCACTAGCATCATGACATCGGTAGAGACTCTATGCCCTCCTCCGGAGGCCGCCGCGCAGCAAGTTCGCCGCATCGAGGTGCCTCTGCAGCCTATGACCTCCGCCAGTTTGATGGAGGTTGGCTGTGGCGACTCTGTGGCTGTCGGAATGGCCAAGAAGGCTCCGTCCTGGAGGGCTGACTCCTTTGCTGCCAAGCAGCTGGTGAGCTCTCTCTGTGTTTTGCACTGTCAGTTCACGCACCCCTTGTCAGCTGCAGGACTGCCTCTCGTTGACCGGTCCTTCGCTGCGCGTCGAGTAATGACTGCGGCTTCCTCGCAGCTCCTGTCCAGCAGATACAGCTGGTGAAACCTGTGTTGGGTTGTGTGCTGTGTGCAGTTTGGCTTGGGCAGCCTGCTGGACGCGAAGGCTGAACCTGCTGACGTGGTGGTGCTTGACAAGCCGGTCCAGCCCCACGACCGTGGCCCAGCTGCTGGCGCTGTGGCAGCATCGGACCTGCTGCGCTCCTGGCAGTACCAGGTCACTGGCAAGCTTGCCACGGCCCAGGTTCTGGCGGAGCTTGGGGCTGTTCACCTGAAGAGCGGTGAGCTTGTGCTGACACGTGCATGACGTGGCCCGCGTGCGCCCCTGTGTAGGTAGCGTTTGGCCGTACTGTTCCGTTTTCGAGATGTTTCCTGCCACTCCTTAGCAGCAGCCCCTGTTCTAAGGCTTGCGCACTGTCACCACACGCGTCAGCCTGGGCACTGCATATGCCGCGAGGGTGGTGTCATCTGCAGCGTTGTGGTTACTGCAGCCTGGTGTTGTTGTCACCTGCTGTCATGGCATTCGGTCCTTGCTGCCGGTCGTGGGTCGCTCCTTGCCCTGCAACGTCTTGCCTGGTGCCCAACCTGATGTGACCCAAATCAGGCCGCAGGCCTTTTGCCTAAACGCTCTGCTGCCCCCCCTCATGGCGTCATATGGTGTACACAGGTGGTCCCCAGGGTATTCAGGCTGAGGCTTGCAGGCACATCGCTGCGGAGCAGATGGACAACACGTTCTACGTTGTTGATGTGGGCAACGTCCTGCGCATGTTCAAGGTAAATACACGCTCGCAGAGGGCGAGTCTGTCTCCGCTAGGCAACCAGGGTCTAGCCTGGCTCATCTCCTGTGTCCCCTGCAGAAGCAACAGGTGCTGTGGTCTCTCTACGGGCGGTTGGGGGGGTGGTTGTGGGGTGGGTAATGCAGTGTTTACGCAGTGCACGGCACAATCAGATTTGGATAGTCCTGGTTATGGCTGGAGAGGGGGGTTCGGGATGCAATTGGTGGCTTGGTTGGGAGTGTGCTTGCTGGGATTGTTGGGTTTTGGTGCAGCGCTGCCTGACATGCTGTGGGGTGGGTTTGGGACCGGGTGGGGGGGCCAAGAGGGGCAGGGGCAATACAGGTAAGGTTGCCCCACAGCCACGCCATCCCTCGGTCTCGTGGCCCCTCTGCTCGTGTCAGGTAGGCCACCACACTAACCGACGCCACCCCACCCACGGCATGCGCCCCCTGCATCCCACGCCCACTGCACGCACGCTGCTGCCCCCCTAACCTGTGCTATGCCAACCTCGCAGGCAGGCATCCGCTGAGTGAGGCGGTTGTCTGGCCCAACCCACAGATCCCATGTCACATGTCACTCCCATGCACGCACGCCCAGCGCGACCCCCGCTCGTCACCCTTCCCAAGCGCGCGCCCCAATCGTCGGCGCCACCAGCATCACCACCACTTCCCCAGCTGCTCTGCTTGGCCTTGTGAGCTCCCCCCTCAGCTGGAGGACTCCCTGGCCCTGCCATCAGCGCCTGCATTTGCGACCCCCGCTACTGCATAGCCGGCCCCCGGGCGTCCCTCAAGACGTTGTTTGGAGAGTGGCATGTGACATGGCGATGCGGAGAGGAGGAGAGGCGGAGCCACAAGTTCCAACTCGACTCCCGACCCTTCTCCTGACATACCCCTGTTGTGACACACAACATGTGTTGCTCTTGCTCGGTAACCCCTCCCCCGCGCATAAACCGTGATGCACGCATTGCACCGGGCACGCACGTGCATGCCACTAACGACTTGTGTGGTCTCCTTGTCTCTTGTCCACTGGCAGAGTCTTGTGTCGCAGTGACTATGCATATGCAACTGTCTATGTGCCGTCCGCGTGTATGTGCCTGGGCGTGTTTGCTGGGGACGTGTGTAGGCTAGGACGTTGAAATGCCAAGCGTGTTCCTGCCCTTAGGCGTGCGTCGCTAGCCCGCTCGTGCTCATTAGTAGACACAGTAGTTTAGTTAGGCTGTCTTGACAAGCTAGGACGCATGTTGGGTAGCTGAGTGTTGCTGCCTAACCGCTGCGCCTGATGCTGGCCGGCGTGACTGCGTGTGTGCGTGCCGTGCGTGCGCGTGTTGCTGTCTCAACTGCTGTGCGTGGTTGATTCTACGTGTGGTGCACGAGCATAAAGCCACTGCGACACTCTGGGCCTTCACCACCTCCTAAGGAGAGACGCGCACCTCCGCGGCCAGAGGTGTTTCGCTCGTGGCTACCTCCGGCGCCTTCAGTCCTGACCAAGCCTTTATGGCGGCCACGGAAGGAAGGAAAAGCCAACTCCAATGGTCCGGCTGACCGCTTGTCCCTCTGTGTGCGTGCGCTGGCACATGTGCGCCTCTCTGATCCTGCAGGCCTGGCGCGCCGCCATGCCCCGCGTGATGCCCTTCTACGCCATCAAGTGCAACCCGCAGCCCGGAATGCTGAAGCTGCTGGTGGCGCTCGGTGTGGGCTTTGACTGCGCCTCCATGGGTGAGCTGGACACGATGCTCAAGCTGGGCGTCCCCCCCTCGCGCATCATCTTTGCGCACCCCTGCAAGCGCCCCGTGGACATCCGCTATGCGCGCGAGCACGGCGTGCAGTACACCACGTTCGACACGGAGAGCGAGCTGCACAAGATCGCGGCGCTCAACCCCGACTTCAAGTGTGTGCTGCGCATCAGGTGAGGAGGCCTCTGTGGAAAGCCTGCCTGTGCGGGCTTTGCAGTGCGTCGCCACCGACAGGGAACGTAGCTCTTGCTTGTCTACAGATCCTGCGGTGTGCCGTACACTGTTGCATGTTCAAAGCGATGTAGCCAGTATTAGAGTCCTATGGGGCAGTGCTCTGAAGAAAGGCTGAGGGCTTGCAGTTTTCACGGTGGTGGTGTGGAACACGGCTTAATCCTATCCTCCGCTCGTTTCTCAACGTGGTGGCCTGCCACACGCTTGGTTGTCACGCAGGGCTGATGACCCGGATGCCCGTGTGCCTCTGGGCCTCAAGTACGGCGCGGAGGTGGAGGAGAGCCCCGCGCTGCTGCGCACCGCCAAGCAGCTGGGCCTCAACGTCGTGGGCGTGTCGTTCCACGTCGGCTCGGCCTGCAAGAACCTCGCCACGTTCTCGGGCGCCATTGAGAACGCGCGCAAGATTTTCGACGAGGCCATCACAATGGGCTTCCAGATGGAGCTGCTGGACATTGGCGGCGGCTTCACCGGCCACTTTGACGAGTGCGGCAACGTGATGTTCGGCGAGATCGCCAACACCATCAACTCTGCGCTCGCGGTCAACTTTCCCCCCGAGATGGGCGTGCGCGTCATTGCCGAGCCCGGCCGCTACTTTGCTGAGACGTCGGCCACGCTGATGACGCCAGTGTATGGCCAGCGCGACCGCAAGGCGGCGGACGGCTCGACCCACAAGGACTACTGGCTCACGGACGGGCTGTACGGCTCGTTCAACTGCATCCTGTACGACGGCCAGAACCCCGGCTACGCGGTCGTGCGCAACCCGCTGCTGCCGGAGCCCAAGGACACTAAGACTGAGTTCGTGTCCACCATCTGGGGCCCCACCTGCGACAGCGCCGACTGCGTGTACAAGGACGTGAAGCTGCCGGCGCTGCGCAACGGCGACTGGCTGATGTGGAACAACGCCGGCGCCTACACTGTGGCCGGCGCGTGCGACTTCAACGGCATTGCCATGACCAGCCCCCGCTACTTTTACGTGTACAGCGACTCTGCTGTGGACGCTGCCGCGGCCGACGAGGAGGCCGCCAGCGTTGAGGCGATGGCTGCCTAAATAAACAAGCAGCGAGCTTTTTCCCATGCCTCTGTCTGTGCTGGTGCCGTGGGCCAAGCTGCAGCAGACGTGGCTGTGCAGTCATGTACTGCTGACCCGCTTGCCCGCCACAACCCTGTCTCGGAACCTCTCTCTCCCTACCTGCCTCCCTGTGCCTTGGAGAACTCCCTAAATCTTTATGACAACAACACTTGTATGCTTGGTTTTCCGCTTCTCCCCGTCTGGTCGGTGGTCCTGAATGATGAATAGTTGCAGACGTGCGGCTGAGATTTTGTTTTTAATATAGCAGCCGCTCGACGCGCTCCTCTGGCTCTCCGCTGCGATAACTGCACGTCTTTGTACCTACCTACCTACTGCACTCACCCCTACTGTTATGCTGAATAGCTATCTTTACATATAACTTGTTTGAGGAGGTTGTGCTCGTCCGTCCTGTGTATGCATGGTTTGTGTATGCTTTGCTGCAGTGTGTGTGCCGTTCAGTAGAAATTCCCGCCGCCCAGGAAAAGGCGGACCTGACCAATGCCCGCATGCAGTGCATGCTGCATGCATGAGGAGAAGGCAGGGTGTGAAGTGCGAGGATGCCCTCGGAGCCACGGACTGAGCTGGCAGGTGCCAACAGCTGCGCGTGGCTGCTCGGTGTTGCGTGCTGTGCCCTTGTACAGTTTCCCCCACACTGATGTCCCCCAAGCTGATAAGTGGCCGTTGCACTGCATGCCCCCTCCCCTGCTCCCAACATGTCTTGTGTGTGACCCATAGCCCGTGCTGCACCATATCCTGGCTCTGCGATCCGGTTTTCACATCATGACACTTCAGTCACGTGAGCGTGTGGCCTGCTTGGTGGCCAGCCTCGTCCGCACCACCAGACTCTGTACCGGGCCACTGCTTTGCAGCAGATGCCGTTTTGAGGATTATTGCTTGCGCCGGGCTGATGAAAGGTCGATTTCGCTATGTGGAGCACTTCTTGTATGAACGGCTTGAACTGTTTGTGTTGCGCTGATGTGATGTGTGGGCCAGCAACCGAGTTCACTGTAACCTGATGAGTCGAGGAAGTGTGAGTGAGGCTGACGGATGGGGGACGCGATCAGTGTTGGCACGGGAGGCACACAGCGGAGGAAGCATGGTGCGAGGCTGTCAGGCTCCAGTTTCCAGCGTCCGCGTGCATGCGGGCTGAGTGGATTGCAGCAGGGGGTTGCAGAGCACAAGGCATAGTGCTCTGCATGAAAGCACTCTCTTTGCTGTGCGCCACACCAGCTTGAACATTGTTCCCGCACTGCTGAGTGTTCTGCGGCTCAGCGTGCAGGTCTGCAACATACTGCACTCGACGGTCGCATGCAGTATGCAGCGCCTGTGCAACAGCAGCAGAACTGGCCGTACGTTGCGTGATGGCACACAATGGCGTATTGATGGGAGACGGTTGGAACTTGGAAGTGATCATTGTGCCTTGAAGGGGTATGCAGCAGCGCCGGGTCGTGTGCTGCTGCTGATCCTGCTGGCTGGCCGCAGTCCATGGGCATGGCCGCTGCTGCTGCTGCTGCTGCTGCTGCTGCTGCTGCTGCTGGCAGAACCAGCCATGCTGCTGCTGCTGCAGCTCATCAGGCAGTACATGTGTTCCTGATTGGCGTTGTAAATCTTACGTCTTCTGACTAGGTGTGTGCTGTTATAGGGGCCTGGGCGTGGCTGGCACCATTGCCGCGACTTGCCAAGCACCTGCGGTTCGCTTGCCTGCGCAACCTCGCCCGTGCAACAACCCGTTGTGCTGGCTGTGCATGCTGTCGAAGCTCGCGCTTCGAGCGCTGAGTGGGATGCCGACGCCACCGTGTGAACGCTGGCTGCGCCCACCCCGGCCGCGCGTAAGCCGCTGTTGGCGCCACTACGGGCGGACGCTGATGGCAGCGAGCGCAGCAGCGCGGCGTTGAAGGTGCTGCGCCCATCGCCGCTGGAGCGGACGCTCCCGTTGCTGTTCTGTGCGTGTGGGAAGAGGCAAAGCGTTCAAACACCAGGAAGGTGCTGGAGGCCAGGAAGCTGCAGCATGGTCAACAGCAAACAGCCTTCTACCGGCGAAACCATCGCTGCTGGACCAGACCTGTTGAGCGTTTCACCCAGCATTCACCCTGCACTCACACAGGATTGTTGAGCGTTTCACCCAGCGTTTCACCCAGCTTTCACCCTGCACTTACACAGGATTCATCGAGCACGTATTCACCTAGCTTTCACCGCGAGGACATTTACGCCGTCAGCAGGTACGCTGGTGCCATCCACTGAGCCTGCAACAGCCACGTCCATATCAGACAGGGCGGCATGGTCCAGCCCATTGAAATAAAGCACAAGATGCACGTGTTCGCTGCCATGATGCTTCGCTGCCAAGGTGCCTAGCGGAAATGCCTTCGCTGGGCATGCATGGTGCTGTGTCAGCGGCATGCACGGTGCCGTTGCAGCGGCGCAGCGCGCTGACGCCGCCATGCGCTGAAGAGCGCCAGTGACGGACGCTGAGGTAACAGGCGGAAAACTCGCAGAGCCGACGCTTGGATGCACAGCCTGCGCACAGCCTTCGCAGGCTGGGCAGCATCTGCTGCTTAGCGGCCGCGGCCTCAAAGAACGATTCGTCGTGCGGCATGCATGTCTAGCTGGAGCTCCTCATGGGCCCAAAGCCGGCATTTTCTTGTTTTCTGATGTGTTGAAAGGGAACGGTTACAGGCTCGGACACCCTGCTGACCCCCACCACCTCCTCAATGGCAACTCCATAGGTGCAGCTTGCGCTGGCTCCGTAGGCCGCTCCAGCAGCAGGCGCTGCTGGCATCAGCATGGCCAAATGCTAGTGGCGCCACGGTACTGGCAATCATGCAGCACGGTAAGACTGTATTGACATGTTGTCGCTGATCAGTTTTGTCACCTATGCCACTCGTGTGTTACTGTCGCTGCACGTGCCAGTGCATGCCATGTGCACGACAGGACAGTCCGCGTTCGAGTGGCGCTCACTGTGCACACACCTACCCAAGCAACGGGAATTACAGTGCTGCCCTGCCCCGCTGGCACCCCTCTCTAGTCTGGCACAACGCATCCCTGCAGCGTGTGCGTGGCGTGGGCTCACTCCGAATCTGACAGCAACACCGCCGTGTGCAGCTTGCTTGCACACTGTATGTGACTGCCTGTTGAGCCGGCATCCGTAAACATCGGAGTGCATCCATACCGATAGCAACATACTGAGCATGCGTGTCGCACTACTGCCGGGTACACCCTTCGTTTGCTAATGTTTTTGTCGGCTGGCCGCCTTCCGCCTTGCTAGTTAACGACACAGGCCATACACATTCATGTGTCGCTGCTGGGTGAGTGCGCTCTCTCAGTCTGCGTGCAATGTGCACAGGCAGTGCTGTCAGCGTTCGAGCACCAGCAGCGCCATCGGAGCTGTGCACACCAACGATAGCAGGCAGCCTGGCAGGCATTGTCTGCAGGGTGTGGGGTGCTGCCCTGGGCACTGCATGTCGTGTCGGTCCGCTGCATGCAGCTGTGCAATGTGCTACAGTGGGGGTGCATGCAGGATGGGCTTGCCAACGCGGCAGGGCGCGCTGTGGCGGATGGCATCCAGCATGGGAGGTGGTTTTGACCTGGTCACCACTCACCAGCGCGCAGTGCGACCAGGGAACGCTGAGCTGCCAGAAGCCCTTGTCCAGTGGCCATAGAGGTGGCTTCTGGGTGGTGCCATTGGGGATAAGACTCGGAAGGCAACAAGAAACGCGTGCATGCACGTGACCTTGCATAGTAAGGACCTGCTGCTTCGCTTCCGTCCATTTGCACAAATGCTCCCCTCCTGTTGCTCCTGTGCTGCTGAGGTTGCAGCGCTTTGCGCTCTTGGTCCGCACCAGTGCAGACATTGATGTGTGCTGGACAGCACTTTGCGGGGCAAAGGTGTGCCACTGTACCTGTGACTTAAGTCCACGTAAGGGAGTGTGCACACCGCGCAACAGCTGGTGCAGCTGCTGCAAGCCACGCTGCTGCAGCAGCAGACGGAGGCAGGTTATCGCGACAACAGCAGCAAGGAAGGCAGCTTCAGGCAAGCAGGCAACCGGCAGTCCAAGTTGCATAATCCCCGCGTTTGCATGTTTCCGGTTGGTATTCTGTGTATGATTGTTTTGTGATGCTGTGCAGGTACCTTATCTTTCCCTTCCTGTGAGGAACGGCCCCCTCGCGCCCCTGCTGCACAGCACAGCCAGACAGTGAACAAGCGGAGCGCACGTCTGGGCGAACAGTGACGAAACCATATTTCTGAACTGTTGATTGTGTAGGCTCGAAAAGTCCGCCACGCCAAAGGCTACACAGGACTGTCACAGCAGTGTTCACCGCTTGGGCTTGCCCACTACCCATCACGCCAATATTGTCGGAATCGCTCGCCCCTTGCAGCCTCGTTACAACTGTGGTACGCCACCATTCCTGTTTGCACCAGCCTGGCTGCACGTCTTCGCACGGCTCACAGGCATGATTGCCCTGTGCACTCCAAGCTGCTCAATGCTGCTGTCCAATTTCCTCGTAATGAAGCTCTATGTGTCAGGTGTCAGCAGATGGTGTGGGGTTGACTGGGTGTCTTGTATGTGCTGGTAGGTCATCACGGGACGCAACATCGCATCGTGTTGGACGCGATGCATTTTAGCGGTTGGGTTCGAACTTGAAAGTGGAATGTCAGTGGCAAGGCATCTGTTGGTTATACATACCAGCACTTTTCGTCCAACCAGGAACTTTGAGTGCTGATACTGTGGTCACCGAGGAGCTGACATCAGCGTCTTGTTCGGTTGACTCTGGAGTGGCAGGGCCAGCAGGCAGCCATGGACCACCCAGCAAACTCGACAGGAGGGATGCTGATGGAGGAACACCATAAACATCACCACATGACTTGGTATTGTGGTGAGTGTAGCAGCACGGACAAGTGTTGAATAATGGCGGCACTGCCCGAACCTTCATCGGTTGTTGAAAGCCGCTGCAATTTCGTGACGAAGCATCACTGCACCCTGCCATGCTGTAAGTGGCAAAGCCAACAACTGGCACTATAGGTCTGGCGATGCGGTTGGCACGTGCTGAAATGCGGATGCTGATTGTTGCGCGCCACCACGTGCGTGCAGACGGCGCGCCTGTGATAGGCGAGGGCGGCTCCTGGATAGGACACGTTTTCCCAGGGACAGTGTTCGTGCTTTGGTCGCTGCACTGGTTGCAAGGGATATATCGTGCCTACTTTTTCAGCCAGCGCCAGAAGGCCGAGTACAAATCGACATCGTTTTACACAATGCCTGGGTTCCCAGTACTGATAGAGCCCTTCTTCAAGGTTGCCCTACCTTGTGTGGCGATGTCACTGGAGCTGTACTTTGCGCACAGTGGAGGCTGGAGGTGAGTTGTTTGTCAAACGGTGATGACACGAGCACTCGCGTCCAGTACAGACGGTCACGCAAGGTTCCAACGTGCACCGTAAAAACAACGCAGTGGTGCGTTGCTTGGAATTATCCAAGCACAGGAGCTTGCCTTGTTTGTTTTGCGGCTTCTAGGGCCTTGGGTTTTTCACCTTCTCACGCCTGCACGCTGTGAGTTTGCTCAGCTCAAACAGAAGGGCACCAGCTAGCTGGAGCAGCACGGTTGTCGCCAGTTCTTACTTGCCAATGTTCTCAAGCATTTAAGCAGCTTTTCTTATAGAAGTGCAAAGGGAGCGTTGCTTACACTGGTTGTACCACCTCAAAACCGGTCACTCCTCCTTCAAACTGCCAGCTGCCACCACTTTAGTTCTATCTTCTCAGCACCAAAATCACCTGGCAGAGCTTGTCTTTGCCAGCAGTCATATTGCTGGTTGGGTGGGTCGTCTGCTTACCTGCCTGTTCCACAGCCCACCATATGGCATTCTGACGCTTTGGGGGCCGGACAAGAGTAGGTCAACCATATGCGACACAACCTGCACCTTCAGACCTACCGCTAGTGTCTTGTGCCAGGCAATCAGCGTGTGCAACCAGGGGCTACATGCAACGGGCGTGCAACGTCTGGAATGCCTGCATCTGCTTATGCATGCATTGGTTCGTCGTTGCCTGCCATTGGAGCCATGCAACCTGCTTGCCCTATGCATGGCATAATGCACTTGATCCCAGTGAATGGATCAGCAATTCGAAACGATACATGTTAGCAACGTGAAATTGCGTTGACGCTCTACCCTCATGGCCCTTCCCAAAACGTGCACCTCAGGACAACTGTCAGCCATGAACCACCAAGGACTCCCCCCAAAGGGGGATATCACACAGCATCACACCACGGGCAATCCTGTGGCTGTAACCTTGCACTGCACTGCAGGCTCCTCATCTGCCCGGCCGACTCGGAGCGCCCCGGGCACTTCCACGGCGGCCATATCGGCAACTGGGCCCACGCCTCCATGTACCCCGGCTTCATCATTAGCGGTAAGCAAAGCCTCGTTGTTAGCCTCGTTATCAGCCTCATTATGAGCCTCACTATTAGCGGTACGCAAAGCCTCTCCGCCCGTGACTGCACTCCTTTCGTTCACCTTTGCATAGCCGTCTTCGCACGGTGTTAACTGTTAAGTTGAGCGCTAGACACGATTCGAGACTTCAGCCCTCCTGGAAACACAGACAGTTCCATGGCTACATCACACATGCACATGTGCTGGCACAGTTGTGAGCCACGTTGAGCGTGTGGAGTTCTTGTGCACCATCCACCGCGCTTGCTGTCCTGTCCCGCTCATGGATGGCTTGTGCGTGTCGACCGTCATGCAGGTCTGGTTGAGCTTCTGGGCGCCGACTCGCACCTTCCGGCCGGCACCAACAAGGTACGCAGCTGCGGCGCTGGCTCCGCCCCCCTCCACACACGTGGCTGTGAGCACGGGCATGGCTCTGGCTGCCAGTCTGCCACCATCGTTCGTGTTTAGGTTTCAGCATCGCCCTTGCGTTTGAGCGTTCCTCCCAAGGCCGACGCTCGCCGCCAGACTACGGATCCTGTGGATATACGATGCGTGTCTGAAAACTGGAAATGCATTGCGCATGGTGCTGCGGCGTGCTGCCGTCGTCGGCCCGCCGCCGCTGCAGCGGACTGCCTTGCTGGTGGGGGCATGCCAGGGCCTTCAGGTGCCCACAGCCCACGATGGCTGCCAGTATGCGTCCTTGATGCTGCTGGCGAGGTCAGCTGCGCAGCATGTTGGCAGCCATGGCTTACGTGTGCAGCCATCCGCCCGCAGTGGGCCGCCAGCAGGGCTGTACCGCCTCGGCGGAATTGGCCATGCTACGACCCGCAATCCCTGTGCACGGGCCTCCGGAGCCATGACAGCTTCGACGCACGCGCATGCACACTGCACGCATAACATAAGCACACTGCACGGCCCCACGGAAAGCACACTGCATGGCCCCACGGGAACCAAATAACTCTTAAGCACACTGCACGGCCCCACACGGAAAACACACCCCTGCGGTGGCCCCATGGGAGCAAATTAATCCTTAACACGAGGGTCTGACACACGGCCGCCCGCTGTTTTCGCGTCGCCAAGTTTGTGTGATTTCGTATTCGGTTTGCAGGGCTTCTTGTTCCTGGGCTTCTTCAACGCGGCGCTGCTGATGGGGCTGCACAAGAAGCACAGCCCGCTGGACGTGATGGTGCACGCCATCCTCTTCACCGCCATGCTGTCCACCAGCCTGTTCATCGCGCTGGAGGCCGCCTTCCCGCGCAGCTTCCTGGCGTCGTGCGGGCGCGTGGCGTGCACGTGCTGCCAGGGCGTGTGGTTCTGGATCGCCGCAGAGATGCTTTTCAAGGGTGAGGAGTGAGGACGCATGCAGGAGCCTGATGCCATCAGGCTCCTGTGATGGGGGGGAGCAGGTCCAGGAGGTGGAGGTACTGCATGTTGAGACAAGAGGCAGCCCTAACACTGCATTGTAAAGGCAGCGGCAGCTGCAGCAGCAAGGCACCGGTACCCCGTCGTCTTACATCTGTTAACACATGGCTTGAGCGTGACCCGGCGGCCAACAGTTTTGGGGGTCTCAGGCGTGTGGCAGCGGCAGCGCGCGGTGTGGCCCCTGCCCCTGCCACGATTGCAACGCTAGCTGGAAGCACCAATGGAAGAGCGGAATGGTGGCGTGCACCGCGTTCGCAGCCGCTCACACCGCGAGTGCAGGGCGTAGCGGACAGCGACGCTATTGCCCTGATGCACACGTTTGACGGCCATTCGTCAACAGGATGCATGTGTGTAAGCATGCATGCACATCGCTCACGCTGCATACTGCACGCTTGAGGGCCAACCCCATCCCTACCGGCCTGCGAGACCGCCAGTGTCAAGCCAAGCAATCATCAAGCTTGTGCCACCCATATTTCAGGACCCGCACACATCTTGCATGACTGTCCCCAGCCACCGTTTGCTGCACCGCCGAAGCATGCTGCTGACTTCCGGCCCCGCCTGGTGATGCTGCTTGCCTTGGTTGGCTCGCCAGGGCGGCCTGAGTGGAACGAGCACGAGGGGGACGACCTGGCGCCCGCCACGTTCGTACCCATCATGTACGCGGCAGCACTGCTGTGCATCTCCGCCTTCATGTTCACCAGTGAGTATGTACGTACCGACCACGCAGGCACACACACAGTTGCGGCGCGCGTGCTGTTCGTTTCTAGCCTGCGCCCACCGCCATATGTGCATGTTGCGCCTCGGCTTTCCATTTGCAGCAAGTACGGTCATGTTTGCGGCCATGGGGCAGTGAGCAAGCAGCAACACGGAGGAGGGTGGGGTGCGTGCAGCTGCTGTGACCCGGAGCTGTGAGCGCGGGTTTCCAGGTTGTGCAGCCCTTGTTGCGGACTGTGCACCACGGGTACCGAGCTGAACACGTCGCGTCTTCTGGTCGGGCAATGTGTCGGGAGCCGCGTATGTGTGCGCGTGCATACTGCAAGTCTTCTGTGGCCAGCAAACCTGTGCAGATGGGCAGGAACGGAGGCGGTGCACTTGATGGGCAGCAAACATCATGTAGCGCACACGTTTATCCGCTCGCGCTGACGTTTGCCTGGCTGCCTGCCTGCAACTCCCCTCCCCTGCAGTGTATGCGCTTTGCCGGCTAATAATGCGGCTGAGGAGGTCGCATCACCCTCACGAGCGGCTTGTTACGAGCGGCACTGAGCTGCAGCCTGTGGAAACGATGGGGTTGCTGCATGAGGCTCCAGATGGCACCGACTCAAACGGCTTCAAGCTGGTGCCCCTGTCCACGATGCCGGATTCGCCCAAGGCTGCGCACCAAGTGTAGCGTAGTCTGTCATCTTGTTCTATATGCATCGGACACCCTTCTTGCGTTGCGCTGCGGAAGCATCGACCGTACGCAAAGGGTGCCCGTCTCTCCTCTCCTACCGAAGCTTATCTCCTCGCAGCCGCTTTCAATTGAATTTTGTGTGCTACCTGTCAAGGTGGTTGGGTTGTTAAGGCCATATCAAACCTGTGAGTCGCGTTCTTGCGACAACGGTTCCCTGAACGGTCTGATGGGTTGGCACATCAATTTGCCCCTGCTATGTGTTTGGCGCATTATTACATCCATACATTGCTTTTCATTTCCCTGATTTGCGTGTCGCCAAGAGGCCCTGCTTGACTACCAGCAATGGCCAACTTTTGCTGCGTCAGCATAGTCAGCAACCACTGTGACTCTGACTTCGCACAAATTTCATGCCCTTCATCACACGCCAAGAGCTATAAAAAGCGCCCATATACTTGTATCATCACCGCCTTTCTCTGCACGCACTCCTCGACGCGTCAGCCTGCTTTTCAAGTGCCCGCTGCACTTCTGCTTCAGTCTTGTAACCAGCCTTCGCAAATGGCCGCCTCCGAGCACACTGACCGTTGGGAGGGCGTCAAGAGGGTGTTCACCCAAAAGGATGTGGAGCGCCTGCGCGGGTAGGGCCTTGGGGGGTCTCTCGTTTCTGGCCCAACTGTGTTCACTGCCATATAGCTTGTGTGACGAATCGGCCACCTGACCGTGTCCTTCGTGTCGACCCCGTTGCGCAGTTCCATAAAGATTGAGCACACCCTGGCACGCATGGGGGCTGAGCGCTTTTGGAAGCTGCTGCAGACCGAGCCCTACATCCACGCCTTGGGCGCCCTGACTGGTGAGGGCTTTTGCTAACAGTTCACCAGCGTTATGCTCGAGGCCTTCCGCCCCGTTGACAGCGCAACTAACCGGTTGCTTTTCTTAAAACTTGTATAAATACGCAGGCAACCAGGCCGTGCAGATGGTTGCTGGAGGTAAGCGTCTAGCATGAGTGCTGCCCCCTGAGCACTAGTCAGCAACCACTGTCAGCAACTGAACATGGGATGATGGCGACCCTGGCACCCGTCACAAGCTCACGATCTGCTTGCACGAAACATACTGGACCCATATTGAGCGCTAGATTCACTTCTTTTGACTGTTAACCAGGTTGTGTGCACTCCCGTACATCTCACTGACCGTGCCCCTCACTGCTCCATGCTGCTCCATCATGTCGTGCGTGTGTACGCCAGGTCTGAAGGCCATCTACCTATCCGGCTGGCAGGTGGCGGCTGACGCCAATTCAGCTGGGGAGACATACCCCGACCAGAGCTTGTACCCCGTTGACTCCGTGCCCAATGTCGTGCGCAAGATCAACAACGCCTTCATGTGAGTACACCTCGCCTTGGCACGACGACGTCAGCGCACACCGCGCCTGCGCACACATATGCACAACACACACACAGCCGGCATGATGTACACGCCCGAGGCGCAGCCGCAGGGGCAGCAGATTGTGTTGCACAACGTATTCAGGCGGTTTGGGGCCGCCAGCAGCAGCAACAGCAGCAGCCATCGACGCTGTGCGACCTCACATGTGTGAGGGAGAGGAGATCCAGATCATGTGCATTACGCTTGTCTGCCTGCTGCATACCTGCCTGGATACCCGCCGCCGCTGCGGTCCGCACCACGCTGCGCTGGACTTCTCGTCACTCCCAGCGTGTCGCTCACCCTGTGCCGTGCGTTGCTCTTGCTTCTGCCCGCCTGTGCTCGTGACCTGTCACCTCAGGCGCCAGGATCAGATCCAGCACTCAGAGGGCCGCAGCGACACCTACTGGTTTGCGCCCATCGTGGCTGACGCTGAGGCAGGCTTTGGAGGCAACCTGAACGCATACGAGCTGGTGAGTGGACGACGCATGGGTGCGCGCTGTGCACACAGCCCATGTGGAGATTCAACCATCCGTTGAATCCATACACTGAATAGGACGTAATATACTGGGCGGGTTGTGTGTGGGGGAGTGTGCATGCATCGTGTGGCGCACTTGCCCTGCCTCCCTGCCCCCCGCTGGTCAAACCTGCAGTGCACACATGTGCTTGTGTTGGGGCAACGTGAGTTCGGGCTGCATAAACCTTCAGACGTTGCACAAGGCATGCATTTTCCTGGCATCAGCGTTCATGCTGTAACGTGTATGTCTCGCATCTTTGCATCTGTGCTTGTTGTCTTACATGGCATGCACCGTGCTGGGCTTGTCGTCGAGTCGAGCGTTCAACCCCGCTAAATGACGACCCATGCGCGGTGTGCGTGCTTGCCGGTATGCTGCAGATGCGCCACCTGATTGAGGCCGGTGCGTCCGCGGTGCACTTTGAGGACCAGCTCGCGTCCGCCAAGAAGTGCGGGCACATGGGCGGCAAGGTGCTGGTGCCCACCAGCGAGTTCGTGCAGAAGCTCACGGCGGCGCGCCTGGTGGGTGATGGGTGGTGCATGACGGGTTAACGAAACAATACCGAAACCATGTATAATACGCACAGCGTCTGTCGATTGTACGTGTGATCCCAAGTGCCCTGTAAAGTGCCACGTGATCGCTAAACTCAGCCCGGCAGGACCCGCTTGGAAGCATGCACGCATCAGATGGCTGAGCGTCGCATGCATGGGGGGGTGTCGGGTGTGTCGTTTCCATTGCCTGACGCGTGCACCGCAACGATGCAACCGCCACCCCCCACAGCCACCCCCCACGCGGCAGGCATGGCTGGGTTTGGGGTTCGTGGCTGATGCTGATGCAGTGCTGCTAGCTAATTCGTTCGCCTATCAATGCTTCGCTGCGGCCGACGTGCTGACCCGTCACGCTGCGTGCTTTGTCGGCTGTGTGCTGCCGCCGTCTGCAGGCCGCTGACGTTTGCGACGTGCCCACCATCATCATTGCGCGCACGGACGCACTCGGCGCGTACCTGCTCACCAGCGACGTTGACGAGCGCGACAAGAAATTCTGCACAGGTGTGAGCAACGCGGGTGTTCAGATTGTTTATTTCCCGTGGGGCCATGCAGTGTGCTTTGCGTGGGGCCGTGCAGTGTGCGTTTACATGAGGCTGGAAACCGCACATGAGGGTGGCAACGCATGTGTGGTGCGTTGGCAGTGAGTGCGTGTGTCAGTGCTGTGTTGTGCACTTTCAAGGCAGGCAGGCAGGCGCACAACTCAGCGCGTTGGTGCTGTCAGCATCACAGTACATGCCATGTGACCCTTGTTTCGCACAAGAGTCGCATTGACTGTGATGTGATGCTGACAGCACCAAAGCGCAGGCCCCTCCTGTGCTGGCGCATGCCCGGGGGAACCACTGCAATCCGTCCTGTGTATGCAGCGGCTGCATTTGAGCAGCCCACCAGCCGCCGCCAGATTGCCGTGCACAGAATTTGCTGGCTGGATTAGCACATGGATCATGCGCTGAGGCTCGCATTTCGCGTGTCAATGTACCGCCTTGTACTGCGATTGTACTGCAATTGCAGGCGGGCGCACCAGCGAGGGCTTCTTCAACGTCAAGGGCGGCATCGAGGTGGCCATCGCGCGCGGCCTGGCGTACGCGCCCTACGCCGACATGGTGTGGTTTGAGACCGGCGAGCCCAACATGGAGGAGGCGCGCATGTAAGTAGCAGCGCACCGGCTACCTGCTGGCTAACTACCTTGCGTATTTGCATTACGTCTGTTATTGTGTTTTCAGGTTGTAGCGAAAACCTGTCTTGCGTATTTGCATTGCATCTGTTTCCAGGCAGGATGATTGCGTCAACCTATGCACACAAGCCATAAAAAAGGGCCTAGTGGATAAGCTGCTCGGCAGCGCTTGGCACCATCCTTGCCACTGGCAGCGGCAGTCTTGTGGATTGCACACTCTGCTCTGCGCACTCCACAAAACCGCCACTGCCAGTGGCAAGCATGCCACCAAGTGATGAGCAGCATGGCAGCAGCAAGCCGGCAATCCAAGGCCGGATTACCGTGCACAATAATACTGCCGCTGACCTCTGACTGCGCCAGGCCACTGACTCTTTTGTACTGCTGGAACCCTGCCAACCAACAACGCGTTCTTCTTATGCACAGGTTCGCTGAGGCCATCCACGCTCAGTACCCCAACAAGCTCCTCGCCTACAACTGCTCGCCGTCGTTCAACTGGAAGAAGAAGCTCAACGACGCCGACATCGCGCGCTTCCAGGCCACCATCGGCGCCATGGGCTACAAGTTCCAGTTCGTGACGCTCGCCGGCTTCCACGCGCTCAACTTCCACATGTTCAACCTCGCCCAGGACTACGCGGCCCGCGGCATGGCGGCGTACGCGGAGATGCAGGCGCAGGAGTTTGCCAACGAGAAGAACGGCTACAAGGCGACGCGCCACCAGGCGTTTGTGGGCACCGGGTACTTTGACCTGATGAGCCAGGTGATTGCGGAGGGCGCGAGCAGTGTGACGGCGCTGACGGGCAGCACGGAGGAGGAGCAGTTCCATTGAGCGACGCCAAGCAAGCGCGAGTGTGCTTCGGTCTCGCCCTCCTCTCCTGCTGCCGTGTGTACAGTGCTTGCTTCCGCCTGCCCCGATGGGCATTTGCAGCGTACGGCAGTGCAGCGGCTCTTGCCCGGTAGCAGGCAGGAGCCAGATTCGGGCAGTTTGGATACCGTATTATTTGCTTACGCGAACTGATTGATGTGCCCCCTCTCGAGCGCAACCAACGCAACACAAATACCGAAATGCGCTATGCATGCCAGCAACGTGCGGTTTGTGCTGCATCACTGTGCAGCATGTGATAGCGGCGCGTGCCCCTCGTGCAAGATTGGATGTACATTATGACTTGGCGGGCTCCTTTGAGTCGGCGCATAATGCTGAGCATGCTCTTGTGCATCACAAGCGCGCCCAAGGTGATGTGGCCTTGCCACACCATTCCAACTTTGTGCATGCGGGATGCTCCACACTGTTCAATCCCATTTGAACAGCTCATATGTGCTGCTGGATGGCCTTGCATATAACCGTCACCGCCTCCCATTGTTCTTTGCGCGATATAAAGTAGACCTTGTGGCGATTGGTTTCTGCCGCACTGTCACAGTACGTTCAGCCGCTGCCAAACATGCAATATGTTCAACATGGCAATCGAATTTGCCATTCTGCATTTGGGCCAGCGGCGCTGTAAAACTCCGGTTCATCCACCCAAGAGCTGTGTGTTGGCCAATCAGCCAAGCGCACAGCCTCTCCATACAAGAATGCGATGGGACGTACCGGTACCGCATGGCTGTGCCGGTGATGAAGTCAGCCTCAACCAATACACCAGTGTTGAGGTGCGGGTAGTGCCAGACACTGACTGCACATGCAGCCGCATGGACAACATCCTAGGTAGTCACTTCCTCTACCCCCATATGAACATGCACATTGCTTGGACTGGCATGCTTTCCCTCAGCCAGCGAGTGCTGCTGATGCATGCAGGATGCATGTCTATCAGGAGACCATGCGCACAGGGGCTCACACCCACAAGTGTGCAGGCGTCCACTCCAACCATGTACGTCAACAGCCTGCGGATCTCGATCCGCAGGCTGGATCTCTTATCACTGAGTCTGCTGAGAGGAACGCCATGCATCTGCATTGCTTGTTCCATAGCCGTCAAATCCAGCCATGCAAGCAGTACCAGGATCGTGACCTTGCCATCCAACCAGAAGAGCAGGATGCATGCTTTGCGATGATTATGGCTCGGGACCTGATGCCCAGCGCTGCAGCTTACGAACTGCACGCGAGGAGACATCAACTGACGGACAGGGCAAACAGTGTGAATGCCCCTCACGCATACGTCCGGGCGCCGTCACCTGCAAGCTTATGCAACATGCATGCATGCTTATCAGTGCGCTTGAAGCAGCATGCCAGTGAGGCACTGCTGATGACATGGCAGTGTCGTGGTGGCCTCGCACTCAGCTCGGCTGGTGTGGTGCGGGGCCCCGCACCCCGCACCCCGCACCCCGCATCACACCAGCCGTGATGTCTTGGCGCTTGACGGTGGGTGGTGCGGCCTGCAAGTGTGCAGGTGCCTAGGCATGGCCGTTGCATGATACGTACATTTGAGCTCAGGACCACTGCACTGCTGACCACGTGCCACATGCGTGCACACTCATCTGGGGGCAGCACGGGCCATTTTCGCTCACACGTTCACGGAATATAATTGGTGAGCGCCTGATCCCCAAATATTGTGTGTTATACTGTTATCAGTTTTCACTCCTGAGCACAAGCTGCTTCTGACGTGTAAAATAGATTTACCCGTGAATGCGTCTGTACTTGTCCTGTTGTCCGGGCTCACCAGTACTTGCTCGTCCCGAAACCACGTTCAAATTGTCCGTGAGTCGAGATAGACTGCTGGAGGCAGCACCAATCAAAGCAATATATATGGGCAAACGAGATTGCTTTATGGATACACAGGGTTACATCCTCGCGCATATGCCAGGGTTTCCTAGAATCCGCTGTTCATAGGATAAATACACGTTTTCAAGTTGCGGCCCGCGCCTCTGACCGCCAGGCAGCAAGCTGTCTGTGCAACACAAGAAAGAATAGATGCAGGTGCAATTTCTGTCTGCCTCTCAGGGCAGCAGGCAGCATAACGTCATCACCCCGCGTTCCGCTGTCTCTGAGCACCCCAGCACGAACAAGCTAAACGCGGGAGATTGGCGCAAGGCTGCGGAGTGTAGCGCTGTTGCCCCGTTGGGCCACTCACTGACTCCACAGGCGCTGTTCCCCAGTGAGGGAGGGTTCGCCTTCACGGAAACGCCAAACATTGACGATGTGCACTCGCCACAGAGCACCGTGGCTGGGAGCCCTGCTGTCAGCCCCGCACGCAGAGCTTATGACATGGCACATGGGAGCCCTTTGTTCCAGCAGGCGTTTCTCCCAGTCGGGGGGTTGTGCTTGACCACCACGCTGCCTTCAGTTGTGGCCCCTACGACTGAGCAATTCGGCAGCCCACGCATCACAAGCGACCAGGCGCAGTCGCTGTCGCTTCGTGGCTCGCCCAACAGCAGCGGCTGTGACAACGAGGCTTCATTCGGCACCCCCTTGCATCGTGAGTGTCCTCAAACGCTGGATTGGGCTTGTGCCCTGCGTCTGTCGTAGCAGCTGTCTGAGTGCCGTCCCTACGTAACAACACGATTGCTTTCATTGAGCGCCGTAGACCTTGCATATGAATAGCTAAGCTCTTTGTGCCATAACTTGACTTATCTGGTCGTGCAGAGGCTGGTGAGGATGACGTGCCTGACAGCCCTGCCGAATTCAGCCTGGGGCGCCAGTCCTCGTACAGCCCTGAAGGACCAGCTGAGGCGCTTCTGATGTTGCCAGAGAGCAGTCTGGAGTCCGAGAGCCTGTCCCGGCCCCAGCGCACGCTGTTCCCTGAGCCGCACGTGCCTGGGGTCGATGTACGTTGCGAGGCGCGACCACTACTATCAACACCTGCGTCCCCAGAGGCGGCCTCGCTGTCTACGCCACGCTCCTCAGACAGCAGCTGCAGACCGGCTCTAGCTGCCCTGGATATGGAGTGTGTGGACATGGACTGTGAGGATATGTCCTCGCCTGAGTCCAACGCGCTGGGGTCTGCACCTGGCTCCGCTGCAGCGTCCCCAAGCCAGCAACAGTCGGGACTGGTGTACACCAACCCTCTCTTCCCCATCAAGACTCCCAGCAGCAGGCGAGTGCGGGGGCGGCCGCCTGCTGCCATATACCGCGTGGAACCGATCGCTGTTGAATTCCTGTTTACCTGTACTCTGTGGGTGGCATCCTGAGCTCCTGACACGATGCCCCTCGTGCGCACCCCAGGGTCAAGCACATGCGCATGCCACCCGGCCCAGCGCCACATTGCCGTGTTGAGCAGCACTCGCGACCTGTCTGTGTTGCTGTTGGGTTCATGATATGTCGACTCGCATTGTGCACGAGAGCGCGTGCGGTCGGCATGCACGCCACGTTGCATGCGGGCTGCGTGAAATGGACAGGTGCACTGCTTGCCACACCTGGTAACATGCGACTGGGCGTGTGTGCTGCTTTGGCTGTGGCAGGGGACGCAGCACCGGCCGCCGTTCCTGCCACCAGGACGTAACACTCAGCAACAGCCTGCTGGGCGCGGGGTACCTCGGCGGCGCATCACCCTCCTCCACCTCAGCCGCCTCGCCCCCCGCATCCGCCTCCGCCTCCGGGGCAGGCGCTCCTTCAGGCGCCACCCTATCTTCCATGCAGCGGCTGCCTGACGCTGCTGCTGCCTCCAGTGCCGATGTGGGTCACGACTTGGTGCCCTTATCTGCAGCGATCCTGCGCAGCCGCAACAGCAGCGCGGATGCTGCTGCAGGCGTGGCGGGGTCTGGCCCTGCCCACGCCCCGCCCAGCGCCTCCCCGCTGCTGCCCGGTGATGACCGCCGCGAGCACCACCTCGCATCGCCGCCGCAATGCGCACCGGTGTTTGCGCCGAACATCCTGGCGGCTGTGTGCAGCGGCATGCCACCAGGTGGGCCATTGAGGTGTAACGTGCTGATTCAGCTGCATGCAATCATCAGCTTCCAATTTGCTATACAGGTTTCTGATGTCCTGTCACTGCACTTTCTGTGGTGCGGCCCACCCGGCGGCATACTCCATGGGGGCCCAGAGAGGCTCAACCCTCTGCACTTGGCGCTGCAGCAACCCACTGTTGATGCTTCATGGCTGTGTGTTTGACACGTCTTGACACATCCCCGCCACTCAACTGCGTGAAATGTTCGCTGCTGCCACATGCATGTTTGTCGCAATGCAGGGAGCGGCCTCGGCAGCCATCCCCCCCTGGCTCAGCAGGCCGGAGTGCCCGCTAGCACCTTGGCTGGCACAACGCCCGTCGCCACCACGCCCCCCTCCCCCTCCCTGGAGGTGCTGAGCCACATCACCGCCAGCATGAGCCAGGACCCACGCGGCCTGATCAGGAGCCTGCAATACGCCGATGCTGACAACACGGCGGTTTCGGAGCAGGACGCGGACGACGCGGACAGCGGGTGGACTCAGCCAGGGGCACAGGCGCGGGCCAGCGGCATGGCGCTGCATGCGCAAGGCCTGAGTGCGCTGGTGCTGGCTGCCTCGCCGGACGGGGTCGGCAGCGACGAGATCGACGAGCCGGCCGGCACCTGTGGTGCAACAGGCGCTGCGGCAGGGGGCGCCGCTGCAGACGATGCAAAGATCACCCCGCGCCGCAGCATCAAGAGCCTGTGCAGCCTCACGATCACGCTGCCCAGCACCGCTGAAGACGAGGACAAGGAGGCGGACAGCGAGCTACACGAGGCTCAGGCAGTACACGAGGTACAGGCAGTACACCAGGCGTTGGGGGGAATGCCAGGTCTGGAGGCATCGTTCATTGCCTGTGAAACGCAGGGAGCGCCAATGGACTCAGGCACTCCCTGCAGCGCCGGCTCACGCCTGCCGCCAGCCCTGCCTCAGTGCGGATCCGGAGCCAGATCTGGATCCGGATCGAAGATCAGGTTCCGATCTGGGTCACCTGCCAATCAGGGCGTGTCCAGCAACAGCGGTGCAAAGGCCAGCGGCCCGGTGGCGAGTGCCGGCAGCTGCGGCGTTGGCAGCGGCGTCAGGCGGCGGTCCGGCATCCCCTCGCCTCACGCAACGTCTGTCGCTGAGTCAGCAGGCCCCACCGGGGATGACGCACACGGTTCGGAGGCCGGAGCGGCCCGCACCTCTCCGGTGAACACCGGGAACGAGCATGCAGGCGCTAGCGTACACACAGCAGCTGAGCTGCTGGATCAAGACGCCGCGAACGGTGTAGCTGATGGCCAGGAGGCATCCATCGTGCAGGTAGCCCACCATGACGTGCATGCACAGGCGGAGCCCGCTGCTGCCTCTTTGGTCGGGGCCCCTGCTCGCACGCCTGCCGGGCGCATCCCCAAAGCGACCGGGCTGCCCCACCTGGGTGGCGACCACCCAGCCCCGCTGACTACCCATCCAGACGCCACCACGTCAGCGCCAGCCGGAGCAGAAGCGGGATCTGTCACGACGTCCTCCGCCAGCCGCATCCCCCGCCCATCACACACACAGCCACGTACCCCGCCCACCTCTGGTGGCGGCCCTGACAGCGCGGCTGCGTTGGCTGACGCGTGCCGCACGCAATACGCCAAGCTCGTTGAGGCGGACGAGACGCCTGGCACGCATTCTGGCATCAATGACGACGCCGGCTTGACAGCGGCAGAGCCAGAGGTGGAGGATGGGGAGGGGGAGCGCCTGCACCTCTCGCTGCCGCTGCTGCGGCCCTCGTTCTCCCCTCGCTCCACCTTCTCCTCGCCGGCCCGCTCTGTGGTCAGCAGCCATGGCTCCGCCGCTACGCCCCGCGACGACGCCGGTGATGCCGACGAGGAGCACGCTGACGCTGGGTGCTATGCAGGAGGGGACGAGGGCGGTGAGGACCCGGGCCTGCAGCGTGCGTCGGCTCCTGGAGCCGACCCTGCCGACGCGGCCATGGGCAGTGCAGTGAGGGGCACCGGCAGCCGGCTGCACGGCGGTGGCAGCTGCCCAGCAGCACGTGTTGGCGCCGACGATGATGGCGCTGATGGCGATGACGGTAATAATTATGAACACGATCCTGAGGAGGGGCTTGCGTGCGATTTGGGCTCAATCAGCTTGTCGCCAGGCGGTGGACCTGGCGCACTCAGCGCCCCCGCCACCTGCGCGCATAGCGGCGCTGTAGCGGGCGGGGACACAGAGGTTGACGCCGCCGCCGGCGCTGTCTACCCGGGCGCCCACGACTCCACGGCACAGCAGGTGCAGCCGGTCAGCCCGTCTGAGGGCAGCTTCAGGCTATTCTCTGCGCTCAGCCCCATGCGCGTGTCGCCGCCGGTCGCGCTGCCGCTGCCGCACAACGCCGACCGCACCGACCAGGATGAGACGCAGCGGATGCCCCCTCAGCACCCAAGCGCCGGCAGCGCACCCAGTGAGGGTGGCGCTGCGTCGCTGGACCAGAATGTCCCCAACGGCTTCACCTTCCCATCTGCGCTGGCGGGGCAGGATCAGGACTATGACCGCGACGTTGGGCGTCGGGGCGGGAGGGGCAGCACCGACCAGACACCAGAGAAGCGGCGCGGGCATCAGCGCCAGGGCAGCGCAAGCGGCATGAAGTCCCCGGGCGCGCAAGCCAAAGCCGCCGCCGCAGCAGGGCTGGTGGGACCCAGCGGTCACGCCGGGGCAGCCTCCGCGGCAGCAGGCGCAGCGGCGGCGGCGGCGGCGGCGGTGGCGATGGGTGCGGGTGCCGATGCAGTGCCTGGCAAGAGCAAGCGCGGCGCCAGCGCTGCCAGGAACGGCCGCAGCAGCAGTGCCGCGGCTGGCATGAGTGGGACCACCAGCACCGCCTGGGGCTTGCCGGCGTCGCTGCTGCACGGCCTGCGGCAAGTGGCCAGCATTGTGCTGATGGTAGCGCTGCTGTGGGCGTGCCTACTGGTGCTCAGGTGCGTTGCCCTTTTTGTAACTGTAAGCTGCGTCGGGGTCCCGACGCAGAGCATAACACTTGAGGTGTTGTAGACTGTTTTATTTTGGAAACAGTCGTGCAGGGAACCGTGGTGTTCCCTGCAGGCATGTCGTGATCGGGTTCCAAGTCTGGTGCGCCTGCATTTCAAACAATCTAACAACCTGCACTATCTGCGTGGCACGCACTAACAATGCACACAAAGAGAGCCTCACCCAAACACACATACGGTCGCTGATTTAATCACCCGCATGTTGCAACATGGTTCGCTGCTGGGTCTGCTCCCCTCAACGCCGATCGCTGCACGCAGGCCCGACGCCCTGCCAGCTGATGCCGACGCCCTGGCCGCCCCGTACCACGCGGCTGCACCCTCTGCTGCCGACCAGCTGCTCAAGGCGATGATGCCATCAGCAGGGCCTCACCCTCACCCTCACGCCAGCAGCCCTGCACCACTCCCTGTCTACATCAACTCCGAAGCGGCAGCGTCTCCATCTGTGTCGCTGCCAAACTTTGTGCCTGCATTCGACGCAGTGGCAGGGAGCGCATGGTCGTACGACCCGGTAGCGTTGGACCACCAGGACGGCACGGATAACACAGATGTGGATTCGGGGTCGCAACGGCCGGGCACAATCGCGGCGGCAGCCACCAGCGCGATGGAGGAGGAGGTCACGCCCAGGTGATGTGCGGCCCATCATCGCTGTGTGTATGTGATGGCGGTACAGTTGGCTACATGCATTCGTTGGGGTCGTGATGGGGTTGTGGTTTTCATAGAGGTCAAAGCATTCCACGGTGGGGTTTCACATGGTGAAAGAGAGCGATCCAGTCGCCCGCGTACTGTGCGTGGGGATGCCCGCGCAGGAGTCTGTTGCCTCAGCGTATTGCCGCCTGGCGTACAGGCGATGGGTGCCAGTGCGCACGCAGGCTCGAGTGCATGCATCAAGGTGCCTCAGGCGTCCTGAGGGGCGAACCCGACCTCCTGCCAGCCTTTTGGAGGTTCTGTGTAAGCATGGTGGAGCTGAATGTCTGTCTTGCGTGTGTCCCTTGCATTTTGCAGGAGTACCAACAGGAACGGCGCAGAGGGCATGGACACAACGGCGTCTTCGCCTGAGCCTGCGCCCTTGTCGCCTGCGCCAGCGGCACCAGCCTCCGCTGCTGATGCTGCTGTCGATGGTGTTAACGGCGACGTGCCTGAGGGCGCCAGCGGCCATGCACGCAAGCAGGTAGCTGACCTGGTCATGACGGAGCTTCAGGCAGGCACTACGGCCGATGCTATAGCTGGCGCTGATGCTGCGGCCCCTGCAGCTGCGTCCGAGCTCACGGCTAACGTGACCCACATCCAGGACCGTGTCCTGCAGGAGGGCGCTGCTGACTATATGACTCTGCAGCAGCAGCAGCAGCAGCAGGAGGTTACGAGTATGACAGCTGCCGCAGAGCCAGCTGTCGACACTGGGGTTGAGGCTGCCCCGGTGCTGCCGCCGTCGGCCCTTGGCGCTGTTGAGGTTGACGTAGCTGCGCAGGAGTTCCCCGCGTCAAGGGGTGCCATGTCGCCCGATCCCGGTCTTAGCGAGATTGACACCGAAGCCGCGGCTGCAAGCAACGTTGCCGAAGGATCAACGCAACACATGGCAGATGCACAGGAGCATGAGCAGCCTCGTCAGGAGCAGCATGAGCAGCAGCAGCAGCACGCGCGGCGGCCGTACAGCATCGCCGGGTGGAGCTACGGGTCCGTCGCCGCCGGCATCCTCGTGGCATGCGTCATGGGCGCGGCCATGGCGCACGCGGTGGACCTCACCAGCGCCACCATGGTGGGGGCGCAAGCCGCCGTCGAAGGCGACGTGGTGTTGGGCCGCACAACACCGCCCTTCCCTGAGGCTGCAGCCGGCGCGGCGGCACCAGGCGGGAACGCGGAGGAGGAGGGCGATGAGGGCGAGCGGGGCGGCAGTGCAGGCGTGGCCGACACGCGGGCGGCGGGGGCGCGTGGTGCGGGTGTCGGCGGCGCGCTACGCATCCTGCGGCTCAAGTCAACGTCTGCACCAGGCAAGCAGTGTCACTGTGTGGTGTATGTGTCTTAGCCTGACGCCTTCCGTGCCGACCGAATTCCGACTGATGGCCGGGTTTTGACGGCAGCGGCAGTGGGGGTGGCGGTGGTGGTGTGTGCTTTGCAGGCATCATGGGGGTGGCCGGAGGGGGCCTCGCCAGAGCGATCCCTGGAGCACCGGATACCTCTGCTGGGCCCTTTGCACTGCATGGAGTGCTTGGGCTGTGTGCTGGTGGTTCTACACGCATATGATCACCGGCGTAATGCAACTGCCGACCCGCACACATTTGCACAGCTGCGTGTCTCTCGCCCGCCCTTCCACCCTCCACCCTTCATCATGTGCGGTGGCAGCCCCTCACCCCGCTCTCTCGCGTGTCCTCGCAGGCGCTCCGAGCCCGCGCGCCAGGGCGGCAGAACGGCTAGCGGCAGCGCCCAAGGCGGATGTGTACCGCGCATCGTACCGCCAGCGCCTAGCGGGCCGCGCCGGGCTTGGCGCCACGGCAGGCGCCGGCGCGCATGCTGCTTCGCCCTCGGACGGCGATGAGTAGCAGAACCGCAGCAACATCCGGGAGGGGGAGCGCGTCTCCTCAGCAACAGCCACCCGGCATCACGGGGCCTCTACAGCAATGGCATGGGCCCCGATTGTTGCTGGCGGTACCGCCTCAGTTGCAGCAGCACTAGTGCGTAGGCGGCATCACACGTGTAGCGTCGTGGTATTGCAGTCGTGGCACTTCCAGGATTTGTTTTGGGGTTAAGATTGTCAAATTCAAGATTGTCACAGTCACGATGCCAATGTATCACATGACTGCCACTAGTGTCAGTTAGCCCATGCGCAGCAGGTGGGTAGATACCGTTTATTTACATGCAACACACACGTCTGAGGGATTTGCAACGCATCCGTCACACCAGCGTCCCATGCAGCGCCTGCATGCAGCACGTTACCAGGTTGCATGATATGCTGAGGATGCTGATGTTCAAGACCACTGAGGGCCTGGGTCCTTTTGGCTGAGGCTACCCCTTTCGAGGCCCCCGCAGGGGTCACCAGCCCCGAATGGAAGCATGCACTGACGCCGAGCGCCCAGCAGAATGCGGGAAGCACCATGCATGCCAGCGCATATGTGCCTTGAACATGCCTGGTTCCCTTACAGATGGATTCTCGCTTGCCAGTTTTGGCCGTCTGCAACGTTGTTAGTGCATGGCCTGTGGCAAGAGCACGCACTGACACATTGTGTAACTGGCCCTACGGCCAACCCATCAGACCCGTGGCCTCTCTGTACCAAATGTACCGGTACCATGCGATCATGCATCACTTGAGGCGCAGCTCAGACTGCATGAGCTCAGGTGGTAACCAGCTGAGGTGGTGATGCATCAACGGCAGGGTGGGGTGCACGAACCTGATGTGTGATGCTTATGGATGCGGTACAACTTGAATCGTTGTAACGCAGTAGGGTGTGCGCTTTGGCAGTAAAGTGTATAGGCTAGGCTATCCTGCACATGATGTGCAAAGGCTATCCTTGTTGCTCGCAGCAGAGTGGTAGGGAAACGATGTTACTGTTTGTTGTTCCTCGCAACACCTTCCATGCAACCTGCATGCATAATCCTAATCCAGTTTGATTGCAACCAGCACAGTGATGCGTGCAGAGCATCCTGCATGGTGGGATGGCTTGCACAGGTGAAGAGGCATGATTGGCAAATGCAGATAGGCCAGGTGGCAGGCAGTGCTTGGGTGCCTGCTGGACGACAGATTGCACGCTGTGGCGGCCACCGTACCGTGACTTGGGCCGGTGCCGGAGTACAGGTGTCCACTGCACCACTCCCCTCCTGCTCCACCGCTGGTGGCTTTACACCACAGGCTTGACAAGTGACAGAGTCACAGAGCCATGCTGTTGATCAGGCGCTAGTCGTTACACCCAGGCAACAAGTATTTTGCTGGCATATGCACACCTGCTTGCATTGTGCCCTCCTGAAATCGTGTCATGGTTGCCAATGTCTATGAGATGGATTGCCCTGCCTGAGGCACCCTTGGCATTCATGCATGGCCAGCCACCTAGTTTGGGCGGTTCAAAATGCGCTGAAAAGTCTGCATGCGCACGAAGAAACGTGTGCTGGGGCACCCAGAGCCTCAACTGCACACCTATCAACGCCCACACCTGCTAGCTGGCCAGCACACGCTCATTCGCCACCCACACGCTTGCAACACCATGCTGCAGGGTGATTGCCGTGGCTGTGGTCTGACACACATCGCCGCAGCTGGCAGTTCCAATCAGTACAGTCAGCGCAGGTGGCTGAACAATGGATACGCACGCCACTAAGCCCAAGCGCAGCAAGATGGTCCAGTTGTGTATGCCAATCAATGCCCTCAACACACGCTTTGGCAGCATATGTCGACAGCTATTCCTGGTCTGATCAAGCAAGCAATGTGAGGTGGCGTACTGTCAGCAACCTAGGGTGACGTGTTGTCAGAACAATGAATCATTGGCACCTCCTGTAGCGGCGAACCTCATGCACCGGTTAAACTATTGGCTGAAGCAGCCGTCACCGTTGCAGCTCAGCAGGCTTGCCCGTGTCACCCTGCCAGGAATGGGCGATGCACGTTGCTCGCCTTGGAGCCGCCTAGTAGTGTCCGGCGTTCTCGTCAACACCCTGCACCGGGAAGCGGAGAGCAGTGCCGCAGCAACATAAGCGTGTGTCAAGAAGCACAACAAGCCAATGATGCCGGCTATTTGGTTGCTGCGATCATGCGTGCAGGTGATGCATGTGACGGTCAGGCAAGGCAGGTGCAGCGAGTCCAGTGCCCAGGATAACCCGCCCTGTCGTGTTCCTCCCCCCCCGCGTGGCCTTAGGCCAGTGGAAGGACGCAGCGGGGCACTACGTGAGTACGTGACCCAAATCGTCAGCACTCGTGACACCACCCCACACAACAGCCAAGTGTCTTTATCTCCAGGGAGTCCAGGCATCGAATGCCGCTTCCACGCTAGCGTGGTGGACAAAGTTCTTGCGTGAAGCGCAATTGTAGCTCTGTGCACACCAAGTCCAGGGAGGCTATCCAAACTCATGCTGCCCCCCTTCCCACCTGCAGCGCCCGGCTCTGGCGGGTGCGCCCAGCGGCAGCAGCGGCCGCTGACCGCCGGGCCCTGCCGGCCGCAGAGCCTGCCGCCGCCGACGTCGCCGTCTTGTCCGCCGCGCCCTTGTCATCCGCACCCGCACCCGCAGCAGTAGTGGTGGTCACGCCAAAGGCCGATCCGCCCATCTCACTGAGGCTGGCGGCCAGCGGGTTGAGCAGGATGCCGGGCGAGGCGGGCGGCAGGCCCGCAAGGCGGCTGCTGCGGCGTGCGCCGGAGGGCGTGGGGGCGGCGGGCGGCGGCTCGGCGTTCTCCTGCTCGGGGTGATGCGCCTTCTGGAGGGAGTCCTCCGTAGCGAGGGGCTCTGCGTGCACGCATGCACACGCAATCAAGTTTAGACACAATCAGGGTCTGCAATGGGGCGGGCCAGCGCTGCTGAGTGCTGACTTCGAAAATGATGGGAGGCGCATAACCACAGGGCATGCTTGTGCAGCGTGCTGATGCATACCATGACCAGCGGTGGGCGGTGGCGCAGTGGTGGCATGCAGCACGCATGTGCCACACCAGCTGCCAGTGGCAGCGGCACCGCCTTGTGGCAAACAAGCATGCGATAATGCCTTATCCTATGATCCATCATTGCCACGGGGGTTCGGCGCATGAGATACTGTTTGTGTGCGCTCACCAGGTGCGCTCGACAGGCGGCGGGACACCCTGCGCAGCGCCTTGACGAGGGCTGAGCCCGGGGCCTCGCTGGCGTCCGCATGACCGGCCAGCAGCAGGCCGCCGGCAAACTCGTCGTACTGCGCGTGCTGCACCTGCTGCGCCGCTACGGGGTCATGCTCGAAGCTCATCAGCCTGCTGCCGGGCGTGGCCGGCGCTGTTGCGGTCGGGTGCAGGCAGCGCAGCTCCGGAACCGCGCCGGGCGTGAGCAGCGTAAAGGTGTCGGATACAACAGGCCATGCGGCCTCCAGCTCCGCCTGCGAGGCGCCGTCGAGCTCCTCCATGGCAAGGACGTCCCTGCGGAAGTTGTTGAGACGCTGCGCGGCTGCGCGGCGATTGCTGCGGCGCACTTTGGCCAGGTGTTCGGGTGTCACGTGCCGGCCGAGGACTGCGGCAGTGAGCACCAACACAGCTGCAGCGACCAGGACGACAGCTAGGTTAACAGGACCGCCCAGCTTACTACTGGCGTACGCTACCACGGGGTCGGCCAGGATAGTTTCGAGCGATGTGAGTGCTGAGAAGTGCGCAGTCAGGGTGGCGAGCACGTCAACGGTACGGGCGCGAACCGCGTCGAATGATGCCATGGACCAAGCAGGGACGAGCTCTGTTGCCAGCGTACGGAAGTCGGTAAAGGGATCGAAAGTCGTTGGTGCTGGGGCAGTCTTTGCAGGTGCAGGTGTTTCCTCAGTCACTGCCGCTGCTGCAACTGTTGGCGCAGCCGGCTCAGCAGGTTCGTCGGCAGAATGCAGGTCCTCCATGAATGTAACAGAGGCTTCAAACGTAGACGTTGCAGCTGCAGAGCTGACGTCCTCCTCATCCACTGATGGCTCCTGCAGCAATTCTTGAACGGGTTGCGTGTCTGCTGCTGTTGCGTCAGGCTCAGTGCTCGCAGCTGTGGCATCAAACCTGCTGTCTCCACTTGGCAGTTCGTCCTCAATGTCCGTTTCACTTCTTGTCAAGTGCACAGTTTCACTACGTGATACAGTATCTGCCTTGAGATCTTCAATGGCTGCGTCGAGCTCCTCGCCTGAAGGCTCGCTTGGCTGCAACGTGTCGTAGTCGAGCTGCTCTTCCAAGGTCAGAGTCTCAGGCAAAGTTGAGTCGCTCAGGTCAGTGGTCCCATCTGCAGCCACCTCTGCCTCAAGTCTTGTCTCTCCAGCACTTGAAGCAGCGTGAGTTGCACTGTCTGTCGCAACATCTTGGATAGGGGTGGAAGCAAAGGCGGTAGTGTCGGTCACCGGACTTTGTAAACGTATGCACGTATCCAAAGCTGTGTCACTGCAGGGCAGTACGTTTGTTTCCAGTGAGACAGACCAAGTCGTGCCTGGCGAAATCAAAAGCGGGGCAGCAAGCAGCAGTGCTGCCACAAGCCATTGCAGAACAGTTTTCATTCTGTGTTGTTGAGTGCTACTGCTGTGCGGCGTCCATACAGAAGGGCAGGAACTGAATGACTTTGCCTTCGTTGAGGACAGCCAGCCAGAGCAACAGCATGTAGTTCAAATTTTGTAGTACAGGCTTGCTTGCACTCTGGTGACCTGGCCACACACTGTCACACACTGTGTGCTGGCTTCACGTCGTCTTTTATATCTTTGCATACTTTGGCAGACAACTCTACCGTGGCACTTTTGGAGCTTGGGGTTAGGAGCCATGGACGAGCCTTGGTCGCCCTCCTCGCTGCAGTGTAGCGGGAGACCTGGAGCAGGTGACGAAGAGGACGAGTTCAACCAGGAAGTGGGCCTAGGTCCAACACCCGTCATACTCAGCCTACAACAGGGTGTCAGCTTCAAACGCCTTCGCTCGCCATGTCCTGGCAGCGCAGCCAGTGTGCGCCTGTCCATAACGGCAAGCCCAGCAGCGCTTGGCAGTGCGCAGAGGGTCTCAAATCCTGGCTTCTCGTTTGGTGGCAGGCAGAGCAAGCAGTTTGGGCGCAGTCCAGGTACCACTGGAGACACGCCAGACCTTTGCCTAGGCCTTCGCGGCAGGACGCCGCGCTTCGGCGTAGCGTCAGCTGGGGGCCACACGAAGAAAAAGCGCAGGACGCCCCAGGTGCGCACCTCTCAGCCCTGACGTGTGATGTTTAAATCTGTCCAACTGGTGTTGTTCCTGCATGTGGCAGCATCGGCTGCTACCACTCTGGGCCGGTATGCATGCGCCAGGCATGTGGGCAGTGCACAGCCCGTGAGAACGTACAAGTGCAGTGAGTAATACTGTGCTGGCTGGCAGCGGCGAGGCTTGAACGCATGTGCTACCCAGGACGTGACTTGCGTGTAGGGAGGGGGTCTGCGCTGCGGAGCCCCAGCGCATGCCGTGCCGCTGCATGTACGTCACTCAGACGCGCAGGGGTGCGCTGACGCTCCGCCACCACCCCACCGTACATGTACCTGTAAACGCTTGCATCAACCAAAGTTCACACCAGTTGAAGCACAGACGCCTTTCTCGCATGTCTCATCCGTTGCTACGCTAATAAACCCATCAAATATCCGTGTTTGCCGTGCGTCGCACGCTGAACGCAGATCGACCTGGAGCTGGTGCGTGAGACGCCCAAGCGCCCCTCTGAGGCTGTGATGCGCAGCAGGCCGCTGATCGCCGCCATCGCGGGCCACATGGGCCTGGAGCTGCACGAGGCCGCACGGCTGACGCTCGTCAACAAGGCCTGGGCACGTGCAGCACACGAGGTGGGTTGTACTGCAGGTTGTACTGTAGGTTGCACTTGTTCGTACAAGCAGCGCTGCCTGTGCAGAGCATCATGGCATCCTGCTAGTGTGCAAGGGCGATTTCGTGGGCTGCATGCTCAACCAGCTCGTTCCCATTTCGACTTCTGTATCACGCATGACGGCACCTTGTTGGTTGCAAGCTGTCCGCAGCTGTTCTCCACCCTACACACATCGCATGCGGCATGCCCCTGGCCCTGGGTCTGCACACATCCACACATTGCCGCTGCCTGATGCGCCTGCTCGTGTGCAGCTGCCAGTGGCGAGCATCGACTTCCGGGACAAGGCGCTAGTGAGCCGCAGCCACGCCGGCAGCAGCAGCAGCAGTAGTGGCCGTGGTGGCAGTGGTGGTGGTGGTGGTGGAGTGACGGGTGCGCCCGGGAAGCTTCAGCCGGGCGCTCCACGCGTCAACAACAGCGGCGGCCAACAAGGTCGCAGCAGCAGCCACGCCGCCATATCCGACGCGCTGCTGTCGCTCAGCGGTGAGAGTGCGTTGAGGCCTTGAGGCGCATGGCGTGTGCCTGCGGTGTGCCTGGGTGGGGCCACCACTTGCCAGCAGTTGTTTGCCCTCGATCTCCTGCATTTTTGAGCTCTCCTGTTTGTGCTGCTTGCTGTTGATGACTGGTTCGGCTGCATTGGCAGTGGTTGTTTTAGTCCAGGAATGGCTCTCAAATGGTTCTGAAATGATTCTGGAATCGTTCTGGAATCGTGCCAAAGCCCAGGGGCTAGTCAGGGGCTGGTACAGGACTGCCCGTGTGCCCCATCATCCCTTCCGACCCCTGGTCGACATGCCCAGTGGGTGTAAGCAACAAAATCACGTGTACCTGTTGCGACCTGTGCTGCCCGCAGAGCAGCAGCTGCCCGGCGTCAGCCACCTCCACACCAGCCCCGCCATTCTGGACGCCAGCCTGAGCGCGCTGGACGTGCTGCGCCGCTGCATCAACCTGCAGTTCCTCACGCTGTGCCTGCCGCCGCTGCCCCAGCACACCACCACCGCCACCACAGCGAAGCACGAGGACGAACAGGGCTCCTCCGCTCCCGCACCACACCAGCTACCAGAGTCACAGCAGCACGGCCGGGGCCAGAGCCAGGGCCAGCAGCAGCGGCAGCAGCACGTGCTGCCGTCAGACCCATCATTCACCTCCTCCATCACTTCCTCATCCACCGCAGGCAGCTTCGCCTCCACCACCACCCGCACCCCCAGCTGCACTGCAGGCGAAGGCTTCGCCTTTGCGTTTGGCGGCGGCGGCAACGCCGGCGCGGACGCCGTCGCCGCTGCGCAGGCCGCCGCGGCCGCCCTCGTGCCACCCACAATGGCCGGCGCAGGCGGCCAGTCCCACCACCACCACCAGCACGGCGGTCCGAGTCGACCGCCGGGCCTTCCCAACCACTGGCCCTGCCTGGACCAATTGGTGCTCCGGCTGCCCTCCCTGGTGTGCATGGACCTGGGCGGGGCTGGCATCATCGACGCCAACCTGCGCATGCTGGCGGGCGTGGCGGGGGGCTCGCGCTGCGGCAGCCTGCGCGCCCTGGAGCTGAGCTACAACATGTGGGTGCGCCCGGGCGCGCTGCTGGCGCTGCTGCAGGCGTGCCCAGGGCTCGAGGTGGGTTTCCCCCCTAAGCGCAACAATTTCATGGCCTATTTTTGTGATTGTTTTAGGGAAATGTAGCCTACTAAACTCGGTCCGGGTGTGTATTGAATTCATGCTCAAGCAAGCACGCAAGTGTGACAGAACCCGTTAAAAGCGTGTAATGCTGAAGTCGGTGACGATGTGTGTGTGATGTTGAAGTCTGTGTGAGCATGTGCGCTCGCCTGCCTGCGCAGGAGCTGGACATCAGCTGCTGCCCCTCCCTGGTGTCCGACTCAGTGCTACAGGTGAGCGCTTGGGCACCTCCATGCAGCGTGCTTGTTTGTGGCCCACACCGCAGGCTGTTTGCTGAGCAAGCGGAGTACAGGCCCACAGCACATCGTGCATGTCCTAGTACGCTTGTGTGCGAGCATGTATGTACTCATTATCATCAACATACTCGGCGTGGTGTGCTGTATTGACACACTCACCAGCTAATCCCGTGACGTGGGGCAGGCATTGTGAGCCCTCGTTCACCTCCTCCTCCTCCTCTCTTGCCAAGTTGACGCATGCCGGAGGTCCATCTCCTTGTGCCATTGGCTTGTGTGCGTGTGCAGGCGGTGGGGCGGTGCTGCCCCAACCTGCGAAGCCTGTTCCTCGATTACAGCGCAGCGTACGCCGCAGAGGCGGAGGCGCAGCTGCGAGGAGGTGCACCACCCGCCACCAGCACGGCGGGGGGTGCCGTGGCCGCAGGCGCAGCCACAGCGCTGCCGCCGGCTGGGTCAGCCGCCTCCGCCGCTGGCCCCCAGACGGGCGGCAGTACGCGTAGCGCGTCTGGCCGCGCCTACAGCGACGCCGGCCTGTGCGCGCTTGCGGACGGCTGCACACACTTGCAGGTGAGAAACCGACACGCGACAGGCGAGGCCAGGGCTCAGGGGGTGTTGCATAAGGAGCTATTAAGCACCCACAGTGCTTGTTGTGTGTGGGCATTTGTGCGCCCCATGCACCACATCTGCCCCTGCACCCCCCTTCCCTCCCCATCCCAGTGCCATGATTATGATAGCCTCAATGTGCCGGCATTGCAGCGCAAATGTGCGTATTGTGCATGCATGGTGTGCGTGTGGTGCGCAGGTGCTCAGCCTGGTGGGGCTTGACGGCGACGTCTGGCGCACGCAGCTGGTGCCGCCACACAGCCAGGGTGGGGGCGCCGGCCAAGCAGGGCCCGGCAGCGCGCCCTCGACCAGCCGGCCGCCTGGGCCACTGCGCTTTGCCACGCCGTCCCCAGGCCGTTCCATGCACTCGCCCCCTACATCCCTTGCAGCTGAAGCTGGTGCTGGTGCTGCTGCTGCTGCTGGCGAAGAGGAGGAGGAGGAGTGTGTATCGGTCAGCGCCTTCTTCGCACAGTCGTCCCTCAGGCAAACGTCCTCCTCGCCTGCAGGGTTCGCTTGCGTGCCGCCGCTCAGCGACGCCTCTGTTCACACCCTGCGGCCCGCATGGGAGTCTGCAGGTCGCAGCGGTGGCGTCGGCGCTGGTTTACAGCCCCTGCCCAGCGGCGTGGCGACAGCAGCTGCGTGCGGTGGTGACGGCGGGGTGCTGCAGCGTGGGGCAGCGGCAGCGGCAGCGCCCGGCGCGAACGTGGGGCTGGTCCGCTTGGCGGCGCGTTGCAGCACGCTAGAAACACTGGACCTGAGCGGCTGCGATTGGGTGAGCCGGCAGTCCACGCTGCACCTCGCGGCGCACTGCAGCGGTCTGACGGAGCTGGCGCTACCCGGGGCGGCGATCGACGATGAAGTCGCCTTTGCGCTGGCGACGGCGGCGGCGCCTTGCACGCATGGGGCGCGAGCGCAGGGCCCGGCGCAGCCGCTGCAGCATCGCCTCAGCGCGTGGCAAAAGGAGGACCATGAACACCACCTGGAGCACGAACGGGACCGAAACCAGGATCTGGGTCAGGATCAGGATCAGGAGGGCGGGCGCCGCCGCTCAGCGCGACCAGGCGAGGCCGCCTCTCGGTGCGAGGGTGGCGCAGCGGCATCCGGGAGCGCGCTGGTGCCGCCGCCGAGCTGCGCATGGCAGCTGCGCTGCCTCACGATTGCGGACGTGAGCCCGGCGCTGACGCTGTCCGGACTCACCTGCCTGGCTCAGGTGCGTTGATGGCGGCATGAACGTGACGCGGTTGCGGTATTTGAAACATGACGGGGCAGGGGGGGGCGTGGCATGGTGTGGACCTGTTGGGCCCCGGTTGACGGGGAAGGGTTTTAAGCCGATGTAGTACGCCACGACAACTCAGCACTGTGGTGAGGAGCTGCAGCCTCAAGGGCCTAGAGCAGCATTCGCCGTTACTGCGCACACATGTGGGCACTGTATGGGCATCGGAATGTTATCAGGGCTATCAACTGGGCTGTCAGTCAGCACGCCAAGGCACGCCCGTGCGTCAGTATGCTTAGGGTCTGCCCTATGTGCAGCTCTGGCGTTCCTACCGCTTGCAGTCGTACGGTGATATTCCTGCTGGCGCACACATACACACATGGCCCCAAAGAAATCACACGTTATGCCCCTTGGGCGCTCTTCCTGGCACACACGCTCATTTCTCAGCTATCAAACCTTTGGCTGAGAGGTGAACCTGCACCGTGAGGTGAAGTGACAACCAACAGTTCCCTGTAGCCAACGCCCCGAGATGCGCACACACACGGTGTCTGCACTCTGCCCCACGCTGACAGGCCGTGCCCCAGCTGGAGCAGCTGCGCCTGGCAGGCGCCGGCTGCGAGGCTCTGGTGTGGGAGGCCGCGGAGGCGCTGCAGGCGGCAGCTGCAGCAGCAGCTGGGGGCGATGGCGACGAGGCACCGGGCGCGCTCGCGTGCAGCCAGGCGGCCGCGGTGGCGCTGGAGGTGGAAGACCCAGAAGCCACATTGGAGGCTGCGTTGCAGTGCATGTGGCCGGGCCTAGCGCTGGAGCTGCACTGCCCCAGCTGGCAGCAGGACCGCGAACATGAGGGGCAGGAGGAGCAAGAGCACGAACCCTCCCAGCCGGGTTGTGCCACTATGCACGCCCACGCGGCGGGTGAGGACGGCGAGGCGATGCAGACGTCGCCGTTGGGGCTGCCCGGCAGCGCGGGGGGCCGCTATCAGGCCTGGAGCGACGCGAGTGCAGGAGCGCGGGCAGCGAGTTCGGCAGGCGCGGGGGGGCCAGGGGGGGGCGGCATCACATCGCGTGGCCCCTCCCTGGCCCTGGATGACCTCACCAACCTGCACCTGGACGACTGCTCGGTGGGAGGGAGCACCGCGACTGCCGCAGGCATGTCCATGTCGCACGATAAGGTGGGCGTGCAGGTGAGCATGCCGCCGTCGAAATCAACAGCAGCACCGTGTGCGGGGCTGTGTCCCTGTATGGGGTGATCACAAAGCAGTGGAGCGACTGGGAGGTATTGATGAAGCACGGACATCCTGTGTGCCAAATGTCATCAAGTGCATGAGCAGCAGCTCCGGCTCCAGCTAGTGCAGCCTGGAAAGCCCGTGCTGCATGCAGCTGCTGCTGCTGCACCCTGCTGCTGCTTCTGTCACACTTTGCCGAAGCTGGCTGTCTATCAGCACGCCTGCGGGGCTGCGAGTGGCATACATGTGCGTACGGTGTGGCAGCCGGCCCCGTACGGGTGCCGGCCTTGCCATCTACACAATGCAGCTGCATGCACGGGTGAAAGGCCAGAGGGTCAAGGAGCACCCTGGTTACAGCCCTGGTTACAGCGCACGATGCGCAGGCGCGAGCACGCTCGCGCCCGATTGGCATGCGACTGGAAGCTCCAGGGGGTGGGTGCAAGTGCAGGTGGGGGGCACAAAGCGGTGAGCCAGTACCAGTATGCTGGAACGCTTGTCGCAGCGCCCTGAGAAAGTGATCCGGCAAGCAGACAATCACTGGCACTTGTCCTGTGACTACCTGGCTTGGCAAAATGATGCAGCAGCACCGCTTGAGTTCGAGGCATGGGCACGCGTTGTGGCAGCCAAACAGCCCGATGCTATGCTAGTATGCCATGCAGAATGCGCTAGAGGAAGCGTGCACTGCTGTATGGTGGGGGAATCCTGTGGTATGCAACGAGTGGCGCTTGAAAGAGCGTACTACATGACAACTGGGGGGTGGGGGGTGCATTGCATGGCCACGCCAGCATCTTAACAGACTGCTCAGCGGGGGGCATCATGCTCACTGCATCCTCCCATAATGCTTTCTAGACCGCAACATGCATGCAGCCGCATTGCATGCAGCCGCATGAGGGGAGCTTGCAGCAGGACCCCTGAAAAGAAAAGTTCCGCAATTGTGGTGTGTGCTATGCAGCAGGTGGCGGCCCAACAGGCCTGCAAAAGCAACGAGGCGGCGTGCGGGCGCCCAGCAGGCGCCGACGCAGCACGCGGGGCGGCGGGCGGCGCCGCCGACGCGGGCGCCCAGCCCTTGGGCAACACGGCTGCCATCGCCGGCGCCGCACCGTGGTGTGCGCTGCTGTCCTATCTGAAGCTGGAGGGCGCGGGAGGAGCCAGCTGAGGGAGGAGGAAGATGTTAGGGAGAGCGCGGTAGCCATGTGCAGTGCGCTCAAGAAGACGTGGCGGCGCTTTCAAGCCAAGGATGGCGGGTGCAAGCGCACAAGATGGCAGCGTGGGAAAGGCCAGGTAGTGGCGTGTGACGGATGGATAATGTGCTACACAAGGTGCCCAGTGTGTGCGGTGGTAAAAGCACACGGGGGCGGGGCAACGTAGACTACATGGCAACCTGCCAATTTTACTGCTGACGCATCGTGACGCGGCAAGAATATTGACAGCATGTGCGAGGTTTTTTTATTCTTTTTGGGGCGCAGAGGCCCGGAGTGAAAAAGGCGGGAGGTGCTTCAATTCCAGGGCGCATGGTCCGGCTGGCAACGTCTGGTGCGGTGGCCTCTTGTGCCACCACCCGTATGCAGCTTGCTACAACGCAACACACCAACTGCTCCCCAGTTCAAGTGGCATGTACGACTAACAGTGGCAGGCCTGACCAGGAAAACTGTTG
>BDDA01000038.1:238658-259268 GCA_001662385.1 Chlamydomonas asymmetrica
AACGACCTCTCTACGACAGCGACGGCGGCGCAGGCGGCCAAGCTTGAGGCCGAGATGCGCATGACCGAGGCGCTGGCTGCGCTGCAAGAGAAGCGGGAGCAGGTGCGGCGCAGCGGAGAGGGCGGAGGCGGGGCGAGTGCAGTTTATGTGGTTGTGAATGCGCCACACCACCACAGGGCGCATCCAGTGGATATTCCACACATTCAATGCGGTAAAGAAAGGCGCATGCAGTTGGAGGCTGGGCGAGTGCGGTGGACGCATGTGATTGGTGATGCGCTGCATGCACTACAGGGCTGCGTGGGGGCGCATTCGGTATGCACGAGTGTTCAGGGCATCACGTGCGCGGGAGAAATCTGGGAGTGACCCCCCCCTCAACTGTGCGTTGTTTGCCGTTTTGCACAAAGCTCACTCACATGTCTGATCGCGTCATGGGCCGCACCGCGCGCAGGTGGATGTGTTGACAGGCCTCAACATGCAGCTGGCGGAGCGCATGGAGCAGCTGCAGGCGGAGATGACGGACGGGCTGCAGGAGATCGGGCGGCGGCTGCTGGGCGCCGTGCAGCATCACAACGGGATGCAGGCGGACACGCTGCGAGGTAACGCATTAACACAATCGCTGACACACAGGTGTAGGTGTCGGGAGGGTTGACCCCAGGCCGTAAATGACGGGTTCCACATACTAGCTGGGTGAAACGAAGTTGATTCAACCAATCATGGGTACTCAGCCTGGCTGCATGGCCTGACGAGTGACGGGCCGCTGACTGATGGTTACATCGACGCGCAAATGGCTGGGTGTAATAAGTGATCACATGTCACTTGCAACTGGTGGGTGTTGCCAGCCAGTGACAATGTCCTGCATTTACAGACCCAAGCCTGCATGTGAGGGCAACGCGAGCTTTTTAGCAGGCATGTGCATGGCACCGTACAGGGGTGCCGGGCTGCATTGCGCGACCGGCCCTCTCGCCTGCCCGCCATCCTCTTGACCTCCCCCTGCTGGTGCCTACCATGCACGCCCTGACCATGGTCCACCTGGCTTGGTCGGTTAAGCTGCACCGGCCCGTCAGGAGTCCTCCTCTGTATTTCGGTCAAGCGGCACATGCGTACGGTGTGCGCAGGGGTGAGGCATGAGCCAACCCCCACCTCCCGTTTGCCCAATGCAACAATGCCCTTGTGCTTGCAGACGTGGCGCATCACGCGTCTGCAGCGCACGAGGCTGCGAGCAGCTCCGCCACGCAGGCCTCAGAGCTTGCCATCGAGCTGGCCGCGCAGCGCGAGACGGGCATCCGGCCGCTGGCGCAGGCGCTGGCGGCCACGCAGGCGCTGCTGGTGAAGAGCGAGGCGGAGCGGCGCCGCCTGGCGCAGCAGGCCGTGGCGGCGAGCGCGTTGTCGCGCATACAGGTGAGCCCGCGGCGCACCACTGACAGCGGTCATGCCCATTAGTACCAAGTAGGTGGATTGATGGTGGATCAAGTTGATAGGTTCTGAATGTTAAGTTGTGTTCTGCATCAAAAACGTGTCTGCAAAATGTTGAGAGGCCGCTGCTTCCCCCAGGTGGGGGCCAGGGAGGTTCGTGCGTGTGGGAAGGAGTAAAGGACGCGGCCTGACAGACACTTGGCTGGGCCATTATGTGTTGGTCTGCGTCCGGGCTGAGAGGTATGCTGTTGGTGGTGGTTGCCTTCAGCGGGCCCACACTTCATGGTCCTGCGGCTTTGCTTTAGCTGCACGAGCGGCTCCAGAGTAACGTTGTGCTTGGGCTCCAACAGGCCTGCTTCAAAAACATCCCCACTCAACCACTGCTTTGGCCTTTGGAGTGCAAAACTTTGCCTACACTGTTATGCATGCTGCGGGGTCGGCTTGTGGCGTCGGACCGACCTTGTGCACCGGCAACGGCTCATCACTTTATAACTCCATCAGGCCAAGGAGGAGGACTTCCAGGCCAAGCTCATCCTCAAGCAGGGCATCGCGCAGGAGGTCACGCAGCGCCTCGGCCCGCTGCTGGCGGGCGTCGCCAACAACACCGCGATGGCGGCGGAGGGCGTTGACCGCGCCAACGACGCGCTGGACGCGATGCGGCTGCGGCGCGCCGGTGAGCGGGCGCGCGTTGCCGCATGCAGGGTTGTTAGGTTGCGCATGAACAATGAAGCTTTGGTGCATAACGCTGCCAATCATGAACCCCTTCGAATGCCGCAAGGGCCCAGCCGTGTCCCAGATGGGTCGCCGCGCGGTCGCTGCTCCACCAAGCTTTGGGCTGAGTGGGGACCCAGGAGTGGGCGTACGCAAATCAATCAACCAATCTCGTTGTGGCTGCGGTACGCCAGGGAAGCATGGTGTGGCCTGGATGCCCATGCGTGCCAGTAGCAACACCTGGCTGGAGACGCGGCCCGACCCTTTCTGTGCCATCATGCCGGCATTGTTGAGCCAGCATGCTACTGTAGTCCGATATGTACTCGTTACGCGTTCATCCTGTGTCAAGCAAGCCGGTAGTGGATGGACTGGGGCCGCCTGCGAAATGCCGATGTTGACTGCTTGCTCACGACATTCGGTGCGTGTGTCATGCAGGTGGGCCCGGGGGGCAGCAGCAGCAGCAGGACACGTACCCCCTCGGTGACGATCAGACCAGCAAGCTGCTGCAGGACAGCCGAATGCTGCGCGCTCAGCTGCTCACGCTTGGCAACTTTGAGCCCGTGTACCGTGCCACTGAGGGCGAGCTGCACACGCTGTACCCCATCGACGAGCCCTCCCGGGAGGATGCAGACGACGAAGAAGAAGACCTGGAGAATACAGCGGCAGACACGCAGATGCAAACGCAGCAACCCATAAGCTGGTGATTTGGGTCTGTCATTGGGGGTTGGTGCTACCGGGAGCGCGCTAGGTGGCAGCTTGGTAGGCTTGCCAGCTGGTGCCTTGTTACTGGTGGATGAGGCAAAGCGATGGCAGGGCTTACAGCGTGCACCCCGTCGCTTCTCCCCTCAGCTTCATGTCATAACGCATAGTCCATAAGACCATAACGCATCAGAAGGTAACAGGCAAGACGTGCACGTGCATACCTGAAGGTGTATGACACTCTGCAACAAACAACCACAACGGAATGCACATGAGAGGCCCAATGCACAACTCAACGACTGCCAGGAGGCTACCAATGTACCATCCATGAAGCGGTTGAAACTTCTTGGATTCGGGCCTTCTGAAGTGAGGTGGTGTAACACGGTCGGTATGAATGCTCCTGCTCCACATCGTTCCAAATACGCCTGGCCCCCTGGTGACATGCGGGGTGCACAGCAGGGCAAGGGGCGCGCTCATGCAACGTATGCGCTATGTCCGCGAACACCGCCACATCATGCGTCTAAGCCAATGCGATGACCACACCCACTGTTCAGCTTCTCATGCGGGAGGGCTGGCTTTCCAATCATCACCCTACAAGCTAACAACACTTTTTGTCGGACATTGCTTGCATCGCCAAACGGGGCCTCGGTAGAAAGGCCCAGCACTTCAGCAGCGTTATTGAGCAAGGTGTACCGCAATGGAGCGGAATGCACACAATGTCGATGCACGCATCCATGTCATTCATTGAAAAATAGTCGCCCATCGCTAGGCTCACCTTCGATGTGAGCAAGGTGCGCAAAGCATGGCATGGCCAGCACACTACGCTCAACCGCGGCATGAAGGCAGCACAGCGTGCCTCCAAACACAGCTGAAACACAAACCATATCGGCAGCCTGAGGTGCAAACACTGCAACGATGAAGTGTGACTTGCATGGGAGCATGCACATGAGTATTCTAGTCAGTGCTGGGTTCTGGCTTACGATTACCGTTGCACGGTGGAAGTGCAGACGCTGCTCCTTCCTCCCTAGTTCCTACCCTACCAGCCTCGCCGCAGCTGCTACGCACACCCTTCATCAGCACATCCTGGTCCTGCGGCTACCTGTGCACCTATTTCAACTGCCCCTAGGCCTGCGTAGCATGCAAACAGACATGCAAAGAAGCTAGCTGCTAGGGGGGCGAGAGGGGGGGGCGCCCTAATGGCTAACATGCGCGGGATCAACAAGGAACCCACGGCCGCTCATGGTCGCACGGTGCACATCCCCGCCCGGCTGTATACCGCATGCATTGCGTGGACGCTGCTGCATGAGCCTCTGATGCCACTGCACCAGCATGAGTGCTGCCCATACGGCCTGAAGAGGTGTGAGGACACCAGCGTTCAGCCTCGTTCATGGCTACCGGCACAGGCCGTTAACCACAATTCCAGCCCCTCAGCCCCTCAGCTCAGGACTGAGGCTCAGCTGAAGAACGGTGCCCCGCACGAGCAGGTCTTGCGGTTGCCCATGCAGACGCCCTCATAGGACGGGAAGCGCCGCGCAAAAGAGGGCTCTGGCGGTGACGCCATCAACGCCTCCTGCGCTGCCTTCAGCGCATCCGGGTCCGCTGATAATTGCAGGTGGTGGTTGAACAGCGCTATTGACTTGATGGCCTGCAATCACACAGAGCCAATCGCACAACGCAGGGTGTGCCGCTGTGATATGGGATGCTGCGCCTGCATTTATCTCGTAATGCGATAATTACTGTGGCGTGCACAACGTGAGCCTTGGCATGAATCAATTTCCAATGGGTGTTGGGAAAAATCAGGAACAGCACATAACAAGAGTGTGCATGTCTTCGTGATAGGTGTAAAACATGCACAGCCTCGCATTGCAAGCCTACATGTGGACAGTATTCATCAACCAAGGCCGAGCAAGAGCCACCAGCCGCCACAAGCGCACGGTGCGGAGGGGACCATGCTGTGAAGTTGAAGATAAGCCAATTTGGCCAGCACCTCGGCTAAAGCACTTGCTACTGGAAGCGGGGTAGTGCTGAACTTCATCGTCTACACGCACCGTGCATGCAACCCAGCACCCCTGAACCTAGCCACGGGGGGAGGGGGGGAAAGGGGGCTATCCCAATGTGCAAAACTGCACACCCATGCGAAAAGCGAGCGGAGGCAGGGCGCCACGCGCGAACTCACATCTTGCGCAGCGTCATGCTCCGCCTGCCTCTCCGGTGGCGCCTGCCAGTTCAGAAGTACCCTGGCGACGTGGTCTGCACAGTGCATTTCATATTTGCATGGCATTGCCAGTGGATGGCATGTACAAAACAACCTCGAGCGTTGTGAGGCGCATGCGCAGGTCGATGGTGTGGTATGGGCACTGGAGGGTGGAGATGCAATCAAATCATGCACCTGAAACCAAGGCTGCAACTCCATGCGCATGATGCCTTGGCAGCATGATTCACAATCGCGGCGTTGCCGCGTTTCCATCGACGTCTGAATGCCGACGCGCGCGCGCCTCCACACCCACACACATGCACGGCCGTCAGTCAGCAGCATCAGGACGGGCGGCACAGAGTGGCTGACAGCGGCAAGTCGAGAGGTACCCACTGGACGCACTTCATCCAGGCCGAGATGAGTTGTGGCTGTCACGTCAACCAGGTTGAGGAGGTTGAAGCGGTCACCCACGCACCTTGCCCAAACACACTGAATGAGTTGAACCTGGGGTTCCACACTCTGTACAGGCCTGCTAGGTCCATCATAGACTCGAAGTCAGTACCCTCCTTGAGCCCAAGCCACTCCACGTCCTGCACACATCCAACGTTTCGTGCACCGCGCTGGCACAATCCGCTCACGTGGACTGGGGCCGCCACTCGCCCAAGGCCTTCAACATGTGTGACATGCTGGACGTCAGACAACATGCAACAACATCAACAGCAGGTTTCTTGTCTCCATGCACGCTGCAGGCCTGAACATGCCCCACTGGCGCCAGCACTGCACTTGCCTGACGTATGTTCTGGCCCACAAGCACTGCATGCTTGGGCAGGAACTGCCGTAGGATTGCAACTGCCTGAGGAAGGGGTACACCTGTTTCCAGCTTCTCCTTGGTTATCCCTGTCGATGCACGGAAAGCAGGCAGAGGATGGTGCAATCATGTGACGGTGCGTTGCACAGCTCCGGCATTCAGGCTAGTGTCAGTGCCGTGACATCTAGATCATCTGACAAGGAGAACGTGTTCGTCAAGAGAAAATGAGCAGTTTTGGGCCGCCATGCTGCTGACACGCACCTGTCAACGCTGTTAGGTAGGACACGACCGGTTTGTCCGGCTTGACATACACGTTCACGAGCACGTTGGACTGCTGGTCAACAAGCGCAATCTGCGCGATGGATCGAGAGTTGTGGTCTACGCCTGTCGCTACGCACTCTACATCGATCGAGTAGTACTTGGCAGGCCCGCCAGACTGTGACATCCTGCCTGCTGTGCAGCACTGACTTGCAACAGCGACAGCCACTCCAGAATCTGGCAGTGATAATGAGAGATGATCAGGGCTGTGCTGGCAGTTGTTGAACTTGGGGCAATAAGCGCAACGGCGGCCGTAGCTGGGGCGTGCGGGTGTGCAGGTGGAATAGGGCGCGTGTGTGTGTGTGCGCTCAAGCAAGTTGCAACGGTTCCTGCTTGACAAGACCAAGGGTTTGCATGTAAAGTGCCAGACTGGTTTTCCATGCCGTGGGCGCTCACCTGCGCAATACCGGCGGATTGGATGTCGGACCCAAAACGGTTCCGGCGCCTCCCCTATCCGCAAGGCGCAGCCACGGTGGTTATCATACCCCAGGACAGCCGCATCTCTTGGTTGGCTCGTTATGCTTTAAGCACTGCACCCCCACCCTTTGTGTTACTCTGGAAATGGACAATGTGTTGACCAAGTCAACGCGCACATCGCCTTAGCAGCTGTGAGTGTGGCAAGCTTGTCACACCCATCCCACAACGCTATGAACTTTCCATTCACCTCACCACTTTTCCCTAAGCCTCGCCCTGAACGGCCCAGTCGGCGGGAGCTCACTAAGGAAGAAGGGGAGAGCATTCTTTTCGCCTTTGAAACGTTAGACTCGGACCGTAAAGGCTACGTGACCCAGAAACAGCTTAAGGTCCGTTGATGTACGACTTGCATAGCTGAGGCACCGTCACGCTGCTTCTGCCCAAACCTTTGCAAGCATGGCAGGGATGTAGCAGCTGGGAAATAACGAATTGAGCAATTTTCTCTGGCAGTGACTGGCATTTATAGCGACTGGAGGTGCTTGCGTGTGTGGCTGTTTTCGTGTTTGCAGGTGGCGCTCAGAGCCATGGGATTCGGAGTAAAGAAAGCTGACGTGTTGGAGCTGCTGCAGCGGCATGGTGAGGAAAGCAACGAGCAGCTGGACTTCTCAACCTTCAAAGCAGTGGTCAGTGACAAGCTGCAGGACCGCACAATACAGGATGAGTACAGGCGCGCCTTCCAGCTGTTTGACGTGCTGGGCGTGGGTTTGGTTGATCTCCCCACGCTCAGACGCATCGTCAAGTCGCTTAACCTTGACATCGATGATGCAGAGCTCCAGGATATGATTGCTCAGTTTGATCAAGACAAGGATGGAGCCATCAGTGAGCAGGAGTTCCTCGCTATCATGACCGCCAGCGACGATTAATCCAAACTCAAACAGCGGCGTGTGCACTTATTCGGAGCGCGGTTAATGTACAGCAGGCGCTGGGGTGCCAGACGGCCTGCGTCAGGACTCCAAGCCTCGGCCAGAGCCCTCATGCATATGCACATGTGCCAGATTCATGCACATGAGGGATGCATGTGCATGTGCGCCATGCAGGCATATCACCGCATGCCATCACATCATCATGCATGCAATCATGGGTTTGCAGAATCACAGGTAGTTTTCGTTGGAGGCTTGACACGTTCACACACGCTTGGCCGCCAAACTTTATTTGCATTTCAACAACAGTAAGCCCACAACGCATTTCGCCGTCACCCGTAACTCCTACAGGAACTTTCGCAGGTACTTTGGCACCCCGCCAAAAATCGCTTTGCACGCACCGCCCCCCGTCCCCGCTTCGCCCGCCTCGCTCATGGCCCTGACGGCCAGCGCTAGGTGGCCGGGGTCCGAGTCCGCAAGCGCATCCGCGTCCACCAGCTCCGGCGGCCACAACTCCCTCAGCCGAGCGAGGCCTACGCGTGCACATATGGATCAAATATGTCCAACACACCATACACGCATGAGCCGATGCATGAACACACGCAACAGTACAATCGTTTGCGCAGAATGTGCGCTCGTGGTGATTGTTGCGTTGGTTGCACCGCCCCGGCCTCCCCGACCACAAAATCCTTGTAACTCAAGTCCTTTGTAAACCGTTATTGGAAGGCGTGCTTCGTCGGGAGCGCTTGAGAAGAATTGGGAGTGCATTGCCCTTCGCCATGCGGCTGTGCCCAAAGGTGTTACAATGCACAGGCAGCCTGGTTCTTGGTGATGAACGGACCAACAGCAGGGCATACGATGCACTCTGCCGTTGGCGGTGCGCACTTCCCACCGCAGCGGCGTGTGCTGGAGGGAGTGGGTGGGCAGGGAGCCCGTGAGCGGCAGCGGGAGCAGGACCCTCCTCAGTCCCCCCCACACTACTCAAATCCAGTCTCTGTCCTTACGTGTATGCACACTGCACAGGATTCACACTCCACGGCCCCAGGGCCCTCTTCCTGACACTCACGACTGCTCCACCAGCGCCCACCTAAGCGCAGGGTGCACTACTGGTATGCGGTTCTTTACTATCAATCTATCATCGGCAGTGCCACCCATCCACTGCTCACCTGCGCGCAGGTCCATGAACAGCAGCAGCGGGTCCTCCTCCAGCATCGCGGGTATGTTGGCGCCGGGCAGTTGGCTCGTGAGCAGGCCCATGGACGCCGCCACCTGAGCCTCCACCACCTCCCGCGCACCACCCAGGAACTCCCTGCGTGACGATGAATTGATGAGAGGCACGAGTAATGCCGTGCAGCGCGCGTGCATTGCGATATGCTCATGGAAGCAGGGAAGTGAGAGGCGCATGGCAGCCAGCAGCAGCCTTGGCGTTTTGTGTTAACAACAGCGCCTGCAGTAGTGTACCCTGCAGGGGGCGCTGCGTGCACGCGCTTGTAAGCGGTTCCTGTAAGCGTAGGAACCACCACCGGTGAGACACTGTACAGCAGGGATATGTGCACGGCACCACATCGTCTCCGTGCGTAAACGCACGACACGACACGTGCTGCGCTGCTACTCGTCCACCTCAACCCATAATCCGATATACGGGTGTGTGTGTGTGTGTCTGTGTGTGTACGTAACGAGCCACTGGGGTGGTAAATGGGTGCACAACCACCCGCAGGGCTTTCCGCGCTGGGAGCCGTGCAGTGCCGCAGGCCACGGCCACGGGTGGGTTTGTGGCAAATGCATCATTCACGCTCACATATCCACACCATGCATGTACGCCCTGATGGGTGAAATGCACGGTTGACGAAGACTGTGCCACCTACGGTATCCAACGCCAACGTCCCGATGCATAACGAGGTTTGGGACCTTGGACCTGCTCAAACATGCACACACGCTCCAAAGCGGACCGCAGGCGCCAGTCGAAGCCACAGCCCCCCCAGGGTGCTCATGAACTGTGCGCCTCCACACTGACACCCCCACTCTCCCACTCCCACTCCCACTCTCCCACTCCCACTCCCCCATGTGATGCTGACGTGTGCATGGGCGCGTGCATGGGCGCTTGTGCGCGCATGCACATGCTCACCGGGGCCGCTGTTCCAGCATGGCGCTCACATCACAGCCCGGAAGCAGCAGCTTGAGGCCCAGCGCGCGCTGCACCACATCCATCGGCTCCAGCGACAACACCTGCCTCGCGCACAAGCGCAAAGGAGGCAGGCCACGCGCCGCACAGCAGCATGCGTTCAGCGGCAGCGCCCAGGAGCGGGCTGCGTGGACTGCACGTGCCCGAGACGAGTCGTGGGATGGTACAATTCCCAATACTGGATGTATGGTCGTTGCCAGGAGCATCAGCAGGAGCATGCTGCAGGCCGGTTGTGTGTCAAGAGTTGTTTGCGCCTGATGGGCCATGCTGTGAGATTCCCGTGGGGCCGTGCAGTGTGCAGAATGCAGATGCGTCAGGATAGAGCTGCATGTTGTGTGTGTGTGTGTGTCAGTGCGTGTGGTGCGATAGAAGTGTGCATACATGTGGCATGCTCACAGAGTCACAGGCGTGTGCGTTGGTGTGAGGCAAGTGATTCGCCGCTGTCTCTGACAGCAGAGGGTTACAAAACCGGGTTACGACCATCAATTTTGCGGTCCCACCATCGGCTTTACTGACTCGCCTCGGGCCACCTGAGCGCCATTTTGTACACGCCCTCCCTGGTCAAGGCCAGCAGTGCACTCAGCTGGGAGGACTCCGCACCCGCACGTAGCCGTATTAGCACGTCGAGTGGGTAGGATTCCTCTAACCTGCAGAACGCAAACGAACGCACCGTTACTTTATGGTGTTCAAGGGGTATGAAGGGCCACGCCACGGTGCACCAACTTCTGCCCTACTAGGGTTCAATGTGAGTGCACCTCGGGGGCTGCGTTTCTGCCTATCATGCACAACATCAGACGTCCAATTTCAGTTGTTGTGCAGCAGCAAACTGAGGCATCCCTCAACAGCGCTGTCCTTCCATCATCAAGCGTACCCGATATAACGTTGCCGGAGTCGCGCTGGCACGGGCACAAGGTCGAGCAAGAATTTCCACAAAGACCACCCAAAGACCGGGTTACCCTGTGTTTACGTTGCACGCAGGACAAATGGCAACGTGCGAAGGGCAGCATGTTTAAACAGCCAACTAACGGTTAGCAATGGACACACTCCGCACACTGCCTGACACATGCAACCTGTGCCAATAACATTTGCGGGAGCGCACAACAGTAATATGTGAATCACGCTCCAGCTGTAAGGACTCACTGAGCTGTTTGGAGCGCCAACCGACACTGCACTAAGCCAATCAAGCGCTTGCGTGAAGCCAAACGCGGGGGCATCCCTGTGCAGGTATGTTCGAGCTTCCTCCATATCCTTGAAGCTCTTCTGCTCTCGTTGCCGCGCACGTGCTGGCAAGAGCACTGTTCTTCGTGCGCCCACAGCAGGCAGCCCGTGGCCCATCGTGTGGGCATGACCACGGTACCTGCCAACCCTCTGCTGCATCTGTGAGCGTGGGTTGCAGTTGGATGTGCAAAGCCTTCTATAGGCGCCGCCCTGAGACTAACATACGGCAGCGCCCTTGAGATGCATATGTGGTTCACCGAGTGGGCGTGACAATGGCGGGAGTGCCGACTGTTAAGCGGTGTATGTATTTGCCAATTTGTACCCCATATCAGATGTTATGTGATGCCCGTCCAACCTCACTGTGCAGACAGGTTGATGCATCTCTGCTTTGGACTTTGGGGTAATGCTGGGAGAGAACTCTAACGGCTGACCCGCCCCGGCCGGTGTCGACATTCGTTGTCTCACTCGCACGTTCTGTTGAACTTGATATCGGACGGCACGTCGCAGAAGAGTTACTGCGCACAGTCCACTGGTGGTCTTGACAGGTACCCACATGGCAATCCAGGTTTGACGAGGCGCAGGCCTAGGACAAGTAGTTCAGCCAGTAGTTGAGGTAGCTCTGAACATAATGCAGCAAGGCTATGGTGCAGGTGGCTATGGCGCAGGAGGTGGCTATGGAGGCAGATCAGGGTACACTGGCGCACCCCAGCAGACACAGCAAACGCAGCAGGGATATGGACAGCAGGCTCCAGCGACCCAGGTGCGTGCATATTTCCCTCTGCTTGATCATCCATCATGCTTGCAGGCACCGTGTCCTGCAATCCCCAGACGCTGGCTGCAATAATGTATGAAGGCTGTGCACACGTGTTGATGTTCACATGCTTATGTTAACAGGCGACATATGGTCAACAGCAAGCCCCAAAATATGGAGAGTATGGAGGGCAAGCCGCAGGAGGATATGGGCAGCAGGTATGTGGCTTGCGTGTCGAGGTGCCGCCGTCGAAAGCGATCAGCGGTAGCCACAAGGGAAACAGACTGCAGCATCGACCCTTGTACAACACCTGGGTTTGACCAGAGGATGTCTGCCTGTGTTTTGTAGCGTGCTCGTGTCCTTGCTTGCTGGGCAGTCTGTTTCTTCACTTGGGAATGATTGACCGTTCCACGTCCATATGTGCAGGCTGGATATGGAAGTGGTGGCACTGGTGGAGCAGCCGCGGGTTACCAGGCGCAGGGCCAAGCACAGGGCTACGCACCCCAGCAGCCCTCGCAAGCCCAAGGCGGATATGGGTCATATGCGGGAGCAGGCGCGACGCCAGCAGGCTACGGCGCGCCATCGCAACCTAGCGCGACCCAGTATGGCCAGACGACAGCAACCCAACCCACCGCTGGCACAGGCCAGGGCGGTTATGGGGCTCCCACTCAAACCTCCACACAACAGTATGGGTCAACAGCAAGCCAGCCCGCAGCGGCAGCGCCATATGGTGCATCGACACAAGCCAGCAACACAGCCGCTGGTGGGTACGGCTCCACAGCTGGTGGTGGCTACGGCGCTGCACAGTCTGCAGGTTCACAGCAGCAGCAGCAGCAGGGGGTAAGCACGTATGGCGTACAGCCGGCAGGCGCCGCAGGCGCGTCTTCGTCACGCACTGGTGGCACAGTTGCGTCGGTTCTCGCAACGCTGCCCGTTGACCAAGCCAGTCGTTTGGCCCAGCTGGTGAGCCAGGTACGTGTGCTCATGGGCTTGGGGCACATTGTTTCCTATCATGTACGGAGCCGTGTGCTGTTGAGCACTTCGCCCTACATGTAGAATGTCGCCGGTCATCGCTCACGCGCCATGGCATGCCGTTGCTCTTTAGACGTTGTGTTCCTGTTTGGCTGCATGTTCTGAAGGGTTTTCCACGCCTGCGCACGCTGCAGGTGGCGCAGACTGCGCCCCAACAACAGCAGCAGGCGCAGGCCGGCACGCAGCCCGCGACGCAGCAGTATGGCTACCAGAGCTCCCAGCAGTCCCAGCAGCAGCAGCAGCAGCAGCAGCAGCAGCAGTATGGCGCGTACAGCGCACCTGCTGCCCAGGGCACGTCTCAGCAGGCAGCAGGCGCAGGCGCCGCCTCACACTCCCTCGCTGGCTTCGGCCAGGGCGCCGGCGGCAGAGCCGCTGCCGCGACCGCTCCTGCTGCAGCAGCAGCGCCCGCCGCTGCGTCTGTGGCCGGCTACGGCCAGCAGCAGCAGCAGCAGGCGCCGTCTGCCTATGGTCAGCATGCTTCCTCCGCTCCCGCGTATGGCCAGCAGTCCCAGCAGCAGCAGGCTCCTGCCGCCACTACTGGTGGTTACGGAGGCCAGCCGAGTGCTAGCGCTGCTAGCTCCTACGGTCAGGCTGCTAGCACCGCGCCTGCCTATGGCCAGCAGCCGCTGCTGGCTGCTGGCGGGTATGGTCAGAAGCCAGCCGCTGCTGCCGCGACAGGTGGATACGGGCAGCAGCCGCCCGCTGCCAATGCGACAGGCGGGTATGGGCAGCAACCGTCCGCCGCATCCGCGACAAGCGGATATGGGCAGCAACCATCCACTGCCGCAACAACAACAAGCGGGTATGGGCAGCAGCCATCAGCCGCCGGCGCGACAGGCGGATACGGGCAGCAGCCATCGGCTGCCGCCACGACAGCCGGGTATGGGCAGCAGCAGCCCACCGCCGCTGCAACGAGCGGCTACGGGCAGCCGCCAGGGGCAACGCAGGCCTCTCAGTACGGCGGCTATCCCTCATCACAGCAGCAGCAGCAGGCACCTAGTGCAGCGGCAGGTGGGTACGGCGCATCAGGTGGGTATGGCATGCAGCAGCAGACGGCCCAGGCAGCACCCGGGGCCCACCATGCCGGCAGCTATGGTGCAACCCAGGCGGCCAGCAGCACTCCGGGCGCTGGCGGCGGTTACGGTGCCTCACACGGCAGCGGGGCAGCTGCTGGCGGTTACGGCCAGGCAGGCGCAGGTGGAACGCCCGGTGGGTATGGCGGCACGCAGGCTGCTGGTGGCGGCGGTGCTGCCGGCTATGGCGCTGCACAGGCGGGCGGCGGCGGAGGTGCTAGTGCATACGGGACGCCCGCAGCGGGTGCTGCTGGCTCCGGGGCCTCCGCTGGCGCTGGCGGCTATGGTGGCAGTGGATATCCGGCAGCGGCTGTTGGCGGAGGCCATGGCGGCAGCAGCGGCTATGGCAGCACCCCGGGCGCTGGCGGATACGGTGGCCAGGCCTCAAGCCACAGCCAGGTAGGCCCGTGGTCACACCTTGCCTGCTCTGCGGGCAGCAGCGCTGTTTGCGGTGCCTCATGTCATCTGTTGAGCCGATTCCTGCAGACTGCACACTGGCTGCTGGCAACCAACAGATCAACGTGCTTGACCCCGCGTCCCTGCACAAGAAAATCTACAACCAACTTGCAAGCTGCTGCAGCCCAAAGTTGTGTGCTGCATGCAGGTGCCGTCGAGCATTGCGTGTCATTGCTTTGTGTTGTCCCTGGTGGTATCCTTGACCGTGCAAATGTGGGGTTTGATACTGTGATTCGTGCCATGCAGTATGGCGGCTACGGTGCTGGATCCGGGACCGGCACGGGCGCTGGTGCTGGCGCTGGTGGCGGTGGCGGTGGCGGCGGCGGCGGTGGCAGCCGATGGGAGCCTGCACACAGCACCGCATCTCCAGCTCCATCCGCTGCAGCATCAGGCGCAGCAGGCTCTGCCGCGGCAGCCTCCCAATACGGCGCTGCGGCGACCGGCGCCGCCGCCGGGGCCGCCTCAGCGTACGGCGCCCAGCCGCAGTATGGCGCTGGAAGCGGCGGCTACGGAGCAGGCGCACGAGGCAAGTTGCCGGGTATGAGTTACAGCTCCTAAATGGCTAAACCTATGGTGGGGATCGTGGGTGGGGATGTTGTAAGTCATTTTGCCTGGTGTACCTCGGAGTGGGGGGTTAAAGAGCGTCCATTACTGATGCATCCTGTGCCTACCAGGCTCCATTACAAACCATGTACGCATGACAGTAACACTGGCACGGGCGGCAACGCTGTCACGCTGAATTTCACAACCGCGAAGCACATTCATGTCGCCAGCATTGCTGCCTCTGTCCAGTATGTCGGCTCATTGCAATCTGCAAGCTTGCATCACACACCACCGCCCATTTCAGCCTGACCTCTGCTCTGGCCTGACCCGGCCCGGCTCGGGCGTCATGTCTCATATGCACCACCCGCTCTCTGCTTACAGGCCGCGCAGGCATCGGCAGCACGCCCCCGCCTCCCCCCGTGGCGGCACCCACCGCAGCCGGCGGTGCAGGTGGCGCTGGCAGCTACAACGCAGCGCCCGGGTACGGCTCGGCCGCCGGCACCGGCAGCAGCACGGCCGGCGGCTACGGCCAGGCAGCGGCTACGGCTGGTGCGCTGGCCAGCAAGTATGGCGCTTACGGCCCCAGCAGCGGCGCACCTGGGGCGGGGTCGGGCGCGGCGAGCGCTACTGGGGGTTACGGCGTGCCGCCTGGCACGGGCGCCGCTGCGGGCGGAGGCAGCCGCTTCGGACCGCCCGTGGCACTCAGCAGCGCCGCAGCAAACGCGGGCACCGCCTCCGGTCTGGGTGGCGGCGGCCACGCGACTGGCTTGAGCAGTGCGGCGGGCGCAGGCGCAGGCGGTTATGGAGCCCCTCCTCCTCATGCGGTGGGCGCGGCTGGTGGGCCGCCGGGAGGCTACGGCACTGCGCAAGGCATGGGCGTTGGTGGGCGGCCGGGCCCCCACGGGGCAATGGGCAGCATGGTGGGCGCAGGCGGCGGCGCAGCGGGCGGCGGCGCCGCTGGTGGTTATGGGCAGATGCCGGCCGCTGGCCCTGGCGGCATGGGCGGCATGGGCGGCGCCGGCGGCTACCGGGGAGGTAGGGACTTTGACGATCGTGGTGGGCCCATGCGCGGCCCACCGGGCGGTGGTGGGCGCGGCGGGCCGTACGACATGCGAGACGGCCCGCCGCCCCGAGGTGGGCGCGACCGCGACATGCGCGACCGCGACATGGATGCCGGCATGCGGGACCGCGATTTCGCCATGCGGGACAGGCCGGAGCGGGACGGGCGGGACAGGCCGGAGCGTGATATGCGGGACCGAGGGGGGATGGCGGGCGGCGGCGGCGGCGGCCGCGACATGCGGGATCGCCGCGCGTCGCCGCCGCTGCTGCGTGACCGCCGCCCCTCACCGCCTCGGCGTGGCGATTACGATCGTGACCGCGACAAGGGCAGGGTGAGCCCCCTGGAGTGTCTGTACAATCGTGTGCAATGTACTAATATGTTATCCATCCCGTACTCATAGCAGTGCCGTATTCGTACCATGCCCAACGGAAAAACCTGGGCAAGGCCAGCCCCTGCCTGCAGGTGCTGCAGCAAAATATGTATGGCACGAGGCGTGCGGCTTTGTGCGCGCATGGTTGTGAAGCAGCATCCTGGCGGTGACCCATCATCCAGGCGCATGCCTGAACGCGCGGTGCTTACCTGACAGCCGACAATGCGTGCATGCGCACGTGTGTGCATCTGGGGCCGTGTGGTGTACAGGACGATCGCAAGCGCAGCGCTTCGCCGCCCAAGCGCAGGCGCAGCCCTTCCCCGCTGCCGCCGCCCAAAAGCCGCCGCTCGCCGTCCCCTCTGCGCCCCAGCAGCAAGGCGGCGGCGCCGTCCTCCCTGGACGCCAAGGACAGGGACAAGGACAAGGAGCGCGACAAAGGACCCGAGTACGGGGTCAAGGTGCGTGCCCTGCCGTTCACCTGTGTTATACCGTTGCCATGGCGTGTCGTGTGTGTGTGGGTGTGTTCAGAGTTATTTATTGCTGCGGGCGATGCAGTGTGCTTCCCATGGGGCCGTTCAGTGTGCATACGCGTCAGGACAGGAAGTGCAACTGACAATGGCAAGGTGTCTGGGCTGATCTGGCGGCTGGTACAAAACGAACAGCGGTCTGATTGTTGCCCCAACCAACAACGGTGGCTGTAGTAAGCGCGGTCTGTCGGTAAGGTGCGCGCGTGTGCGTGCGTGTGCATGTGCTCTGTCTACTGCAGATGCCCGGCCACTGCATCACTGTCATGGAGCGTGATGCTGCGGAGCTCATGCGCCGCTACGCGCACCTCACCGTGCCGCCCGACGTCAGCCGCGTGGTGTTCAGGTGAGACAGGCACCCGTCGGGCCCCGACTGAGCCAGCCGTGCCACACGCATGCATGCATCTGGGCTTCTTTCAGCGTTTGGTGAAGGCTTTTAGCGCATCGTTTGGGTGTTATCAGGGTTTCGGCTGGGGTTTTGTCCAGGCATTGGTGGCTGAGACTTGATTGCCGTCTTGGATTCAGCTTGTGGTGGAGGCTATGCCGGCTGCAGCCCCCTCTGGCTATAAGGCGCCGACCGAAGGGCCTGTGATGCATGGGCTGCAACATTACGTCCTCTGCCAGCCTTACGCTGCTTTGAAGCGTTGTCATCTAACACTCACCGCTTTCAGAACGGCATGGCTTTGCATCTTGAGGTTGTCACGGCGCGCACCGTGATTCGATGCACCACTGGTCGTCACGCTGCTTGTGTGTGATGTGTGTATGTGCTTGCAGGTGGGCGTCTGCGCAGCAGGGCCCCCCGGACTCGCTTGGAGCGTGCCTGCTGCCCCTGGACCGACCCGTCAAGTTTGAGCACGAGCAGGAGCATCCGGCAGCTGCGGCTGACGCCGCCGCTACCGCGGGCGGCGTGCCTGTCGGGGACTTCGCTGGGGATGGCGCCAGGTACTTTGCAAAGGTGAGCTTTGGCGTGAAATTGGCGTGAAATTCGAGCGAAATGAGCTTGGGCATGGATGGGCGATGAGCGATGGGTCGGTAGCAGGCCTGACGGACGAACGGGGTGTGCAAGCGTTGGTACACCGTACGACAATTGTTTCGGATGATTAGGAAGGCGAACCATCGCGCCCTGTGGTGTTCACGCAGGTACACGGTGCGATGCTTCTGAATTTTTTATTGTCCAAGTAGGCGAAAGACCCAGCCTTGGGCGCCGCTGCCTGTTAAGCGCCTGTCCAGGCGTATTGGTGGACTACGGTGCTTCTTTAAAGCATTGGGGGTGATCACCTGGTGATAATTGTCTTCTTGTATCAGCCTGATTGTATATGTGCTGGTCGGCCCGCGTGCAGGTGGTGATCATCCAGGGCCTCAGCCAGACCGCGCGTGACGAGGTGCTGCGCGGCACCCACCACGACGGCCAGCACGTCTCCACCGCGATCAAGTTCGTGGCCTCCAAGGTCACCCGCGACGGCGACAAGCACAGCGTGCTGGGAGCGCTGGGCGGCGCGTGGAGCGCCGCGCTGGACGGCGGCGCACCCGACAGGTCGGTTGGCGCGGTCGGAAGGTGGCTCGTGCAGGCTGTGCCCGTGTATGATGTATTGACATCCATCCGGAGTTCCAGGGCTGCATGCACGCTGCATACATGTGCACATGCAGCATATCCCTTGCAAGTGCCTCAGTGCACGGTGAGTGCATGCGCCGAAAAGGCGTCGGCGGACGGATGCAGCTCGCGCGTGGCCTTGGCGCGCCCCAGCTTCACAGCTTGCACATGCATTGCCTCAGCGTGAGCCCAGGACCACAGCCGCCCGTGAAAGGAGTACAGACAGGTGATTAGGCGGCTCAAAAACACTTTTGGGAGAGGCGGAAGGATGGCCATTGCAGCACACCCAAGAAGCGACGGTCGTGAAATCTCTTGCGCCCGGCGACTGTATGCATGCCTACTCCCCTTGAGTGGCTGCCTGTGCTTGCATCGCAAAGTTGCATGGCAGCATTGGCGCGCATGGCACGGAACAGTCAGTCCAAGCCACCAAGGTATGTTGCCCAGCTGGTATGTTGCCCAGCTCTGAGAACTCGGAGGCGAGCCGGCAGCCAGGTCTTGGCATGCTTTTGGTGCTGCATGCAACGCTGCCATGCGCACAGAGGCATCGCCGTTGCGCTGCTCTGCGCGGCCGGCAGTGGTCCTGCTGCTGCCTGCAGCTGGCAGCCCAGCTGCTGCTTCTGCACCTGCGCTCATGGCGGCTCGAGCACTGTGCAGAGACATGTGCTGCCTCCCTCTGCCTCCGTGTCTTGTGCTGCTGTGCCTCTGCGCGTGTGTGCTGTGCCGTGTCCCGTGTGTGTAATCGGTTCTTCCCTCTTGTGTCTCACAAACATCATCATTGGTACTCTACGTGGTCTTCAACTCCGGACATGCTTTCCATCACCCGTCACTGAATGCTCCTCGATGCGTTCATGACGTTGCTCGCCCTCCTCGTCCCCTCCATCCACGCGCGTGGCTCGCCCAACGGCCACTCGCCTTGTGCTACAACTTCAACGCCACCCTGAAATCTCTGCTACGCCTGCAACGTCGCTTCCCGGCCGACTTCATTACCGCACACGCACTTGCATGACAATCCTGCAAACATCCCGTATCAACAACGATGTGTTGCGAAATCGTCGTCTCGCAAACGTCAACAACAACGACAGGGAGGATTCGGGGCTCATCCGTTCGTGCATCCGCAACGTGCGGGACCAGACAGGCGTCGACCTGTCGCGCTCCACCCAGTGGCTGCGCTTTGCTGAGATCCACTACCAGCGGCCGCCCAGCGCAGCAGAAGAGGCCGCTCCAGGGGCGGTTGTGCCGGGCGCGGGGGCGTTCACGCCCGAGGTAACCGTGCTGTATGCGTGCCTGGCTGACGAGTGCGTGCCGGGGCCCGAGGAGTGGCCGGCAGCGGCGGCAGCGCAGCAGGCGTTCAAGCACCGCAAGGCAATTGCGGAGGCAGCCAGCAAGAAGAAAGTAAGCGCCGACCGACCGTGCCGAGCACCCGGTGGTTGCGCTGTGGTGTGTTGGCATGGGCATGGCGCAGGGGCAGGGGTGAAGGGGAAGGGGCAGTTTCACCACATCGTGTGCATACGTCGCACGATTGCAGGTGCTACACCCTGCAGGCCTTGCCTCTGCAGAGTTGTGAACGAAGGTGTTGCAGGGTGGGTTCCCGTGCCCACTCCTGGCAGGCATGGCCTAACTGCTGCCCTGCGTGACGACCAGTCATGCTCCGCCCGACCACACCACAACTCTCGCACCCTCATCGCCTCGGCTTGGCGCAGCGCCTCCCTTCCTGTGTTGAGTTGGACGCGCCTGCGGGAGTTACTCGAGGAGTGGCAGCCGGCAGTGGTCGTCTCCAAACAAAGGTTGCGTTTGTAACTTATACGATGGTCGGTTTCGCCAGCATGGCTGACGCGTTTCGTGCCTTGTATGCTTGGGTGTGTGTGCTCTTGCCTGACCTGTACGTCATGCACAGGATGATGCAAAGGAGAAGGAGGCTGCTGCTAAGGAGAAGGAGACAAAGGAGAAGGAGAAGGGCGCCAAGGACAAGGATGCAAAGGACAAGGATGCAAAGGAGGAGAAGGTGAAGAGCACGGATGCCACCCCGGGCGTCAAGACGGAATCAGGTGGGTTGTAGGTGTGCGCATGTGTTTGTATGTGCACACTCGTAAGCACCTGGGCCTGCTCCCTGCTCCAACCTCATCGAACTGTGGCTCTGGCACTTTGCTCCGGGCACTGTGTGATGACTATCGGTACTTGTTGGGATTGATGACAGATGCAAACACCAAATACTCGCATAATTGTGTGTTGGACACAGTCAAGCAACCAAGCTGATCCCCAGGCACAAGATGCAGCTGCCTGTGCCTCCGGCCATCATCCGACACACGCATCCTCGCTCCCCCCCCCCCCCCCAT
>BDDA01000038.1:260218-280338 GCA_001662385.1 Chlamydomonas asymmetrica
GCAGGCGCCGCCCGCTGAAGACAGCGATGCGTCCAAGGCGGTGGCGGTCGCATCGCCCGCGGTGCCTCTGCCGCCACTGCCTGAGGAGCCCTGCCTCATGCTGGTCGGCCGCGCGGTGCCGATGCTACCTCAGTATCTAAGTGAGCAGGAGCACCGGTTGAGCGACATACCAACATGTATATGTCAGTCAGTACATGTCAAACATGCTCTGCTTTTCAGCCTTGTCTCACGCTTGCATGGCGCCCGGTTGTAGAGTTTGGCGTGACAAACAACGTAGCCCTTTTGGGGTCGAGACACACAGATGCAGGCGGTGAAGCGGTACCGCTAGCCGTCCCCACCGCTGGCAAGGCTGCGAGAAGGGCGCTAACAAGTTCTGCGCGCTTCGCTGCTTCCATGCGTGTGTGTTGATCGGTCCTGCACAAACAATGCAGGCGGCAGCAGCGGCGCTAGCGCCAGCGGGCGGCTGAAGAGCGTGTCCATCAGCCTGCACGGGCTGCTGGATTACGACGAGCGCGACGTGGAGGAGCCGGCCTTTGAGCTGAGCGTGTTTGCGGAGGCCTTCAACGAGGCGCTCACACGCGACTACGGGCTGGCCATATACAGGGCGCTGCTGGCGGAGAGGTGAGCGACGCGGGCCGTGTGTTGGTGCGCCGAAAATCAATACCCAGATCAATGCCATCTTGATGTTATGGGTAAAATCAGGGTATAATACCGATTCTACTTGAGCTCAACGTTGTTGACGTCTGTCTGGCCCAGGAGAAGCCCGACAGCAAAACACGCGCATGAGGGGAAAGCGGGGCAAGTCAGGGCAGCGCCTGGCAGCAGCCACCGAAGGGGCAGTGAAACTACCAACCTGATGCGCACAATGCGCGTAGCTGCTGGGTCGGGCGTGCCGCACCTGTGCCTGCACTGCGGGCACTGCCTCCAAACTGCAGTGCACAAGCGAGTATGATCCAGCTTTACAGAAGCTGCCATTGTTGTTCAAGATGTGCTATGCATTGGCGCAAACGATTTCTGCAAGGGTTGCGATGATGGAGGAAGCCGTGTGCTACGCCGTGTCCGTGTCCGTTTAAAATTTCACTTATATGCATGCATGCGCAGGGAGGAGGCGCTGGCAGCACGCCGCAACGCGGCGTCCGGCGCCGCCAAGCGTGCTCGTGAAGACAGCGAGGCCCCTCCTGCCCCAGCGCCCTCCCACGCGGCGGCGGCAGCAGCAGCACCTACGCCGGCGCAGGCGGGAGACCCCGGAGCGCGCGACGCCAAGCGCGTCAAAACGGAGCCAGCCGACGCCGCTGCTACCGCCACCACCGCACCACCTATGAAAGAGGAGGCAACACCTGCAGCCACCAAGGCCGAGGCCAAAGCAGAGGATGCGGCGCCCGCCACCGCTGACGGGGAGGTGAAGAAGGAAGCGGCAGCGTTGGACGACGCTGCGGGCGCGTCCGCCGCGATCAAGGCGGAGGGCGAAGCGGAGAAGACCGCCGCTGATGCTCCCGCCGCTGCGGCAGGGGAGGGCGGCGAGGGGACTCCCGGCAAGGCGGCGGAGGCGAAGGAGGAGCCGGCTGCTGCTGCTGCTGCTGCTGCTGCTGAGGAGCCCGAGGAGGAGGTCGTCACACCCAGCAGCAGCAAGAAGAAGGCGGTGAGTGATTCATACTTATTAGGGTGGAGGGTGACGCTCGCGTGAATTGCAGCACATCACACAGTACTTGTTATTCATACTTATCATGCGTTATCGATCTTTTAGGGTCAATTCACATATGCACCCAGTTCCGTTAGGCACTGACCCAGTTCCGTTAGGAATTCTGACCCGGTTCCGTCAGGAATGCTAACGGAACTGGGTTGCATCGTCGTTTAACTTCACACATGAGTCGATGCATTCTCAGCAAGGCTACAACTCATATCACACATATATGCCTTGACTACCCTCAGTACACATCCCTGGGTGGTCAGCACTGCATGGTGTTCGGCGCTGTCCTTGCTGCGGCACACGCGTGCGCTCGCACGGTGTTCGCACGGGCATCATCGTGCCCCATGCTTGACTCACAAGTGCTGTCAAGGTCCCACAAGTCCATTACACAAGGTGTGGCTGGTTTGGCAGCCATACTGAATGTGTGCAGGGTCTAACTGGGTGCTCTGGCGCACGCCCATATTCCATTGCAATCCTGAGCACCGTGCGCAATGCTGCATGGGTTACAGCAAGGTTAGGTTGGGTTAGGGCCTAAAACGGGCCATAGAATGCGTTTCCGGACAAAAGATGTTTTTGACCCAGCATCCCCCCCCCCCCTCTGGTTCCGTTAGGATGCAGTTTTCAGTTCCGTTAGCATATGTGAACTGGTTTGGACCCGGTTCCGTTGGGAAAATCCTGACGGAACTGGGTGCAAAATCCTAACGGAACTGATATGTGAATTGACCCTTACCCATACCATGTTGGGCATCCTTCTGGCGTCTCCACCCGTCACCGTCAGAGGGCCTGGTGGCGATCCATTAGGACATGCGGATTGACGTGCTTACATGCACCATTTATGCGGGGAATGCTTGGTGTTTTGTACTGTACAGGTGCGCTTCCGCGCCAGCGCTTGATACCTCACCATGCGCGGATGCTTTGTACGCACTGCATTCTTGCCAAGTATGGCACTGCTGCGGTGGTAAAGTGGGGCATGGTGTGACGTGGGGGTGCGTCTGCCATTGCGCTTGCAGGCTGGTCGCGGGCGAGGGCGTGGCCGCGGCCGTGGCGCCCGAGGGCGCGGGCGCAAGGGCAAAGCAGCCGCGGAGCCCTCGCCTGAGCCCTCACCCGAGCCAGAGGCCGAGCCAGAGGCACTGCCAGCAGCAGCGCCTGCAGAACCTGCTGCAGCGCCCGCCTCCGAGACCAAGGCTGAGCCCGAAACCAAGCCGGATGGTTCCGGAGCCGATGCTGACAAGGCCGCGCCTTCGCAGGACCAAGGCACAGATGCTGGCAAGGATGGGGCAAACCTGAAAGATGAGGGGGCAGCAAAGGACCAGGATGCTATGGAAGTGGACAGGCGGGAGGACGCTGCAGGGACGAAAGCAGCAGCGCCAGCGGCGGGCGCTAATGGCGATGACGTCGCCATGGAGGTTGACGATGATGCGGAGAAGGTGAGCGCGCATGCGTGCATGGGCATGCAGCATACTGCATACACGCCTGAAGGTCGTGGTGTTGCCTGTTGGCTGTTGCATTGGATGCTTCCAACCGCACAGGTGTTGGTGGTGGCCGGACTGTTGCGCTGGGATCGCTTGAGTCTTGTCCTCACACGGCAAGCGACTCAACGCACCACAGACAAACCATGGGAATCGATAGCATCATGCATCATGCTGTGTAACGAAACAGACGGAATGAATGATTGGTGTTTCCACTCATCAGCATGCTCCGTCGCATGATCCTGGATCCTGCTTTGCAGGCTGCACCCCCGCCTCCCCCACCCCCTCCCCCGCCCGCCCCGCCCTCCGTCTCAGCCACCGCCACCGCCACCGTGCCTGCACCATCGGCCGCCGGGGAGCCCTCCAAGGACGCCTCTGGCACTAAGGACACTAAGGACGCCGACAGCGGCAAGGTGCCTGCTGCTGCCACAAAGGACGGTAAGGCGGCAGCGCCTGCTGCGCCTGCTGCGCCGCCCGCCGTCAAGCCCGCGCCCCAGAAGAAGCGCTTCCGCACCGACACCAACCTGCTGCTGGCGTTCAGGTGCGGTCCGCACAGTGGACATGCGGTACAGATGAACAAACGTGGTGTGGGGGAGACTGAGGGAAATCCAGTTGAATGTTGTATTGTTGCCTGCTCTGAATGGGAGGAAATGCCTCCGTTGACAAGCGCTGTGCGGTGGGCAACCAGCAGCACTTGCCGCGCAGCTTTGTATATCATGTCATTGACAGCTGCTGCAGGGCTGAGGAAGAGCAAATAGGGCGCTCTCACACCTCACGCCCTGCCTGGTTGTCGGTGCATGCAACTGTGTGTGCGGCTGGCGGCCGCAGGTTCTTTGACCGCACCGGCGCCGGCTACGTGCGCGTGGACGACCTGCGCCGCCTGCTGGGCGCGCTGGGGCTGGCGCTGCCGCTGCGGCGCGTGCGCGAGCTCACCGCAGAGGTTGGGCTGTACAGCAGGTACCGCGGGGAGAGGCTGTACTACAGGGACATCACCGACAAGGAGGTCAAGGAGGGGGAGCAGCAGCATGCCGGGGAGGGCGGCGGCGAGGCGGCTGTTGGCGGGGGCACGCGCGAGGGCTCGCAGGTGCCCCACTAGTCGGGATTCGGCTAGCTAGCTGAACCTACTAGCTAGCTAGGCCAGGGGCTGGCTGGTGAGAGTGCGGCTGTTGGGAGGGGTACGGCCTGTTGTGGAGGCCCTGCCAGCGTCACCCGTGGTCGTCTCGCTGAGCGCGTGCCTTGCGTTGCAAGTGCACACACATGTGGTACGGTACTGTGGGTGATGGATGACCACGGGTGACGTTCGGTCGCGCAGCGTACGCATGCGTGTGTCTGTATGGGGACGATTGCCACCCCTGTCTTGCTGGCCCAGCAGTAGCCGCAGCTGTGCGCAAGGCAATCGCACACGTCGGTAGCGAAAGCCGTGACCTGCTGATACCAGTGCCACCACTTCGCGGCGCTAGAGGCGTCTGAACACCCGCTGCCATTGGTCAACGCCGTGTGCGCGTATGTGGCCATGTGGGCCGCCTGGAGGCCTCGATGCCGTCCTGTCGGCTTGCCGCGCTGTCAGCTGCACATGGGCAATGGGCGGTCAATCTCCCCATTGGGTTTTGGCTGATGGGAACGTGCAGCGCAAAGAGACTCTGACCCGCATTGTTGGTTGATGTGGGTTGAGATTGAGAGCTTGCAGGGGTTGAGCGTGAGGCCTGCCTGGCGTGAACCAGCAAAGAGTTTGACACCAATAATTGATGACGGTGCACATGATGGTCACACCCTGTTGATTTGCTGCCCCGCACAGCCCACCATGACGAGTGTTGGTGTCGTGCGCGAACCTGCAGTACGTGTCCCATATGCCTACATGCAGCCAAACACAGGCTGCCAGCGCTTTGACCGCCATGCATCTGCTCCTGTGATTGGGCGCCACCAGGCAGGTGCCTGCTTTTCTTGCTGTCGTGTAACACAGAAGGCGCCACACGTATATGCAGGCAGGTATATGCATCTGATGATACTTTTGAGTTTGGCACCTAAGCTGTGCCTCACCGAGTCTGGCCTGAAGACGTGTGCAAAGACACACAAAGAGCATCCACCCCCTCACCCAGGCAGGCATGCGTTACACCTTGTACCGCGTTCGGGCAGGTGAGGCAGGGCCCAACAGCAGCAGCAGCAGCAGCAGAGCCACACGGGTTGTGTTGGTGTCACTTGCACACCATGCCTTGCAGCAGGTCTGGAAGCGCGGCACAGGCTGGGAGGGCGGAGCCGCGATCATACCTACAGGCAGGCGGCCGGCGGCAGTGCAGGCCAGGCGACCGGTCAAGCAGTAATGCAGGCAGGCGTGCAGCAGCACAGTGATTGCAACACAATGGGGTCAACATGGTAAACAGGGCGGACAGTCCGCAGCAAGAGTGCTATTGCAACAACCGAAACGCATCTTGCATAGCGCACGCCGTGCTGTACCCGACAGCAGTCAACGTGCACGCGCTGGCCGCGCTCTGTGTGGTGCCCACGGCATGCCCATGCACGCTATGGGAGGTGCACACACACCGTATCTACAATGTACAAATGGCTAGCGCACCATGCATCGTAAGTCTGCTGTGGGCCGGCTGCAGCGGCGTGGGACACACTGCGCTCATGCAGGCCAGCACCCTCACGCGCATGCACTCCCTGTGAGGAGCCCTCTCATCTATGTTCGGACATGCATGGCCGCGTGTAAAGTTGTTGGTTGCCCCTGCTGTGGCGAGGAAGGCGCTGACTATTGTCTGCTGTCTGCTGTTGTCGCTCATTGGCCGGTCTCGGCCTGGCCGTCTGCGTGACATGAACAGGCCAATGATTTCGAGCTTACGCGGCTGCTCCTTTTGGTGTGCTGTTCCGCATGTCAGCCTTATGGCTATTCTGATTGAAATAGTGCAAGCTCTTCATCCGCCGACAGTTTGCCTTTACAGTCAGGCACCGGTGCTGCTGCTGCCGCTGCGCCCTGCACCAGTTGCTAAAGCAGCCAGCAAATGAACTCTGACGGAGCTTACGCACGGCTCAAAGAGCTATATTTGGAGTCAGATCCTGACAAGTATGGTGAGCTTGTGTACAGGCTGGGTAAGCTTCTGGAGGCAGGGCCAATCTCCTACCGGGGTTGGTCGCTGGTGAGTGGGACAGCGGGAGAACGGAGCTACGTGAGCAAGCTTCTTGGAGGTGAGGCCTTGCCTGAAAGTGACAGTGCTGCTGCTTCCTACCAAGTTGCCAGCCAAAACGCCTGATTGCATACTGTGAAATGCTTGTCGTTCCGTGCTGGCAGCGGTCCAACGGAGTCTACGGCTTCTGGTGCTGCACTGGTGATTAATTGTGACGGTGTACCTGCTGCCCCCCTCTGCTCCCTCCACAACGCATGCTGTGCTGTGCACACAGGTGGTGCATCAAGCCCCAGCACCGGGACATCTCCAGCCGGTAAGGGTTGTCGACTGTTTCATGTGTCGAGGCGAATCACCAATTGCTGGGCTCGTGCTGCAGTGTACTTGCCCTTTGCCGCACGGTGCACCTGTGGGATGTGGACCAATAGTCGTCCTCAAGCCGCTGGAATGCTGTGCTGTCGTTAAGGAGGGGATTGCCCACAGCAGCAGCCGGCCACACGCCCTCGCAGCAGGCACATTGCACGCGGCAGTAGCGGCAGGCAGGCACCCCACACAGCCAAAGCACCAGCACACACGACACGCACGGCACCGTGGCTCACGGAAACAGCACTTAGTAATACTAGTAAGGCAGCAGGCAGCACGCACTGAAAGCAAATAGGGTGCGAGCCCGGGTCCATGGGTCTTGTGCGCAAGACCTCTGTGTGCACCTGGGCTCAGACCCTGCTTGCGATCTGCTCGTGCTGCCTGCTGCCTTGATGCGGACTCGCGTCTTGCTCGTCGCATGCGCACGATGGTGCTCAGCTGTGCGCCAGTGGCTGACCGCTGCCAGCATGAGTGAGTGCTCCTGAGGCGAGCTGCTGCTTGTTGGGGGCACCCCCCTTCTCGCGTGGGTGCATTCCAGGCTGGGCGTGGGTTGATGCCTGCTCTCTGCAGCGCGCCACATGTAGCGCCCACCCCCTGTAAACGCTGAGTCAGTGATGTTCCGGGTGGGCGCGTGCTGAGCTGTACCAGCAGTTGCCCTGACGACATGCTTTGCCAGCCTCACGTCAGCATGTGGTATTGAATTGCATTCGGGTAGCCGAAGGACCGGAGGCATGTATGATGTATCCAACTACCATGTCTACCGTATCTATGAAATTGATCTACAACTCACAGCAGTTGGCATCTGCTCTGTGGGACGCTTATGTTGCTGCAACGTGCATCGTGCCTGCAAGAACCTACGGTCAGCACGCACATGTGCATTGGAGACAGGACAACCTCACTGTTTCGCCACACCTTGCAATGCGTGCATGAGCACCCCGCACCATCTACCATGACCCATGCCGCATCTCCAGCACAGTCCATGAATGCCGCATCACAATTGTCACCCCTCGCTCCCCTGAAGCATTTCCTGCACCTTCCTGGCCGCACGCGCCCGAATTTGGGCTAGTGCTGCCATTCTCCTCGACAAACGCGTGTTGCGTCAGAGTGCTGGTGGGTCTTGCTTGCTCTTGTATGCCTGGTTTATTTGATTTGCAGACCTGGAGGAGGCGATTGTACGGGTGCTGAAGCGGTGGAAAGACGAGGCGGCGGCGTCACACGCACCCGCTTTTGGATGTGACCCTGCAGTGTGCCCTGATGTCGACATACTGCCGCCAGTGTGGCTGTCCTGCACAGCATCGCCGGGCGCGCCAACGGAGCAGCCGCCTGCGTTCGTCTGGACCGAAGAGGAGGAGGGAAAGCAGGCTGACCGGTGCGCTCAAGTGCTTTTGCCATGCGTGCGCAAAGAGTGTGAATGAGGCCAGGCCACCACCCGCAATCCCGCACCCTGATTTTCATGTCGTCCGGCCGCGTGCCGCCCTTGCCGGTTGCGTGCGCTTCGGAGTGCACCCCCGGCACTTGACGCACCGTGATGCATGCTGCAAAAATAGTTCAGGTGCTCGTCATAGTGCCTAGACACTGCTCAATCCAGTGTGTGCACAGAGAGGCTTCCGCGGGGGGAGGGGGGGTCATGCAGTGTGATTCCCATTGGGCTGGGTGATGTGCACATGCGTAAGAATCAAGACTGCACCGGGCGATGCCAAGGTGTCTGGCCAAACGAACGGCGGTCTGACGGTCTCAAACGGTGGCTATAGTAGGTTTGGTGTGTCACTGAGGGTGCCAAAACATCTGTGCCGATCCGGATGCCTGCCCTGAAGCTGAAGCTCAGCGCTCCATGTGGGCAAGGCCAGAAGGCAACCCAGCCGGGAATGCGGTGCGAGTGCACGTGAGCAGTGCAAGGCAGAGCGACAAAAGAACCAACAGCTGGGAAGAGCCCAGCAACAACCACGCTGCTAATTATGTGTATGACGCTTTGCCTCCCCTTATGAAGGTACATGGACCACCTGCGAACCCTCTTCCCCCTGGACACGGGCCGCACGAACGGCACGCTTGCGTGGTGGGAGGGCACCGACAGCTTGAAGATGCTGTTTGCTTCCATGGCCCGCATCGGCAAGCTCACCAGCAGCGTTGACGCTGTGGTCGTCACCAGCGCCTCCCAGAGGGCGTTGATGCCAGCAGCGGGCCTTGTAATGCTGTTTGGGATCAAGAAGCGGGTCGAGCGGAAGCATGTGGGCCACGCGCTGTTGCAGGCCCGGCTTGCCAACCAGAACTGCCCACCGCTCAAACCAGTGGTGGTGGTGACGGACCTGCTCGACCATTGGCAGCTGGTGTGGTTGGACCAGACAGCAACCCACGTCGGCGTGTGCCGCTCCAGAGCTGAGGCGGTGGCGGTGATCAACAAACTCCTCGCCGATGCAGCCGTTCACGCAGCGCCGCCCACGGGTACTGCTGCTGCAAGCCGCAGCAGCCCTGATATCTGCAGCATGATCGACAACCGCAAGCCCTTATCGCTCCACATCGCTAAACCTGCTGCAGGCGCGGCGGGCGCGCGCCGACCTGCCTGATTGGCTTGGCGTGCTGGCCGGCTGAGAGGTGGAAGGCGGAATACGAAGGGGGGTGGAGGCGGGAGACGGGAGGCGGGAGGCGGTGGGAGGTAGAAAGCGGTGGTCGCGCAGCAGGTTCTGAGTGATTTGCCTGTACTGAGCAATGTTGTGCACAGTAGGCAGAGCAGCACCACATCGCTGTCTCCCGCCTGAAATGTGGTTGAGCGTGTAGTTTGGCAGTAGCAGCAGCATCATACTATCACAGTACGGTACATATACACCCACTATGAGGACTATCCGAAGTCCACTGCAATCGTATTGCTAGTGCGGTTGTACATCATAACACATACGCTTTGGTGTATCGGCCTTACTAACGTCCCCCCTCTTCCTAGCTGAGGCTAACAAGGGTACTGTATGGTGCGTCATGTGCTGCTGCTACATGGGCGTGCATTCAATTTGCATCCACCAACTGCACCCGCATTGCCACGCACGCTGCACGCTCATCGCATGCACCGGCGTTGGCGCCTGTGTGTATGTATAGGTGGGCTTCACGGCGCGTGCAGGGTGCAGCGACGTCGTCAAAGATGGCACTGTCCACCCCGCGTATACTCGTCTGTACTGGCCATGCGGTGCAACAAAACTGATTTTGCATGAACCACCCAGTACTCCCTTGTATGTCCATCGTTACACTGTAAACACATGTTTTACCGTCGCTTGAAGGACTGCACAGTTGTATTGTCGGAGGTGATGGCACACGCTGCCCTGCAGAGGTGCGCAGATCCTGTGCCAGCACTCTAGCAGTTGCCGAGCTAGCAGCTCAATTGAGTGAACCCGGCTGCTGCTGTGTGCACGCCAAGCATTTGTAATCTGGTTTCCTCCCAGCTGAAATCCCAGGTGTGTGCGGCGCTGTACGGCCTGCATTGTTGAACATACAAATGCACTGGTGATAGAGAACAACAAGCGTCACACACACTGACAACACAGACGTTTATTTGAAGGGTCAATAGGCTTTAATTAGAGTTGTAATGTGCAAAAGTAGCACTGGCACGACCTGCAGCAGCAACCTGACAGGTGAGGGGGATAGGGTGCCTCCACCTCTATCACGCAAGCCGTCAACAATGTCTGGCAGGCACCAGGAAACTGGTTTAGTCGCTCGGCACAAAGCGCTTTCTGTTGATGGGCCCACTCGCTTGGGGCAATGGCGAACACGCAGGTACTAGCGGCACGGCTTCCGTCAAGCACACCAAGCCTGTGCTTCGCTATGGCAGTGCATGTGATTGAGGCTGGGTGACCGTTGTAGCGTGCAAAGACCAATCGACCAAAGTACCAAACTACGATCAAACTGATCAAGTGTGAACTGTTATGTGTGAGTATGGTTGAAAGTTTTGTGAGAATTCACCCTGAAGCGCACACACACGCTATACGCATATGCACACTGCATGGCCCCGTGGGAAAGACACTGCATGGCCCCATGTGCCCTCTTCCTGACAACCGCACTATACGACACACATGCCCACTACATACACTGTACACGCATGGTCAAGGGAGCGGAACTAGTGATAGATGCAACCATGACACTCTGAAGCCCTCTCAGGGACATGCAGACGTGCCCAACGTTGTTGACGACCCGCCAGGCGGTTTGCGTAGTTTGGCTTTATCTAGCTTGACGCATGCAGAGTGACGTACTGTAGAATGGTAGCACCACAACTAGCAGCGAATAGGCGTTCCTTGGCGCGTGTGTTGAGGTCCACCAAACAACGATACAACCAAGTGTGTTCACACATAATGGATGTGCAGCCGTACGATTAATCAAGACATGTTGCATACACACCCAAACGCAAAGGCCACGTGAAATGTAAACGGAAGGATCAAGGCCGTCTCATTGAGACTGCACCGTGTACAACATGTCTTGCTCGGGAGCGCAGCTCTATGGTTGATTGACTTAACATCTGTGCATGGCCCAGCAGCAGGCGGCCAGGGCACGGCTTGTTGTGATTGCGAGCAGTGTGAGATACAGTGGTGTGCGCCCATGTAGCGTACATACGGGCAACAACCTCTGAATGCGCGAAATGCACCGCAGAATTGGTCCTTGCATGGGCACCAGTGGGAGCACATACCGCGGCCACCTGCGGGCACTATTTCGCTCACGCGGGCTCTCTACTGGGCCTCTCCCAGGCTAGCTCTCTACGCCTTACTCCCTCCGCCCGTCGTGCTAGTCGTGCACGCGTCCCACAGCGCATAGCGCCAGTAGTCGCTCCTGAACACGGCGTCGGGGTCGTAGGCCTCCGCGATGTGCTTGAAGGCATCCAGGTCGGAGCCATACATGCGCAGGACGGAGCACCACACCTCCGTATCAGCTCCACCCAGCGGCAGGTGCTTGCCCCAGTGCACTGTGAACGGGATGCCGCGCTTGGCGTAGAGCTGCCAGTACTTGCGGAACAGGGCGTGGACGTCGGCGTTGCGCTTGTGAGCAATGATGCCCAGCCTCAGCGCGGGCTGGCCACGCCCAGCGCTGAGGAGAGCTGTGGATGGGGCGAGCGAGTAAACCTCCACCACATTCGCAACATACCTTAACAAGGAGGGGTCGGTGGTGATAGACTCGGCGTGGATCGCCAAGATTTCGGCTGCGGCTGCGGTGATGTTGCCGTGCAGCGGGAAGATGAGCTCGGAAAGCTCGCTGTCTAACAGTCCAAAGTCGTCGTGTTGGTCAAAAGGCACGGTGTAGTAGCTCGGCCCGCATTGGAGGTCTGTGGTGCCGCCAACCACCTTGTACGGGGGAGAGCGCTCGGCGTACATGCAAGCTGTGAAGAGGCCAAAATCAATGGCGGCCTGCAGCAGAACGCGAGGGAAGTAGGGTGAGGGCGGATATGAGTCGAGGTTGTGTGCAACATGCCGTTCCTGACGCAAGAATGAGGTGGACCACACAGCATAAAGTATTGAAGTCATAACCCACAAACCAGGTAAAAGCAAAATATGTTGCGGCCAGCGATGCCACATGCACTGCCTCACCTGCCCAGAGACGTTGAAGTTGGCGTGCGCAATCTCGTCCAAGCAGCGCTCCATGCCCAACTGAACGGCGGCGTCCGCCCTGCCCAGGGCTTGCAGCTCCGCCAACGGGCCGGACGAGTGCAGGCGCTGCATCATCGCGGCCGGCCCCTGGTCGTGGCAGCCAGGCTGGGCGACAAGGCATCCCAAGAGGAAGTAGCTAAACTGAACATGAGGCATGCGGATGGTGGACCTGACTTGCTCGATGGGCAGCGCGTTTGCACATGCGGCCTCCTCGCTGTTGTAGTCCACCATGTTGGATTCCGAGAACAGCACCTACAAGTGTACCATAGGCGTACATGAAGCCAGCAAGTGGGGGAAAGCCGCATTCGGCAGCTAGCGCAGCGGGCGGAGCGCAATCATGCCGTTTCCACGCCAGCTGGCAACAATCCCAATGATTCAAATTTGTAGCTTGGGTTCAGTGCTGTGCAGTGCTTTGGTTCTGATCTGCTGGCCTTCGTGTGTCGCAACACAGTTGCGACTAGAAGCTTAAAGTGTAAACATCCCAACCCAATCCAATCCAATGTGCAAAGCCGAAAAGTGGTTGTGTTGATGGTGCTCACCAATGCAGCACGGCTGCCCCATGCCGTTCCGACCCTGCCCACTCACCGGCCTGACCTCCCGAGGCCTTGTGGTCGACGCGTCAAACACGCGGTTGGAGGGGAGAAGGAACACGCGGCCGAAATCGTGGGAGGCGAGCATTGACGTGACGCTATTGGCGATTGAGCTGATCTGGCGGGCCCGGTCGGGCGCCGGCTGGTGGGCGCGGAATTCGGTGTAGTAGTTTTTGGTGCGGGAGCAGGTGCAGCGGATGGGCGCGGGGACCAGGATGTAAGAGACGACTGCGCCCATGAGCCCAAGGCTCAGCTGCGCAGCGCGGAACTCCTGCAGCGCGGCGGCGTTGCTGGCGTTGCGCCACAGCGTGCGCAGCTCGCCGGTGCCGTCCACGAGGCGCACGCCGGCGATGGTGTTGCTGAGCGAGTGCCGCATGCTGCCACCCTCGGAGCCCATGGACAGCGTGCCTCCCACGGTGGTGACCACGATGCCCGGCAGGCCGTCGATGGTGAGGCCGTCTTGCGCCATGCGGTGGAGCAGTGTCTGGTTCCAGGGCACGCCGTGCATCCTGCCCCCCGTGCCGAGGAAGTTGGGGCCGAGGTACCAGGCAGAGCCCACCTCCACCAGCACGCGCCCAGCAGATGCAGCCTCAGCAGGGCCTGATGAAGCTTGAGAGACACCCTTCTCTTTGCTTGCTTTGCTATTCTCGCGCCACAGCTTGTAGGTGCGGAAGCCATCGGGCGACAGCTGCAGGTACCGCACTGGCTTGTGCTGACGTGGGGTCAAGCCGGCCTCTGCTCCGCTTGCGGTGGCGGTGGGGGCGGCGTAATCGTGCGACTGGGCCCAGATCTGCGAGTGGCTGGCGCCCACCAACCGCAGCACGTGGCCCTGCTGTCGCGCCTCGCGCACCGCTGCCTGAAGCTCCGGCACCGAGTGCACAGTGGCCACGTCCACCGACGCCGGCGCATGGCGGGGCTCCAAGCGCTCCAACACGCAGGCGGCGGTCTGCACATGCGCATGTGCACCAGCTGAATGGTTTGCCGGGCTTGTGGCAATGAGAGCAGTGGGTGTGAGGGGACGATAGAGGGGGCAGTGCAGTCCAAACTTGTCTGCGACCTTCGGGCAGCCGTACACCAGCCACAGGCCGAGGGCGACGGCGCCCACACACCGGACGGTTTCACCAATCCAGCCTCCTCCTGAGCCACGCGCTGCTGCCGACGGCTTGCCCTTGGCGGCCCTTGTGTGCAGCCAGGGCCGCAGCCACTTGCCGCCAAAGACCAGTGGCGCAAGGAAGAGCACGATGCCGGCGATGCCAATGGTGGCGCGCGGCAGCGTGGCGCGTAGGTCCGCCGCCGTGCACTCCTCCTCCACAAATCGCAATGTGAGGTCCTCCACGGCAAACGACGCGCCCGCCAGCGCGCCGGCGAGAGTGCAGACCTGGAAGTGGTAGCGTGACAGCTGGCGTGGCACGATGCGGCCGTCGCTGCGCCGCAGCTCGGTGGCGTGCGCTCGCTTCTCCCAGGCGTGGAGCGTGTCGGGCGCGTGGCCGGGGACAAGCAGGCGGACGAGCGCCAGTGAAGCGTACAGCAACGGCACCACCACGATGGCGAGTGTGAGGCGGCGCGTGTGGCCCAGGCCGATAAACCACACCATGACGTCCATTCGTTGCAGCAGCATGGGCACGAGCACGCCCAACGCCCAGCCTGCATGCATGAACAGCGCAGCCAGAAGCAGCACAGCCAAGGACGGGCGTTGCATATATGCATCGGTTGCGATCCATCATCACGCGCCTGTGTTTTCACGCGCATGTGTTGTACTCTTGTGTGCTGTACGTCTCTTATCATGCATGCATGAAGAGCATGAAGAGCAGCCGCGAGGATGCACTATGCTGTGTTTGATGCATGCATCCGCATGTAGTGCATGTGCATGCGCATGCGCATGCATGGCCATGCACGTTGTGCTTTCCGTCGTCATTGTCAGCATAGTCGTCAGCTGGGAGGGAACCTCTCCACACCCCCAGCGGTCAAGGATCGCTCACGGCCACCAGCCACAGCCATCACGCAAACCGTCCACAAATCTACCTGACAAAACGTCTGAGGGGTAATGGGCGCCCAGGTAGACGCGCGCACAGCCGACCGTTGTTAGCGCTGCCACCAGCAGCACGCACGCCACGCCCAGACTCAGCGGCCCGGCCGTCGTGAGCTGTGGCCAGTACTCCAGGAGCACGCTGACGGCGATGGCGGCGCTGACTTGGGCGTGGGAGGAGGGAAAGCTGTAGTCGCTCTCCCAGGCGCCGCGGATGTTGTGCACGGTCGCTGGCGGCCGCTTACCGTCGACGTCGAGACCTCGTCCCTTGCCCGCAGCTGCAGGCAGCACCCAAAAGGGGCGTGGACGTTGCGCGGTCCACTTCACCAGTGCGTTGAGCAGCTCCGTGAACGTGGCGGCTGCCATCGTCAGCAGGCCCTTGTGCGGCGTGGCCAGCCACACGAGCAGCGGGATGATGAGCGTGATGCCTTCGTCGGTGATGAGCCAGCGTGCGGCCAGCGCGGCCTCGTCCAGCCGGGGGCTGAAGCGCTGTTGCAGCGCTGCCACCGCCTCCCACTCCATCTTACTTGGCGCCGCCTGCAGGAGTAGCGCAGGAGTAACAGGAGTAGCAGGAGCAGGCAATTGGAGGTGGGAATTAAGGTGGGAGGCAGTCAGCGGAGACGTCGCGGCAGTTGACCCGCACGAACGTGGGCTGGACAGGCGCATTCAATTCACAAAGAGTGCTGTTGTATTGCTGGTCTTTATTGTCAACTTAGCGTCTGTGAATGATTTTCTAGGGCTTGACTTGCGGACTCAAGAATGGCTGTGCAATACCTGGTATGCCGCTGCCGTTGCGCGAAACCCAGCGTGTATTTTTGCCTTGGAATGGCTTCTTCTTTTATCTCTGGATGGTAGCAACGGAATGGTCGTGTCCACCGGTTGTCACGATAATGCGGCAGTCGTGGCAGAAGTTTATTTACTGCTCACACCTGAGGTGACTACTCCCTACCAGGACGCTGGGTATAAAGTGAGTAGTGGGGTGGAACTCACCGGCTGAAGCTTTGCTGCGACACGCACAGAGCGTGTGAGCAAGCGTATCGCTCACACTAAGTTGTCCTGCGGGTTGTACGCTTGAATGGAGGTGGACCGCAGAGCGCTGAAGCGCCACAGCACGGTAGATTAAGTCGAAATTCTTCTGGATATGATGAGCTCGATTTTAGCGCGTTAGGGCTGACACTCCCTAGTTTGTTCCACACGCTGCTTGCGTCATGACCCGGTCATGTCACGTGTTAACGCTGTGCCTTAATACCCAGCAGTGAGGTTCACTTTTACTGCAAGCTACCTCTATGTGCCACACATGTATCAAGAGTGTGCTCCTGTCTATCTATGTCATTCCCTCAGGCTCTGCATCAGTCTGCAAAGTGTGTCTTCTTCCTGGTCAACTGCTGATTTCACGATCGTTTTCGCTATCCAACTACAACGTCTTGGATCAAAGTGCTCCTCACCTGCATAGCCCATACTTTGGTTGGAATGCTGAAAGCCCCTTGCTTCTTTCTTGACGTCCACATGGACGCTTCCTTTCACAGCGGCTTCGGAGTATAGTTGCAGGTCGTCTGATGACACCGTAGTACACAGCGTAAACACTCCTGCGACCAACAACCCTTTTGAGCTGCGTTGCAGCCGGACGTTGGTCTTCTCCAGGCGTCCCATGGAATCGCATGGCGTTTAGATGTGCACAGTCTGACGACGCGTGATGCAGTGTGTGCAATTGTGTGTGCAACAGCTGACGACGTCACCGACGCATTCTGACACCGTAACCCCCATTCACTCCCGCGGCTGTGAATTATCACTCACTGAAGTTTGGTCCATTGTGATTCAGTGTGATCGGTGTGCTTGCTGACTCCAGCCGACGCTTCATATCTCTGCCATCACGCCTTCATCAGCAGCAGTGAATGAAGGACATGCACTGACACGCTCGGCCAAGGTAAGAACTCTCTGGGCTGCCTGAAAGCAAACTTGTACCAAGCACATATCGTTGGAACTTCTGACAGCTCGAGGAGACCGTGCAAAAGTGTTTCAGGTGAGATTGGTAGGTAGAGGGGTGGTAAGCAAGAAGCCAGAAAAGCGACAAGTTACCACCTCTTGCCAGGTGGCACCAGCAGCCGTCGATAACCTTTAGGGTGGGTTGACACTGAGCTTAGTGCGCATGTGTAGTGCGCCAGGGTAAGCTGCTGACACTGCTTTCACCAGTGTCAACGACACCAACAGTAGTACGTCAACCACCTGCGACACACAAACACGAGTCAAGAGGATGTAGCCGGGGTTGTTTAGCCGACATAAAGGTGCAGGAACACTATATATATTCTGCTGCGCGTTTCGCTCCGCTATGACAGGGGGGTCGATGGCTTAAGTGTACGTACACGCTTTTGTAGTTTTTTTTTTTTTTTGGGACGGGAAAGGTTACAAAGCGAGGCTCTGCTGCCGAAGCTTTGCTTGCAAACCCCACTGTGATGAGTGTTTTCAGGTCACACCTCGAGGTGACACGAGCACGATCACCGCAGCCTGTGATGTAGCAAAAGCCTGCCGAGAGTAACCTGCAAATCATTTGGCGTACGGCAGGCCGCCCGCCAAGGTTTGGTTGTTTTGCAATCCGCAATCAACCCGCTGCTACCGCTACACCATCGGTTGCAAAACACCCAGCAGGTGGCAGAGGCATGCCATGCCATGATGGCTTGCGTACTGGGACTCCGGAAGCCCCCCTTGCAGTGCGTAAAAATGCAGTACTACTGTCCTGTCACGGCCTGCTTCAGTGGCCCCTCTCATCACCTGTATTGAGCATGCAATCTGAGAACAGGCAGGGTGAAGCAGGGGACACATCCCTACGGCAACACACGCCCTGACGAAAAGGCCTACGTCCGGATTTTGGCACAGTTTGCCGCTCTTCCCTTGTATTTATGCATAGGAGCGCTCGCGGGCAGGGCACTCTGTTACATGTTACACAGGAGCCCCCGCCCAACTGCTATGATGGATATCATCAGGGACTTCATACAGCAGGCGGGCAGGCAGAGCATTGATTGTGCACACGCTGTCTGGTGGTGGTGCATTGAGCCAGCCACCCGATGTTGACGGTGTGAAGAACTGCCGCCGTGATGAGCGGGGCGTACGTCTAGTACGTCCGCCGCATTCTTCGTCATGAGTGCAGATGCTGCCTACAAACCCAGTAACAGCCTAAACCTCGAATAGGGAGGCCTGCCAACATACCGATGCCCGTAATAGACACATGGGGTTGCATGCGGCAGGCATCCATCAAGCACCGACAGAGATGCAACCGATACGGACTGGGTGTATCATGCCAACAGTGACCCATGCAATCCAACCCAACACCACCGAACATGAAACGAAAGATTTTGGTGTGATGCGAGGCTCTGACTTCCACCGCAGTCAGTTACTCATATGCAAACCCGAACAACAGCAAGGCAAGCCGATGCATACTTGATACTCTATTGGTATGGCATGGGTTCAACTCACGCTTTACAACCTCATGCCATGACACAGACCCAGACCATACTGGATGCCCATGCCATGAATTAATCTTGCCCTTCGTTCTATCGCCGCTTGAACAGCTGCACGGTCAAACTTTCAGTGACGGTTGCATTGCACATGCTGTCCTGCAGAGGTGCGCAGATAGACCCTGCCAGCACTCAAGCAATTGATTGCCGAGCGGCTTGATTGAGTGAACTCAGCTGCTGCTGTGCGTGCGCAAGCCAAGCATGTGAAATTTGGCATCCTCCCAGCTGGAAATCCCAGGAGTGTGTTGCGCCGCTGTACGGTCTGTGTTGTTGGGCATGCAGTGTTCTGGTGAAGGGAAACAACAAGCGTCACATGCACTGAAGTACACCAAAATCTGTGAGCTCCATCAGCTCAAAACAGAGTTGTAATGCGCAAAAGTAGCGCTGACACGACTGTCAGCGGTGATGCAGCACCTGGCAGGTGAAGGGGATAGGGTGCTGAGTACTGGGCCTCTCTCAGGCTAGCTCTCTACGCCTTCATCTGTCCGTCCATCGTCGCGCACGCATCCCACAGCGCATAGCGCCAGTAGTCGCTCCTGAACACGGCGTCAGGGTCGTACGCCTCCGCGATGCGCTTGAAGGCATCCAGGTCGGAGCCATACATGCGCAGCACAGAGCACCACACCTCCGTGTCAGCCGCACCAAGGGGCAGGTGCTTGCCCCAGTGCACTGTGAACGGGATGCCACGGCTGGCATAAAGCTGCCAGTACTTGCGGAACAGGGCGTGGACGTCGGCGTTGCGCTTGTGAGCGATGATGCCCAGCCTCAGCGCGGGCTGGCCACGCCCAGCGCTGAGGAGAGCTGTGGATGGGGCGAGCGCGTAAACCTCCACAATATTAGCAATACTCATCGCAAAGGTGGGGTCGGTGGTGATAGATTCGGCGTGGATCGCCAAGACTTCGGCTGCGGCTGCGGTGATGTTGCCGTGCAGCGGGAAGATGAGCTCGGAAAGCTCGCCATCTAGCAGTTCAAGGTCGGCGTGTTGATCAACAGGCACGGTGTAGTAGCTTGGCCCGCAATGGAGGTCAGTGCTGCCGCCGACCACCTTGTACGGGGGAGAGCGCTCAGCGTACAGGCAGGCTGTGTAGAGGCCAAAATCGATGGCGGTCTGCAGCAGAGCGCGAGTGAGGGGGTTGGGTGTGAGTTTAGATTGTGCGCAACATGGCACTCTTGACGCATTTATCAGGGGGACTGCACAGCCCAAAAGCCACTAATCAGATACGCAATACGCTGCGGCCATCGATGCCACACACACCGCCTCACCTGCCCTGAGGCGTTGAAGTTGGCGTGCGCAATCTCATCCAAGCAGCGCTCCATGCCCAACTGTACGGCGGCGTCCGCCCTGCCCAGGGATTGCAGCTCCGCCAATGGACCAGACGAGTGCAAGCGTCGCATCATGGCGGCTGGCCCCTGGGCATGGCATCCAGGCTGGGCCACAAGGCATCCCAAGAGGAAGAGGCTGAACTGAACATGCGGGACGAGGGTGGCGGACTTGACTTGCTCGATAGGCAGCGCGTTGGCACATGTGGCCTCCTCGATGTTGTAGTCCACCATGTGCGAGTCTGAGAACAACACCTGCAAGTGCGCCATGGGCGTAAACAAAGCCAGCATAGCCAGCAGGTGGGCGGGCCATTTGGCCGTTCAAAAAATAAAATAAATAATACACCCCGTTGCCAGGGTGCTTTTTGGGGAGACCTGCCGTCCCCGCACCATGTGGTGCGAACGGGTGGCGGCCACCTTCGAAGGGGGTG
>BDDA01000038.1:280348-296115 GCA_001662385.1 Chlamydomonas asymmetrica
CGTTCATCAGTTCGGTGCAGCGGGCATACGGTATAGAGCGGGTAGGGTGCACGCAATCCTACCGTTGCCACGCCACGTTGCACGAATAAGAATGATATATAGCTTGCATGGTCTTCAACTGGGCGGGAGGCGTGTTGGCCTATGTGTGTCGCAGCACAGTTGGATGAAGCCACAAGCGTAAACAACCCAACCCAAAGCCAAACCAAGCCGCAAAGGCGGCGATCACCAACGCAGCACGGTCCCACTCTCACCGGCCTGACCTCCCGGGGCCTTGCGGGCGACGCGTCAAACACACGGTCGGAGGGGAGAAGGAACACGCGGCCAAAATCGTGGGAGGTGAGCATTGAGGCGACGCTGGTGGCAATTGAGCCAACCTGACGGGCACGATCGGGCGCCGGCTGGTGGGCGCGGAATTCGTTGTAGTAGTTTTGGGCGCGGGAGCACGTGCAGCGGATGGGTGCGGGGACCAGAATGTAGGAGACGACCGCGCCCATGAGCCCCAGGCTGAGCTGCGCGGCGCGGAACTCCTGCAGCGCATCGGCGTTGCTGGCGTTGCGCCACAGCGTGCGCAACTCGCCGGTGCCGTCCACGAGGCGCACGCCGGCGATGGTGTTGCTGAGCGAGTGCCGCATGCTGCCTCCCTCGGAGCCCATGGACAGCGTGCCTCCCACGGTGGTGACCACGATGCCAGGCAGGCCGTCAATGGTGAGGCCGTCTTGCGCCATGCGGTGGAGCAACGTCTGGTTCCAGGGCATACCGTGCATCCTGGACCCCGTGCCGTGGTTGTTGGGGCCCAGGTACCAGGCAGAGCCCACCTCCACCAGCACGCGCCCAGCAGATGCAGCCTCAGCAGGGCCTGATGAAGCTTGAGAGCCACCCTTCTCCTTGCTTACTTCACTCTCCTTGCGCCACAGCTTGTAGGTGCGAAAGCCGTCGGGCGCCAGCTGCAGGTACCGCACTGGCTTGTGCGGACGCTGTGTCGTGCCGGCCTCTGCTCCGCTTGCGGTGGCGGTGGGGGCGGCAAAATCGTGCGACTGGGCCCAGATCTGCGAGTGGCTGGCGCCCACCAACCGCAGCACCTGTCCCCGCTGTCGCGCCTCGCGCACCGCTGCCTGAAGCTCCGACACCGAGTGCACAGTGGCCACGTCCACCGACGCCGGCTGATGGCGGGGTTCTAAGCGCTCTAGCACGCAGGCGCCGGCCGCCACATGCTCATGTGCACCAGCAGCTGACTGGTTTGCCAAGCTTGTAGCAATGGGAGCGATGGGGGCGAGGGGGCGGTACAGGGGGCAGTGCAGTCCAAACTTGTCTGCAACCTTGGGGCAGCCGAAGACCAGCCATAGGCCGAGGGCGACGGCGCCGACGCACCGAACGGCTTCGCAAATCCAGCCTCCTCCTGAGCCACGCGCTGCTGCTGGCTTGCCCTTGGCGGCCCTTGTGTGCAGCCAGGGCCGCTGCCACATGCCGCCAAAGACCAGCGGCGCAAGGAAGAGCACGATGCCGGCGATGCCGATGGTGGCGCGTGGCAGCGTGGCGCGTAGGTCCGCCGCCGTGCACTCCTCCTCCACAAATCGCAGTGTGAGGTCCTCCACAGCCAATGATGCACCCGCCAGCGCGCCGGCAAGGGTGCAGACCTGGAAGTGGTAGCGCGACAGCTGGCGCGGCGTGATGCGGCCGTCGCTGCGTCGCAGCTCGGTGGCGTGCGCTCGCTTCTCCCAGGCGTGCAGCGTGTCGGGGGAGTGGCCGGGGACAAGCAGACGGACGAGCGATAGTGAGCCGTACAGCAGCGGCACCACCACGACAGCAAGGGTGAGGCGGCGCGCATGGCCGAGGCCGATAAACCACACCATGACGTCCATTCGTTGCAGCATCAGGGGCACGAGCGCGCCCAACGCCCAGCCTGCATGCATGAACAGCGCAGCCAGAAGCAGCACAGCCAAGGACCGGGCGTTGCATATATGCATCGGTTGCAATCCATCATCACGTGCCTGTGTTTTCACGCGCATGTGTTGTACTCTTGTGTGTTGTACGTCTCTTATCATGCATGCATGAAGAGCATGAAGAGCAGCCGCGAGGATGTACAATGCTGTGTTTGATGCATGCATCTGCATGTAGTGCATGTGCATGCGCATGCGCATGCATGGCCATGCACGTTGTGCTTTCTGTCGTCGTCGTCAGCATAGTCGTCAGCATTGCGTGTGGGCTGCGTGGGAACCTCCCCACACCCCCAGCGGTCAAGGATTGCTCACGGCCACCAGCCACGGCCAGCACGCAAACCGTCCAGCAAACCTACCTGCCAAAACGTCTGAGGGGTAATGGGCGCCCAGGTAGACGCGTGCACAGCCGACCGTTGTTAGCGCTGCCACCAGCAGCACGCACGCCACGCCCAGACTCAGCGGCCCGGCCGCCGTAAGTTGCGGCCAGTACTCCAGGGGCACGCTGACGGCGATGGCGGCACTGACTTGGGCGTGGGAGGACGGAAAGCTGTAGTCGCTCTCCCAGGCGCCGCGGATGTTGTGCACGGTCGCTGGCGGCCGCTTGCCGTCGACGACGTCGAGATCTCGTCCCTTGCCCGCAGCTGCAGGCAGCACCCAAAAGGGGCGAGGACGTTGCGCGGTCCACTTCACCAGTGCGTTGAGCAGCTCCGTGAGCGTGGCGGCTGCCATCGTCAGCAGGCCCTTGTGCGGCGTGGCCAGCCACACGAGCAGCGGGATGATGAGCGTGATGCCTTCGTCGGTGATGAGCCAGCGTGCGGCCAGCGCGGCCTCGTCCAGCCGGGGGCTGAAGCGCTGTTGCAGCGCTGCCACCGCCTCCCACTCCATCTTACTTGGCGCCGCCTGCAGGAGTGGGGCAGAAGGGCCGTAGCTATGTAACCTTTCCCGTCAAGAAAGAAGGTACAGAGGCGGGAGGTGGGAGGCAGACAGCGGCGACGTTGCGGCTGTAGCGGCAGTTGGCCCTCGGTATGAACATCGGCACCCAGCTGGGCAGGACGTGGGACAGGCCCGATGTATTTGCAAAGAGTGTTGTCTTTACCGCTGGTCTTTGTTGACCAACTTCATATCTGTCAAGAACCGTTTCTAGGGCTTGAACAAATTGCTTGAACTCAAACATGACTGTGTCACAATACTGTCTAATGCGCCAATGCTGCAGTAACATTTGTTTTGGCCTGGCAGCGTATATTTGGTTGTTTTCTGGAAGGTCGCAACGAATGGTCGTGTGCCTCGGTCACAGTCACGATTATGCCACGATCCCGGCAATATCCCGGCAGTATGTAGCGCCGCCAGAAGTTTACCACGCACGCTCATCACCCCTGAGGTGTATGCATTCTACCAGTATGCTGGGTATCAAAGTAAGTTGGAGCTCACAGGGCAGAACTTTGCTGGGACATGCACAGCGCGCGTGAGCAAGTGTTTGGGATGACAGCAGTGCGTGCGTGCTGACAGACTGATGACGGACAGCAGCTTGATGAGCGAGTGACATGATGGCTAGGAGCATCTTAACGCTTATGTGGCAGAGAGACTTTGCTTGCAGTAATAGAACCTCACTGCTTGACAATATCGAGGCGCTGAGGTCGGGTACCCCGGTGCCATGACGCTGACCAGGTGTCAGGTAGTGGTATGAACTGAAGGTGCAGGTGAGGTCCCAGCAGGTGCCAGACGTCACGGAAACTAGTAAGTGCAAGCAGCCCTAACACGCCGCACCCAGCAGAAGGCTCCCTTGAAAGACCGTGCCGTTGCGTTTTCTCTACATACCCACCTCTGACAACCAAGGGTCCGACGACAAATAAACCTAGCTATCTAGGACAACGCACTTAGTATGAGCGAGTAGGTCCAGCGAAGTGATAAGGAGTGCTGAGGGCACCTGCACGGGCTACGGTGCCTGTGGCAAAATTGTGTGCATGCTTTTCAACGAGGGTTGTGTCCAAGCAAGGGTGTCAAAGGGGTGTGCGGGAACTCCGCCGACGTACGGCAGCACGTTTCTAGACCTTATGCATTTAGAGGTGCTGACAGGGTACGTGATGTCTTGCCCACGTTGCTTTGAGTCACGCCAAAAGGAGGGTGCACCTTGGGCGAAGTGAACAGACGGTTTGCGGGTTCAGCAGGGGTAGTGGCTGAAACCAACCTTGCGGCGGTCAGCCAAGTGTACTGAACCTCTCACACAGCACACAAACTCAGCTGCATGTTGTGACTACAACACGCACCTGAAAGTGCACACCGGTGCAGCCCTCGTTGGAGCCTGGTCCGAACCTCTTTGCCTCCCGCCTGTAGGCGCTATGTATGCTGCCGCGTGCCGGTCTGGCGGCCAGTCCGAGTGTCCGTGTGCGTGGTACTGCGCAATTCAAAACGTGAAAGCACTATTACCTCGCTATGACACGGCCAGATTCTAGGGTAGCGTGCAAGCTGCGGGATTATCGGCGCCACCTTTGGATTGGTGAAAAGTGAGAAGTGCCTTTCGCGCTCGTTTTCGCTGGCCAACTAATTTCACGTTCTTGGATTAAAATGTCCCTCACCTGCATAAACCAAGTTTTGGTTGGAATGCTAACGGCCCCTGGCTTCTATGCGGACGGTCCATCTTTATACACGTACGGACGCTTACAACCTAAGTTCATGGCGGACCCTTAGGAGATCCAGGTCTGGCAAGGCCGTACACAGCGTGAACTCTCCTGGTCGACCAACAACCCTTGAGCTGCGTTGGAGCCGTCACAGGTCGGTGTGCCCCAGGCGCCCCACGGAGTGGCGAAGCGTGCGTGCACTTGACAACGCGTTCAGCGCGTGGTGTGCTGAATTGTGCGCTGTGTGCAGTGCTTCTCAGCTCGGATGACGACGTGTGCGCAGGGAACAACACCCTTCACTCCTGCAAGTTGATGCTGCATCGTATTGCAGTTGATTCCCTGGCGGTTCCATGTTGTGTGCTTTGCTGTTTTTCAGCCAGCAGCCGAACGTGACGCTTCCGCCAGCAGGCGAGTGAAGGACTTTGACACGTTCGACCAAGCTGAGGACTCACTGGGCTGCCTGCCATAAAACGCCCCAAGCACGGCTGTCTTGGGACTTCTACTGAATCTGACGCCGTGCACCGTGTTTCAGGCGAGAATGACAGGCGTGCGAATGGTAACAGGGGTAGGAAACCATCCATGGAAAGCGGTGCGTGCCGTTGATAGAAAACCTTTGGGCACATAAGCAGCGCTCTTCCTAGTACTGCACCCTCCAGTGAGCCAGTAAGCTGCTGCTTGTGTTAAACAACACCGCGGTTATGTGTCAACCACTTAAACCACCTGCCTTGGAATACGAGTTCAGAGAAGCCGGGGTTCTTTAGCCGGATTGTAGGCGAAGGATCAATATAGTGTGCTGCGCGCCTCACGCCTCTGCCATAGGGCCCCCAGGGGGTCGATGACTCAAGCACACTTTTGCTTTCGGACCCCACTGCCACATACGTGAACCCAAAACTCAAGGTGGACCATTTGGTTGACGGCATGTTGCCCGGGTAGTTGCTTGCCAGTGTTCGGGGGTTTTCCAGTCCACAGCAGAGGTATATAGCTTTCGGGGCTCGCTCCATCGTAAGGCCTGCTGCCTTCCATTCGATGGAGATGTATAACAGGGCATGGCCGCGACCCGTGTGACTACCTCGTCAAGCAAAACTATGCGGTCTTGACGTGTACAAAACAACCACACTCGAACCTTAGTGCACACGCAAGCTCTTTGTGCGCGCACAGCACTAGCGACACCTGCCCTCGCTCAAGCAACTGAGCACTTGCACGGGCAGGCGAGTTCGGAGCTTGCTGGCTCGTTCATTCAAAGTTCTGCCCGTTCAAACGAATCACACACCGCAGTATGATTGCACTGTTCTTTTAGTCGTTATCCTGATGAGCCACCCGGCCGCCAAGCAACTCTCGTGCAGTCGTTTGAACGTGCAGTCGTTTAACCTTAGGTGTGTACACCATCCATTCATTGGCGTATTGTGAACAGGCCAAGGCCTGCTCTGCTGCGTCTGCTAAGAAGGGCACGTGTGTGAACGTTTTGCGTCCCTTCTGGACTTTACCTTAGTTGGTGCTTCGTGACAGCATTGTGACAGCAGTCAGCGCGCGACGTGTCACATGTTACAATCAAGCTGTCGAGGATCATGCGCTTGCTTGTGAGGTAGGCGGCTACAAATAATACATAAATAAATGATACACCCTGTTGCCATGGCGCTTTTTGGGGAGACCTGCCGTCCCCGCACCATATGGTGCGAGCGGATGGCGGCCACCTTCGAAGGGGGTGGGTGGGTTGGAACCAAAGTTCAGGGAGGCCTATGGGTGCTTCGTGGGTTTTGTGTGCTCCGCTCCAGGTGACAGCGCAGTCTGATAATCTGGGATGCTGCATCATCGGTTGCACGGCAGTGCAGGCGTCTGCACAGGCTGTCTGCGTCGTGCGCATGCACTCCCAGGGAGTGCTTACCGGTGTGAAAGTCTTTGTGAATTGTCCCTGTGGTTCCTAGGCTGATGGCTTGGAGTGGGGTGTATATGACTTGCCAGCTGGCGACTTGCAAGGAATGTGCAAGTAATTGTGCAAGTTCTTGGTGTTGTCCAGATTTAGCGGCTGTCTTGTCTTGGTGGTTGGTGTCGCTGCAGTATCCAAACTCCATGGATGTAAACAGTGTGGGTTGCTCGGGCTGATCGAGTCCATGGTATGTCTTCTGCTCGGGGGTGGCAGGGGATGCTAGGGATAAGCAGAATGTCAGGGCGCATTGTGCGTCGCTTGGGGTCGGGTACATGGGGCAGAAGCCACGTGTCGAGTCGTTTGCCGGAGGCCCAGTTGGGTAGAGAATCTTGTGCGCCCGCGTCCATAATAAGGTAGCAGCCGCCGTGGGCGCCGTCAGTAATGTATGCACAGATCGTCTCCACTGCACCGTCATGACGTGGGATGTACTGTACAAACTTTAACCTCAAGTCCCCGCCAACCACTTACATTAGCAAGGACGTGGTATCGAAATTGAGCTTCAACTGTGGTGCTCTGCTGGTTCAGCAACTGTATGCTGCTGGTCGTCAGAGCTTGCTTGCTTCGCTGCTGCCGGCCGGGGTGTTTGAGGTGTATCCCTACAAGCAACCGCCGCCACAAAAATGCCAGGCAGAAGAGCAGCAAGCGTGCGACATAATGCTGAACATCCTGCAGTAGTGGTGCTGCCATTACTGCCATGCGTATCGTTCCTAATAAGAGCTGGGTTCCGACCTCGTTCGTTCGTGTCATGCGCCGCCGGGCGGGCGGGCGTATGCCTTGCACAACAAATGAAGCCAGAACTCTAGCGCTTACTAGTGGATTCACATGCTACTGATGCTTCAAAAGAGTTTTGCATTAGCTTTAGTAGCCTTGCGTCAGGCTTTCACCCGACGCCAATGGCATTAACTCGGATTGAAATGATCGGATTGGATGTATGCATGCAGATTCTGACAATGCGCCATAGCGTGGCCTTTCCGAATCTGGGCTTACTTTGGCGAACTGGCAACTAATGCGTTCCGTCCCTGCCTGAACACGTTAGTCGAGGGAGCTCCCAGCCCCCTGGTAGTAGCGCCCTGCCTAAGCGCCCTGCCTTGCACGCGAAATGTCATGGTAACCCGTGCCGCGCCAGAAGTTGAGATTATTACAATCCGCGCTATGCGGACCGCACTGAACAGCTGGACCACCTGTACAGGCCACACCATGCAACATAGATGGCTGCGAATTTCGACTGCCCTGTTGCATATGATCTTGAGATGCGCTGGCTTGGACAAACACCAGCTGTCTTTGATTGACACACCGCTTGCACTGATATGCATGCTTAACGAGCAGGTGCTGAAGACTCAACTCTGGAATGATGCCCCAGGACGGAAATAGTATGCTGCCTGTGGCAGTGGTGGGCCTTGCCTGTCGCCTGCCCGCCGACATAGACACGCCTGGCCAGCTGGTGCACGCGCTGGCGGCCAAGGTGTGTGCACTCGGGCCGCTCCCCAAGGACCGCTACCCGCTGCCGTCCAGCAAGCCCGGTGCGGGCGGCGGCTGCAGGGCGGACACGGCATCGGCTTTCGACCACCGTTTTTTCAAGATTGCGGCGCACGAGGCGGCAGACATGGACCCGCAGCAGCGCCTTGCCCTTGAGGTGCGTCCAGCCAGTCCGGGCCCCAGGGGCGGGGTCAGGCTTGTCTTGTCCTGTCACCACCTGCTTCGGCAGCGGTTTCCTAGCCTGTAACCGTTCCCGTCCCAAACAAAAAAGGGTTTTAGGGTTTAGGGTTTTAGTCGCTGGCTGGCACCCAGCAGCAGGCTTGCTTGCCCAGCCGTACTGCCTGCTGGCTGTCGTGATTGAATACGTGTTCCCTCTGAAGGACACCAGAGCATTGCATACGGTTTACACGTAAGGCTGCTTCTTGCTATTGCAGCCGCCGCCCGGCTCCTCAAGCACACCCACCACAACCTGCGTATCGTGTGTGTGCTACCTACGTGCGTGCATGCATGTGCAGGTGACGTACGAGGCCCTGCAGGACGCTGGCCTGTCGCTGGAGGCCGTGCACGGCAAGGACGTGGGCGTGTTTGCCGGCTTTGGGCTGCTGGAGCACGGCACCAACTGCGCGGCCACGCACGCTGAGCCCCACAGCCCCTCTATCATCATGGGCGCCCATTATGCGTGAGTGGATGCAAGCGTCTAAGGTTACTGTACGTCCCACCATGCATGTACTCTAAACGCAGGCACACATGTACGGCACTACGGTTTGTGTGCGCCGATACGCATGCAGGCGCTTCGCCACAACATGTTACCAATGTGCCACCGGCTGCATGTGAACAGCAAATAAAGGCACAGGACAGCAGGAGTAGTAACAGGAGAGATGGAGTTGCGTCCAAAGCCTCAAGCCCACATACACCCTCCCCGCTGCATCATCGCACTGTTGCATTCTATACATTCATGTCTGCCTTGCTCGGCGCTCAACGCATGCAGGTGCTCCATCCCCAACAAGGTCAGCTACTTCTTCGACTGGAAGGGCCCCTCGCTGGCCGTCGACACCGCCTGCTCCTCCTCCCTCACCGCGCTGCACCTGGCGATGGAGAGCCTCGCGTCCGGCGACTGCAGCATGGCGGTGGTGCTGGGCACCAACGTCCTGCTCAGCCCTTGGCTACTTGAGATGATCATGAGGGGCGGGGTGATCTCCCCCACCGGCATCCTAGCGCCCTTTGACGCGCGCGGCAACGGCTACACGCGTGGGGAGGGCGCTGTGGCGGTGGTGCTCCTGCCGGCGGCGGCAGCGGCAGCAGCACCTGCTGCGGCTGATGAGCCACGGGCGGCGTGGCGCGCGCCGGCGGCGGCTACCGCTGCACCCGTGTCGTCGTCGTCATCTTTCCGCGTGTACGCACACGTGTTGGGCTCTGATGGCTGGAAGCCCTCGCGCTACGCGCCGTCACCCGAGCAGCAGAGCCGCCTGACGCGCCGCGTGCACGAGCGTGCGGGCGTGCCGCCAGAGGCCGTCAGCTACGTGGAGGCGCACGGCACAGGTGTGTGTGGGGGGGGGCGGGGAGAAGGGGGAACGGAGGATGAGCGAGATCTAGTACCAGTAATTGCAAGACCGAAACATATCCAGGATTTGTTTTCCATTACATGCCGTACCGGCCAAGGAAATCAAGTATTAGGTAATGAATTTTTGTTTTATCCATGCATTCCAAGTCTCAAGCCAACCACCGGCAGCTCAATCCACTCGTGAGCGATCAGGCTGTACTCAGCAGACTGCTAGCTGGCAGCAACGAGCCTAACCATACATCACTCTGATCGCTCATCCACCTGTTCACACTTCACGCACTTTGCTCTTACATCTACCACCATGCGCCACTTGCATGGGACCGCAGGCACAGCTGCAGGCGACCCTGCAGAAGCTAAGAGCATCGCGGATTCGTTCAGGCCGGACGGTGCCAGCGCCACTCGCCAGGCCGCCCCACTGCCCATCGGAAGCATCAAGGTGGGTGACACATGCGGGAGGAGTGCCCTGCAGCACACCCCTGTGTCTGCTGCTGCTGCCGCTGGGGGCCGCGCTGCTTCTCATGCAGACACAGAGGTTAGTTTCGAGCGACACATGCCAACCCCATATCTGCTGTTTGCCAGCAGTCTGCTGACTGCTGCTTTGTGCCTGCTAGGTACCTGCTACCTTAGCCGACCCACGCATGCGATCACCCATCGCTACCTCTTGCAAACATCCATCCATCCGTCCATCCACCATCACTTAGCCCACTGCGCTTGCCCCGCTCCCATGCAACCATTCTCGTTATACATTCTGTGATCGTGATGCGCAGGGCAACATTGGCCACCTTGAGGCAGCTGCCGGCCTGGCCGGCCTGGTGAAGGCATGCATGATGCTCTATTGCCGCACTCTCCTGCCGACCGTCGGCTTCCAGGAGTGGCGCCCCACTATTGACGCGTCTGTGCGGCAGCGCATCAGGTGAGGATCGAGCTCTCTCCGCTGTGCTAGCACTATTGGCCGCATCAGCGCTACTAGCCGTATAGGCTGTATTAGCTGGATGCTCACGGCATGTGTGACGATGGGCTTGCTGCCGCCATGCCCTGCGCCACCAAGCATGCAGCGCCTTCCACCGTTTTGACGTGAGGGTGATCCGGGTCTTGCCATTCGGTGCTTGAGCGGGTCCGCATGTGCACAACAAAAGCATGCATGACCGTGCGCCGGTCGGTGCTCTGTCCTGCCGCATGGCGGTGCGAGCCCACCTGCAGGGTGGTGATCCAGCTGGAGCCACTGCAGGCAGTGGCGGGCTGGGACGCGATCTACATGGGGGTGTCCTCCTTTGGGCTCGGTGAGTAGGGGCAGGTGGCTGAGGGGTGGTTTCCGTTGCTTGCCCTGCATGACCAACGCATTGCGTGCATGCGCATGTGTGACCCTGCTTTGGAACTTTATCAATCGCCGACACATTGGCACTGACTGACCTTACGCATGACCTGAACACCATCAGCCGCTAATGGCCTATGAGGCCAGATGATGTCAACCTTGCATTAAGTCATCAGCGCTGGCAACAGCCTATGCATGCGAGCGCCATGCTCGATGCATCTTCGCTCTATGATTCAGATTTAGGTTTACATTGTCAGGAGGTTTTTCAGGTCACAGGGCCCATATGGGAGCGCCTCCCCCCACAGACACATAGGGGACAGCGATCAAGAGATCGCGATGCATCCCTGATCTATCTGATGGCCTGCCTGCCCTGTGTTGCCGCTTCCCTCCGCCAGGAGGCTCCAATGCCTACGCACTGCTGAGGGCGGCGGCCCCCGCCAGTGATGCGCAGCGGCTGATGCTGCCGGCCAGCATACCGCGTGCGGTCCCCACCTACCCTGCTCACCCCGCCTTGCTCTCCGGCAGCGTGGTGTCGCCCCTGTTGGGCGCCTACGTGCTGCCCCTCAGCACGCACTCGCCCGCGCTGCTTGATGAATACGCGGCAGCATGGCGAGCATTCAGCTGCGGCCTGCCCGTTGCGGCCGCCGCCCGCGGCCTGCATGAGACGCACGCGGCGCGAGCGGTGGCGGAGGCACGGGACGGCGCCGTGCGTGCACAGCTGCTGGGCGCGTGCCACACGCTGGGCCAGCGAGTTGTGTTTGTGGGCGCATTGTCAGAGGGCTTGGCAGCGGCCGGCAGGCCTCCAGTTACGAGCGCGCTGCCCAACTTGGCCGGCAGGCCTCCCCGCGTGGGCGTGGTTTTCAGCGGCCAGGTGGGTGCCCCAGTGGAGTATTTGTGTTGGTGTTTGCAGGATCAGCAGCTTCCTATCCAACAGAGGCCCACGCTTCCCCCCCATTGGCACCAAGAGCACCGGCATGCAGTAGCATGCATGCATGCTGACAGTGATGCGGCAACTCTACAGCGTTACTGCCTATTGGGTAGAGTGCTGATGTGCCCGGTCACTTCCGCCAGCAGGCTACTTATTGTGCTCGACCATGGTTTACCGGCGCTGCCTGTCTTTCCACTTATCTCTCCGTTCCTATTTCATGCACTGGCGCTGCAGGGCACGCACAAGCCCGGCATGGGAGACGACTTGTGGGCGCACGCCCCGGCTTTCAAAAACGCGCTGCGCGAGTTTGCGGCCTGCTTTGCCAGCTGCGGAGGCTGCCAGCTGCTGGCGCCGCCCGTGGCATCTGACGCCTCAGCATCACCCACAGCAGTGCCCTGGCGTGCAGATGTGGCTGCCGCCTTGGCAGATCCTGAAGCGGATGTGCGGCTCACGCTGCCCGCCGTCGCCGCGGTGCAATACGGGCAGTGGCGCATGCTGCAGGCGGCGGGGCTGCATGCCGCGGCCGTTGTGGGCCACAGCGCTGGTGAGGTGATGGCGGCGCTGGCGGTGGGCGCGCTGGACTTGCCGCACGTCTGCCGGCTTCTTCACGCGCGTGCCACCGCGCTGGCAGCGCTGCCCCCGGGCGGCATGGCTGCTGTGCGCGGCAGCGGCGCCGCTCTGCAGGCGGCACTTGCCTCTTTGGCAGCGTTAGGGGGCCTGGTGAGCGTTGCCGCGTTCAACGCGCCCAACCACGCCACGCTCTCCGGCCAGCCCGAGGCCATTCAGGCGCTGGCCGCCAGCGCGGGCATCGAATACGTACGCCTCAACGTGCGCAACGCCTTCCACAGCCCTGCCGTGAACGCGGTGGTGCCGCTCTTCACTAGAGCACTGGCGGCGGCGGGGGGGCTAACGGCGGCCCAGGCGGACCTCGCAGCGCCGGCGGCGCAACAGGCGACGGCACGGCAGGCGCCGGTGCTTGTCTCCACGGTCACCGGCAGGCAGCTTGTTGACAGCCGCTTGCTGCGGCAGGAGGCGCACTGGGTGGCAGGCCTGAGGCAGCCGGTGCTCTTCCAACAGGCGGCGGAACAGTTGGGTCAGCTTTGCGACATCGTGTTGGAGGTCGGCCCAAGCGCCGCGCTGGGCACGTACGTGTCGGCCTGCGTGCTGGGCCTCCCGGTGCGGCCGCTCAGCCGCAGGCCCGCCACCCAGCTGGCCGACACCTTTGAGGCACTGGCGCAGGTGTGGCTGGCGGGCGGGGAGGTGCGCTGGGAGAGGCTGCTGCAGCCCTGCAGGCCCGGCGCCTGGTTCCCCCACATGCCGTGGGCCCGCCCCGGCACACCCACGTGCCCGCCTCTATCTGCCAGCCAGTTGGCGCCCATACCAGCACCAGCCTCCATTGTGCCGCCCTCCTCGATCATGCACAAGGTCTCTCTGCCAGCTGCGGCCTTGAGCAGCAAATTGCCCTTTGTCGTCTTTGATGCAATGCCTGCCGGGCCTGCTGGCATTGCAGCAACAAAGGCAACGGCCTCGACCCAGGCAGTCGCGCCGGCGTTGTCTCGCACCTCCAGCACCTCTGCTGCATCCGAGGCAGTGCCGGGCTGGCAACGAGTGGTCACCGTCCCGCTGCCTGCTTACTTCGCCGACCATGTGATTGGCGGGCGGCCGCTGGCACCGGCTGCGGCATACATGTGCGGTGCGTTGCAACACGCGCCCGCGCATGAGGGCAGCCTTCTGATGCTGCAAGATTTTCGCATCCTGCGACCCCACATGCTGGGCCAGCCCGTCGCTGATAAGATGCAGCTGCATGTCAGCAGCGCAGGCCCCGGCAGCCGCGCGATGGAGTTCCGTCAGGATGCCGGCAAGCCAGCCCCGCTGGCGCGCTGCAACACGGGGAGGGTGGGCAGCGAGGACGCTGCCAGCGCCGCCGCCGCCGCAGCGCCGCTTCTGCAGCTGCTCGATGGCTCCAGCGCAGCCGTTGCCGCGCTCGCTCCAGTGCCCGTGTCGCACTTCTACCGCTACCTGGGCCAGCTGAGCCCCTTTGCCTACGGCCCTGCTTTCCGCGGCATCACGGGCCTTTCCGCGGGCGACGGCGTGGCGGTGGCGACACTGGCGCTTCCGGATGCGTGGAGCAGCAGCGAGGGCCTGGGAACCGCCGGCAGCGTGCTGCATGCGGCGCTGGTGGACTGCTGCCTGCAGGCGGCCATAGCCGCCTCCCCCATGCCCACCAAGCAGCACTACTCGCTGCCCGTCGGCGCCACACGGGTGATAGCGTGGCCTGCGGCGCTCGCCACCTCGCCCTGCGCCACAAACCTGAGCGCCGTGGCGCGTGCCGAGCGCAGCGGTGCTGCCTCGTCAGAGCTCCGATACACGATCCTGATGGCGACGGCAGCAGGTGGGTTGCGGCAACCGTGGACTGCTGTGCAGCGTTCAAAATGTCACTTGAATGGCGGGCATATGTAGTGGCTGATTCGCAACACAACAAACCTGGCGCATGCCGCCCAAGACGTATGTGCCGGCTTGTCCCATGTGCCCCACCACTCTGGCCTGTCTGTGTCATGCATGCCCCTTTTCGATGATGGCACCATTGGTCGTCGCAATAACCACGCACCTCCTGACGCTTTTCGTTGTGGTGGTTGAACATGCATGCGTGTGAGCAGGAGCTCCCTTGCTGCTGGTGGAAGGCCTTCAGCTCAAGCCGGCTGCGGCTGGCGGCCGCCGCACCTGGCACCTCACGCAGACGCTATGGCGGCGCGCCGGCGTGCCGCGAGCCCCCTCCCTGTCCGCCGCCGCCGCCGCGCCCCTGGCGTGGCTCGGGCCGCGGGAGACCATGGTGCAACTGCGGCCCAGCACGCGGAGCGTGATGGATGTGTTGGTAGATGCGAACGGAGCTCTGCTGCCATCCAGCCTGCTGCCGCCTGGCGCAACCGTGGTGGTGGCGTGTTGCGGCGTTGAAGTGGCATCGGCCCTGCTTCGGCAGCTGCCGCCCAACGTAGCGCTGGTGCTGCTGTGCTTGCCGCCCCACGACATGGACACACACCGCCTGCTGGGATTTGCCAGGGCGGCACGCTTGGAGCAGCGCACGCGGCGCTTGCACTGCCTGGTGGTGGGCTCGGACAACGCCTGGCCGCTGCCTAGCATCGGCGAGCTGTGCGTGGCGCTGGCCGGCGGCACCCTGGCAGAGCCGGAGCTGGTGCTCACACGTGACGGCCTGCACATGCCGCGCCTCAAGCCGCTCGAGCTGCTGCCCGCTGTTGCACCTGCTGCCAGCAGCCCCAGGCCTGCTGCGCCCAATGCAGCAGCGGCGCCGGTGCCGGCAGGCCCCTCGTCAGTGCCAGCAGCAGTGCGTGTGCCGCACAGCCTCACACCGCCGTGGGTCGGTGCCGCCCTGAAGCCCGGTCAGCTGGCCTCGCTGGGGTTCAAGCGCCTGCAGGCGCCTTCTAGCTTGCAGCCGTGGGAGGTGTTGGTGGAGACGACCGCCGTATCCCTCAACTTCAAGTGAGTGATCATGTGGCTATCGAACAGAAGTGGGGCTTTCTCGGGGGTTAGGCTGGGTTTCAGGGATTGGTGATGTGTTTGATGGCCTTCCGGCCGGCGGCATTCGGCGGGCGTGCACTGCTACAGCTACGACAGCACCGTGCTTCAATTAATGTTCGCTGATCATGTCCAAAACAGTTGGTGCAGCCGATCTGTGCTCAGGTAGTGTACGTCCGATGAGGCCACCGACTCCGCCGTGCTTGACACCCATAATGCATTCAATTGATCTAAACTCTTGCTTCACAGAGACGTGATGGTGGCCATGGGAATGCTCCCCGGTTTCTCGCCGGTGATGGGCAGCGAGATGTCGGGCACGGTGGTGGCCATGGGCTCAACAGTGGCGGCCACCTGCCCCTCCCTGCGCGTCGGCAGCCGCGTGCTGGGCGTCTCCTTTCCCCTGCCGGGACAGGACGAGGGCCTCCGACACCCCACCATGGCGTCACGCGTCATCCTGCCAGCAGACTCAGTGTTTGAGGTGCC
>BDDA01000039.1:0-75165 GCA_001662385.1 Chlamydomonas asymmetrica
CCCCACCGCCCCCACCGTCGCCACCACCACCGCCACCACCATCCCCTCCACCACCGCCACCACCGTCTCCTCCACCCCCACCACCGCCCAGCCCCCCACCAGAGGCGCCGCAGTACTGCGCATCAGGGGCTTTACAGATTTATAACGGTGCGTATGCTCCGTCGGCCACTTTGCCTGTGGCCAAAATGATGTTGTCATGCCTCGTTGATGCATGTGTATTGACGTCAGCCGCATTTCCCTCAACGTCCTGACACCAACGAGTGCCGCTCCTGTGCTGATGGACTGCCCCGCAGATACTAAACCCGTCGCGAACCTGGCACTGTGGCATGCGTATTCAAACCCGGCAACAACAACCATCACAGCATGTGCGATTCAGTGTGACGCTGTTTACCCTTTGGAGACCTGGCTGAGCATCCTCTACCAAGGGGTGTGTTACTGTCAAGATGCAACTGGTGCAGGCGGCGTAAACCCCACTGTAGGTGTGACAACCGTTTACTGCTTCATAATTTAAGGTAACCATGAGCGCACCAGCCAGCAGCCCGTCAGCCAGCCCACGAGCCAGCGCACCAGCCAGCCCGTCAGCCAGACAAATCAGTCCTGGGTCAGGTTGTTGTTGTTGACACGCAAGCAGCTGTGGCTCCCCCTCAGTCCTCAGCCGTCCCTGCCCTCGCCTTCCCTGCCGGCGCGACCCCCTCGTTCTCAGGCAGGCAAATTGCCTAACGGAAAATCCAGCTGGATGCGACCCTCACGCACGCTTGAGCGTGTTAGTGCCTTGTGCTTGTGGCCATTGGAAAGACCGCCCCCTTGTGATAGCGGACTGATCAAGATTAAGGCTTTGTTGCGGCAACATAGCGCAGCGACGCCTGCATTATGCTTATTTATGCTTACCTGACCACTCCCTGACCACTCCACAATCCCTCCAGGTCCAGGCGGAATACTTCATGCATCGCGCAGGGACACTATGCAGCTCCTTGCTCTGGTCAGCATGCCACCTACCCAACCATTACTCCACAATCCCTGGCCATCAAGTGATGTCCATGCACATTTCCCATTCATAATGTTGACTACTATACCTTGCTTGCCGCATGGTATGCGCATGCATAGCCTCAACCTGTATGTGTGCTGCGAGCCCCGCAAACCGCTTGTGGAACTGCTGTGCTTGGTACTGATGCCCGCCCATGGTGACCGCAGCGCACAGTAATGCGTATTGCTTGCTCTTGAGATACTGGTGCTCGCTCTGCCAGCAGTCCGGAAGGGTTGCAGCATGCAAGGATAGGACACACATGCATACCCCGGCCGATACAGCATCATACCAACTGATCACTACTGTATTCATCCGTATATGCTTGTAATGCTTCCTTTTGTCACCGAGGCATGAGGAGATCCACTACGTGTCAGAGCGTGGTGTCAGAGTGACTGCAAACGTCCAACATTATTCATTCAGTGGCTACCCAACCAAGCCGGCATGGAGGTGGCTCACAAGAGCGTTGGTTGCTCCACAAACCCTCCTTTACGGTGGATCTTTGCATTCAGAACTTTGCGGTTTTACCATAGCCGTCCGCAGGAGCAAAGCAAGATGCATGGATTGTCATGACTGGGCATGAGTTTGCGACTTTGCATGGAAATTAATGGATTGATACACGAGCTGCCATCGGCTGTAGGCATTCCTGTATGGTTCAATGTTTAGAGAGCATGGGGGCAGATTTTACTGCTGCACCTCCAGGGCTGTACTGCTGCAGAGTCTTGCACCGTGTTGCTGCAACTTCTGGGGCTGTGTTGCTGCACCTCCTCAGGTGGCTATATTACTGCTGTCTTGCGCCCTCTCTGGCTGCATTGCTGCCGTGCATCTGGGCTTGTGCTGCTACGCCGCCTCTGGGGGTGTACTGCAATACCTCACTGGCTGTACTGCTGCAGGGGTACAGCACCAGATTCTCGTGCTGAACCCCTGCCCTGACGCCACTGCAGCATTGTGGATGAACACGCAGCAACAGGTGGGCCTTGTATATGGTGGTGTATGGTATGGTACATCAGGAGCGTATCGGCCAAACGGCCCATGCTGCCCCCAGATGGGGACCAGAAGACAAGAGACCAGCTGGGCCTTATGTGTGCATGCAGCAGTCTCAGCATGCTCGAGCTGTCAGGGTACATTCCGCGCACGGTCATGTGACCATGGCATCATGTGTCAGCGTGGCCCCATGTGCAGGTAACAATATGCCGCTGACTGCAAGCCAGCTTGGTGCCCAATGCATGTGCTCAAGCATCCAGCCCTGCCCCAGTAGTGCACCCTACGAGGACTGCAGCAGGCAAACGTGTGTGGCGATAGATCCGTGGAGGTGTTGGGCACAAGCCAGTCATGTCTGCTTCGTACACTCCATATGCAGTAGCCAGTGGGCGTTGCTTGCAATAATTACAATAACAATTACAAATACATTAACAATTACGACTTGCCGTATAGAGCGGCTACCACAGTACCACCGCTACCGAGTTGTGTATCGTATCACCACAGTCTGGGTGTGCTGCGTGGTGTTAAGCACTGGGGTCTGCTGGGGGTGTGCACATCACCAAGCCTGCTGGCAGCAGGCTTGTTGTGCAGTGTTGTCGGTGCCCATGTCGATCATGTTCTAAGTTCACACGATGCCACTGACTGCGAGGCTTGAACCCTGCTCAGGCAGTGAATAAGGTGATCCAGATAATGCAGCCCGCCGGCTCTGACACAGGGCAGACACCTGCCACCCTGGCAGTGTGGGTGTGTGGCAGAGTGTGCACAGTTCAATCAGACGTGGGGGCATGCGGCGTGCCCCATGTTTGCAGCGAAAGGGTGATTTTGAGGTGGGCATGTGGGCCTTCATCAGCGGGATGGATCTCTGCACTCCGACTTCTTGCAGGTATGGGAGCGTGAGGGCACCACAGCAGCCCGCCTCAAGCTCGCGCTCTGGTGGGGCGACCGCCACGCGCAGTGGACCGTGAGGCCCTTCTGCTGGTGCAACGCCACAGCAGCCGTGTTCCAGGACATGCTGGGCAGCAACATCGCAGCCGCAGGCCTGCCTCAATGTGCTGTGGCGTTTATGTTGACGATGTTGACGGTGTGTGTGCTGGTGTCCACCGACGCCGCTATTGAAAGAGCACCTGGCAGCGGTTAGCAAGCTGCTGCAGCAGCACCTGCTCAAGTCATGGCCTGATGATGCACCCTAAACCCTAACCCCTAAACCCCATACCCGAAGCCCAGGTCAGTGCATTTCCTTGTCTGCTTGCCTCGGGCCTGAAGGTGCACCGGACAGGTGCGCAGCACAGTGTCACATGTCCTTGGCTTCAATCGCAATGTTGGTGCGAAGGGCCGGTGCGTCCACCCCCACCAAGCTTGTGGCAGCCATCACAGCCAAGCCCATGCCAGGGCGCACCTGCGCCCTCAGTAGCGTCCTGGGCTCATTCCAGTGGCTCGGTTCCAGGAATCCAGGACACACCGGGGACACCGGTGTGTCCTGGCCGCACCCTTGGCAGCTCTCCTCAAAAAGGAGGATGTCACATGCATGGGAGTGGTGCCTCGAGCATGCGGTAGCCACCCAGGCCATCCAGGACAGGATCCGCAACCCGCAGCTGCATGCACCACGTCAATCTCAGCCTGCGCTCTTGGTTAGCACCTCTACACTGACCGCTGCAAGTAGGGGGATAGGGGGCCTGCTGTGCCAGCGAGCAGACCCCAAACTCGGAGCGACGATGCCAATGCCGCCCAACTCCGTCGCGGCTGCGCAGCCGCCCATGAGCAGCACGCTGGGCGCCGCTGCTGGGCTGGCTGCTCGGCCGATGATGCCAGGCTTAGGAGGGATCCCCGGGGGCGTGTCGCTGCTGCCGGTGACGGTGCCGGTGCCGGTGGTGTTATCCTCGTGCCGGTTGTATTACCCTCACCGGCACGAGGTCGGGGCCGCCGGCGCAGTGAGCGGCTGCGGCGTGTGGGGCTAGAGGAAGGCGTGGACCAGGCAGGCCGCAGGTGCAACAGGGCAGCACTCTGATTGCAACCTGATGATGTCGCGCTTGTTGTTGCTGGTGGTAGTGTGTGTGGTCAAGAAGGATTCCCATGGGGCTGTGCAGTATGCTTTCCGTGGGGCCGTGCAGTGGGCGCATGCGTGATGATGGGAACTGCACCTGAGGGTGGCGAGGTGTCTGGGCTGAGCTGGCTGCTGCCGCAAAGAGAACGCGTGTGTGGGCATCTTGGGGTGCAAAGGGTCATGCACGGCAGTCCCGCGGCAGCGCAAGCTGCATATGCTTGGCGCCTTAGCATTTAACCAAGCAAGCGTCATGCCAAGCGCAGGCTTGACACGCATTCATACCGCATCACAGGTCTATTGGTACCAGGCTACTACCAGCAATTCAGCCAACCACAAAACTGCGTTTTGTTTGCACTGGGTATGTCATGCGCCATGCAGCGTGGTGCGTTGGTAAGCTTCGTGCACGGTGCTGGTGTTGCGGGGTCATGGCCAGCCTGTCGACCACAGTAGGCTGGCCGTGCGTTGTTCCGGTGCCGTACGTGGAGCCATACGTGGTTGATCATTGGATAGGCGGCAAGGCTGACGGTGAAACTGAGAACCAACCACAAAGCAATGCTCACGTAGTCACGTGCATCGTGCATGCATAGTCCCAGCCATACGTGGTTCCTCCAAATGCCGCGTATCGCCATTGGCACTACAAGAGGTGCCATTCTATGTGATCTACGCATGGACCTCTGTTCCTCGCTATGCATCTCCCTGTGCTGTGCTTCAGCCTCGTGCCTAGGCGCGTGTTGGGCGCTTGGGGGATGCGGTGCGTGTCGGCGCACGGGATCGGAGGGAAGCGGGCTGTGTTAAGTGTATTCAGCGCTGACGTGTGCGGCTGTGGGACGCTGGAAGTCTCGCATCCCTGTTGGCAGCAGCTGCATAACTGAGGCAGCACTGCCCGCCGGGGGGTCCGACCAGCACTCAATCAGTTTACAGCCCTCCTATCCCATACCCGTTCTCCATCTGTGGCAGGCCTGGTGTCGCGCAGCGAGAGGTTGCCATGAATTCAGAGGGTGTATGCTGCCCAGACAGTTGTGGCAGTCCCATGTGTGGACACATGATGTATTTCCTTCGGTACGCATGGTGCATTGGTGCCGAATGCCACATGGTGCAGGATGCTGGTCGGACGTTTGGGATGACGCGACACACCCGTGGCGTCACACTGACGGCAGTAATCCACGCACTGTTGCGCTCCATATGTGTAGATCCCATACAAGTAGATTGTCATACCTGCCTCAGATAACCTCATACTCTGAAACAAGCCGGCCACCATGTTCGGGGACGATGCAGACAGGTGCGCTGAGAGGTGCAGGAAGGAGCGATTGTCTTGCTTGGAGGACCCAGTGGTGTCACGTGTTGGTGCTGTGCTGACTTTCTTTCAGGGAGCAGTTCTTTGAGGCAGCTAGGCAGCAGGCGCAGCGGGAGTTTGAGCTGGATGGCACAAACGCACAGGTAAGTCGCAGCGGTTCCGTTCGGTCCACACGCTGCAGCACCCAGAATCCAGCAGGCCCTGTTACCGCTCCCTTCGTGTGTTCCTGGGCAGGCACTTGTACGGTGGGGCGGAGCTCTGCTGGAGCTTGCCCACTACAAGCAAGGCCAGGAGTCGACCGAAATGATCCAACAGGTGGGCCGTCGCCCTAGGGCACGCGATGCAAGTTTTTTGGCCACAGTTGCACACCCAAGTGCACACGCGGCTGTGCAAGTTTAGAGCACATTGGAAGGCGCCATCATCAGTTGCTGTGGTGCACCTGCGTGACTGGTACTTATTTTGTGTCGACAGGCCATCGTCAAGTTGCAAAAAGCGCTGGAGCTCGATGCGGAGCGTGCAGACGCTGAGTGGTGCTTGGGCAACGCCTACACTTCCTTGGTAAGTATTTGTACCTGGATTGGGCTTTTGCGCAGTTGCTTGTTCGTCATGTGCGCACTGACCCTTGCTTTGGCGCCTACCCGAACGCAGGGTTTCCTGTGCCCAGACAAGGCGAAGGCCAACGAGCAGTTTAACAAGGCATCAGAATGCTTCAAGCGATGCCATGCCAAGGTAGGACGTTCAATCAGCAGTGCAGGCCCCCACTAGTCGGCAATTTGATCCAAGGCAAAACACCGTTATGGGCGCACGCTGACGCGACTGGTGGGTCTCTTTGTCACAGGATCCTAGCAACGACACGTACAAGAAGGCGATTGAGATGTGCGACAAGGTGAGCTGTGACTCCTGCAGTACTGGTATTGGTGCACACGCACAGGTTTGCCTTGAAGAGCCTGCCCCAGCGTGAAACACTGGTGCTGTATGCAACCTCACAGGCCCCCGAGTATTATGACGAAATCCAGTCACACTTGGCTGCCAGCTCAGCTGCTGAGACAACAGCAACGAAGAAGGACGCGTCAGCAAACGACGTGTGGTGGGACATAGGCGGCTGGGTGCTGCTAGCAGCTGTTGTTGCCGGTGCGCTGGTCATGGCCCGCAGCAGCAGCGCGGCGGCTGCGGTCAAGTCCGCCACAGCCTGAAGCTGAGCACCACAACACGCGTACGCACGCTTCCATGTGGCCATGTCGAAACCCATTTACATGTTCAATGTTGAATGTAATTTTGCTTCGACGCTTAGTATTGTTGCATTGATTTGCTCACATGGGCAACCGACAAGTGCCAACCTGTTCGCCCATTGTCATGCTTACCTGGGCTGACCAAATGAACAGTATAGCGTGCAGCAAATGTTTGCGCCGTGTTGGTGCAGATGACGTAAGACCCGCATTGTGTACCGGTATGTTTGGGCAATGTTTGCCCTGTTTTTGTCAGGTCTGCGCTCGCTCGCACGGTGTTGACACTGTTGCTGGGCCGTGCCAATTGCAACAGCCTACTTGGGTCGCAGCAATCAACGGCACCGCTGACCCCAGCATGTATATGCGTACTGCAACTCGATGCTCGCAGCACCGCCGCAAGCATGCATGTGCGCCAATGCCTGCAATACGGCAGTGCAATTCAGTTGCGGTGGCCATGTGTGCCAGCGGCGCACTACGAGTTGCAGAGCAGGGCGATTCGGCGGGCGGTTATCGGTGTGTGTGCCTGATGAATGGACGTCCGGTGTTTGTTTATGTTGTCAGCCTGTCAGGTGGCCAATCGGTGGTGTGGGTGAGAACCCAAAGGAACAGGAGAGTGTCAAGATTCGTAAACGGCAGGAGCGCGTGCATACGCATAGGCGCTGTACAATCAGACGTTTGGCAGCGCGGCAAGGGCATGGGTTCGCACGTGCTGGACGCATTGAGCGATATGGTGCAGCAGCTCCTGAGGGCACCCCCTGGTTTGCTCACGGGCCCCCGGGTACATACGGTACAGTATGGTCCTATCAACATGCTACCTGCACCAAGCTGCGCTGCAGCTTGTGCCCTGGCTGGGGTTCAAGAGGTAGTACAACTCTTCAGGGGCAAGGAAGGGGCGAGAGAGCTGCCTAAGCGCGCACCATGCACGTCAGTAAGCTCACCAGACAGCCAGATCCGTCGGTACAGTACTGTAATAATCTACAGGGTCTGGCCAGGGGCTAGGGGCATGGCTGCTTGTACAGTGAAAGAGCAAAGTCATGGTCATGGGTCATGGCGGGGTCATGGTCATTGCCGTGGAGGAACAAATAGTCGTGCGTGAGTCGGTACTGTGACACTCTGTGGACACGCAGCCATCGTAGTCAAAGGCACTTGTCAGGATGCCGGTACATACAGCGGTCAGTCAGGTGACGGTCATGGTGGTGTTGGTCAGCAGCGGCACCGCCACTGCTGCCGCGGCTGCCGCTGCGTTGCGGGCGTACTGATTTTGCTGGTGTTGCTGGTGGTTCCCGGGATGATGGTTGCCGTAGCCGCCATGGGCCTGGTGCCCCTGCGGATGGCTCTGCTGGTGCGCCTGACTCGCCTGCGGCGCCGCTGCTGGGCCAAGGGGTGGCCCCAGGGCGGGCTTGTTGAGGTTGGTCAGCATGGCTTCCAGGCGGCGGCAGATCGCCTCGAACGGCGGCCGCTGGTCCGGCACCGCGGCCCAGCACGCGCGCACGAGCTGCGCCAGCTCCGGCGGGGTGCGCGGCGGCATCTCGGGCCGCAGCCCCGAGCTCACCACGCCCACGGCCGCCTGCACAAGCAGCAGACAAGAGCAAGGCATGCAGCGCTGATCCAGTGACCGGGGCAGGAAGTGTACACTGGCTCTGCAATGTATGTGGTCATGTGCGGTGGTGGGTTGTGTTGATGTGCAGCAGCGCACATTGCCAACCGTGCGCTTGGGCGGATGCAGACAGATCGTGCAACCAGGCAGCAGAAGCAGCAGGCACGAGTTGCTAGAGGCGCTGACTAGGCCACACTTGCGGTGGCGGCGCTGCAGGCTGATGGATGCATGGCACACGTGCGCCGGGCCCCAAGGCGGTGCCAGGCATGCTGGCACACCCTGTCAACGTGGCAGCAGCAGCAGCTGCAGCTGCAGGATGATGACGCGCACGTTACCGGCATGTTACCTATGCCGCTCCGCTAGCGGGCAATCACTCCCCACCCCCGACGCACCTGCACCGCCGTCATTCCCTGGTAAGGCAGCTTGCGGGCCAGGCACTCCCACACCACAATGCCTGCCAGCAGAAGCATCACGTACGCACAACATCGTAGCAGGAGGTCACACCAGTGGTGCTGGGCTAGCAGCTCTGCACCCAGCCACCTGCCCATTACACGCATTACCTTACACGCGTTACACCGGGTTGGGCGCGGTGGCGCAGCCTGGTAGCGAGCGGGGCGCGCGAGACCATGTTCAGATGCGTCATCCAGCCCATCAGTGATATGGACCAAGGGGTGACATCGCACATGGCGTGATCACACATGGCGCAACGCTGCGCTTACCAAAGCCGTACACGTCGGCCTTCTCAGAGTAGCGCTGGTGAGCTAAGACCTCGGGGCACATCCACTACGCGACGAGGGGAGGGGCGGGGAGGGGGCAGCAGCATGGCAAACACCAGGCACACAACGGAAGGAGCAGGTTAGCGGCAGGAGCCATGTTCCAGGCAGGACTTGATGCGCTGAGAGGGTTTGCGGAAGGAGCCATGCTCAAGACCTTCATGCGCCGAGAGGTGCTCGCACAAGAGGTGCACACGGAGCCCATGAAAGCATACACAAGTGCTTGCGGTTCTCGGGCGCCTGGCAGTGCGGGAGCCACAGCAGGGGAAACCATAGATGTTGAGGTGCTGGGTTTGAGAAAGCCGGGGCCGTGCGCTGCGCTGCGCTGCACACGCATACGCACACGCACGGGCGGCCACACACACACAGGGTGGCTCACCTGGTATGTCCCCAGCCCGCCAGTGAGAGCCTGCACAGCGGCCACACGCATCACAACAGTGCAGAGCAGCAGGGACAATTGAATGCCATGCCGTTCCGTCAACGGTCTGAGCGCGCCACACAGCACCATGACATGCTGCGTGGTGTGGGGTGGGTCCCAGCAAGGAACACCAACCAGCGCATGTGTTCATGCACGTGCTGTGCCTGGATGTGTCATGCACATGAACCCCATGTGGACCCGCTGTGGGGATACCAAACCAACATCTAGGTGATTGACGTGCATCTGGCACCCGAGCAACGTGCCAGGCACTGTCAAGCGCATAGCGAAGCGTAGATGTACTGCTGTCTCAGGTACACGCACGCTTGCTCACCACACTTCCCCAAGCCACCCCCCTGCCTCACGTTTGTGTCCGTGTAGAGCCTGGCCAAGCCGAAATCCGCAATCTTGGCACGCCCCCTGCACAGCACCAAAGACAACACATGCTCAATGACATTGCAGAGGAGCATGCCGCTGCTCCGCACATAATCCAAGCTGTTGACCACAGCAGCAGCAGCAGCAGCAGGCATTGCGCAGCCCGCTCCTGTGGCATCCAATTGGGCTTCACAAGACCGCAGCTACAATAGATGCACACCGTGCAGCGTAGGTCACTTTGGCTCCCACCCAGGAAACACGGCGAGGCGTTGAAAACGCAAAAGCCTGTGCCTGATATGTCCAATTGCATCTCAACAAATCCATCGCAGATTCAGAGCATACACCCAGCACCATGTCTCCGCATGTCAGCCGCATTCAGCGCTTGTATGAGACTTGGCATGCCGGCTGCATGTGCTGTGAAGCCGCAAGCGCTGTCACCCCTCACCCCTCACCTGTCGTCGATGAGCACGTTGGCGGACTTGAGGTCCCGGTGAAGAACTCGGTGCGCATGCAGGTGCGCCATACCCTCCGCTACGTCAAGGCAAATGCGCAGCAGCAGCGGAAGCGGAAGCGACACACCACCGCCACCGCCGCCACCCACTCCTCCACCCCCTCCACCCCCGCCGGGCGGCGCACCGCCGCCGCTGCCTGCGCCGCCGCCACCGCCCACCACGACGACGCCGTTGCCGCCGCCGCCAACGCCGTTCGGGATCTGGACTGGCCCAGGCGCTGCCTGCCTGTCTGCTGGCGCGTGGAGGAGCTGGTAGAGCGAGCCGCGTGAGCAGTACTCTGTGACGAGGGCCAGCACGGGCGCCTCGGTGCAGGCGGCGTGCAGGCGCAGGATGTGGTCGTGCGGGGGAATGCTGGACATGGTGGTCACCTCGCGCTGGAACTCCTGTTGCATCAACGTGGTGCAGCAGCGTGGTGCAGCAGCGTGGTGCATTGGTGCAAGCCACCATGGACGCACACAATCACGGGTGGTGGATCAACCACAAGAGCGCGGCGGGGGGTGGCGGCAGATGCTCTGGCAAATGCAGCAGCGTGTGTGTCTAGAGCAATGCAGTGTACCGTGTGAGGACTGGGGCAGATCATCCCCAGTGTTGGCCTCAGTGCCATGACGCGCATGACAGGCTGCACCTTTGCCGTCATCACACAACACGTGCATAGAGTGTGATGAGCTGGCTGAGGCTGGGTATGTTTGATGTAGGCAGTACTGCCGCCTGGCGCAGGCTGCCAGGCTGCAGCTACAGGCGTTGGGCGATGCAGGCAGGGGAGTGTCAAGCACGCTCTCAGGCCCCAACGCAGTCTGCATGCGGACAGGTGCTTCGCGCCAGGGCACGTGCCACGGCCTGCCTGTGTGTGCGGCTGACTGTGACGTATGGCCGCAAGCACCCAACTATCCCTGTGCCCGCACTGCCACACTGCAACAGTGCGCGTGTGCAAGCTGCATCCGTAACAACATACCTTGACCAGAGTGTCGGCGTCCTGTCCTTTAAAGTTTGCCAGCTTGATGGCAACGGTGTTGCCACGCCACTGCCCATGGTAGACCTGCCCAAGCGTAAAACGGGTCACCGACCAGCTCAAGCGGTGCACCCAGAACTGTTGCCCTCTGTGCGCTCACTGCTGCTTCCCTTAAACATTGGTAGGAAATACACAGGACTACCTATGAGTTGCACACTGGAGAGCTGTCTGTGCATCGCAACAACCTGTTTGCAGGTGTGAATCCTGACTACATGCCTGGACTGTTTGACACACCTTGCCAAAGCCTCCCTCGCCAATTTGACTGATGAAGCGCAGCTCGTCAAACGTTATACTGACTGGCTGCTGTGGTATGGGGTCTCGTGGCGGGCCCGTGGGTGGGGGAGGAAGCTGGGGTGCTGTCGGGGGGGGAGGCGCGCCTCCTGCAGAGATGCTTTCACGGCGGGGACGACCAGGGGCAAACAGCCCGTTGAGCTGCACCATCCCCTCTGCAGCCTGTTTGCTGGCCTGGTGCCGGTGAGGCTCTTTCAAGCGTGCGCCGCGAGCGCGGTGCCCGACTACATCTACTGTTGCGTCGCCAACCAGGTTGAACTGCGGCAAGCTCACTTGCACCACTGCAAATGCTGGAGCGTTAACCTGCTGCTGGGCCTGCTGTTGCACTTGTGCAGGCGCAGGGACAGTTGCAGCAGGCTGCAGCTGCGCCCCGTCATCGATTGGTGCAGGCCCTGGCGCACCTCCGGTGGAGTTGCCAGCGCTTGTGCTCGTGCTGCTATCGGCAGCGTCTTGACGTGGGGTTGTTAAAGGTAGGTCTGGGTTGGAGGCTGACCCCTGCATGGCTCTTGGCGGTGCAGGAACGGGCTGAGCAGGAGCCATTCGTTGCATAGCGCGGGAGGCAGCAGACGGAAGCTCTGCAGGCTGTGAGCCAGCCGCTGAAACAGCATCATCTTGACCATCTGCTGTTAATCGGCGTGTCAGGCTGCCACGAGCAGGTCCGACCGCAAACACCCCAGACACATCTACAAGCAGTGATGCTGAGGATGTCTCAGGTATGAGCGCTGGGCCACCATAACTTGTGCCAGCCGCCTCAAGGTCCACACACTTGCGTGGTCGTTCGTGGGTTGGAAGTGGTGATAGGTACGATGATATCTTGTGCCACATGCTGGAAAACGCCGCAGCTGGAACGTCAACTTAAGCGACAGCTGTTTGCTGGGCAGGCCTCGCAACACTGCATACTTGAATACATTCACATCGGTCGCCCAAGGAGTAAGGACTTGAATGGCAGAGCCCTATGGGTTTTTCGGCTGTGAGTTACGTCTGTTGTGGGGCAGAAGAATTAGCCGTGTATAAGCTTGGTAGACGCAGCAAATGGTGTGGGTGGGATTAACGTCTGTGCTGCGGGCCTTCATGCATGCACGGTTTGCCACAGGTGTGAGGACCAAGCAGCCGCGATTTTCAATTCATTTCGGTTCGATCATTCGGTTGACCAAGCGCAGGTGGTGCACGGTGCATTGCCTGGTGCTCAAAATCGGAGGCCTAAGAAAGGAACCGTCGTTGGAGTACTGTACTTAGTTTGCTGGTGCCCTGCGGGTTTACTGTGGTCCGTCGACACGGGCGATTCTCTATGCTGACAAGGACTCAGCCCGCCTTCGGGCTGAAGAGGTGTGCCCAGTGTCAGCACCCGATGCTCCTATAATCAAAGGCCTCTGTGTTACGGCCATAATGCTGGCCAAGGTATGCTTGAAGCACATCGTTGTCCATGCCTGCTTCCCTCCTTATCTTTTGCAGGCCAACACGATGCCTGCCCGCCACCACAGTCCAGGCACAGAGGGTGTGCTGCTGCAGGGCATCTAGGTATGTACCTGCCAATCTGCCTGACAACCCCAGGGACAACCTCAGGGACCCTTGGGGTCGCGCGCAGACCCTGGGGTCGCGCTTGTGTTGAGCTCGCACCGCAGCACCAGATAACTGAAATGGAGACCATCTGCCTGGCCGTGAACGCCCCCTGTTACTTGCAGGCGGGAACTGCTCACCACCACACCGCTGCTGTGGCTGGCAGCAAGCCAGGCGCCCGCTGAGGCAGCGGCGCAAACAGCAAACCTCTCTTCGTTTGAGCCCATGGAGGCCTTGAAGGACAAGGACTATGGGAAGGCCCGCAAAATGTCAGTCTTGCAGCAGCCTCCACCATAACCTGCTTGCGAACAGCCTGGCTTGGGACTCGATCTCGATCTAAAGATCCCCTCAGTGCTTGTCCGGTGCCCCAGCCGCACACACACCGCACACACGCTCTACCCACCCTGCCGTGCGCACAGACTGCACTGATATGCTGGCGTGTGTGTATGTGTGTGTCTGTGCTGTTATGACATACAGCTACAGCGATTTTGTGCTGTCGCCCACGGGGCTGCAGTATAAGGACTACAAGCCTGGCAGCGGCGACGCACCGAGGCAAGCAAGCGAGATGAGCTGGCTGGACGACAGCCCTGGGGGGAAACCTTTGGGTGGCTTAGCACCATGCTATAGCCCTCCCTGTCATGCACCATGCAACGCCAACAGTGGGCTTGACGTGGCAGCCACACCACGCATCGCAGCTGCCTTGACGCACACACACACGCACTGAATGTCATGGGTTGGCCTCAGCATGGTCGCACCACCCGTTGCCCTGCCTTGCTGGCCAGAGCACTGGCAATAGATCGCAGCGCAATGCACACGTGCCCATGGCTCCATGAGTGGCGATAGCATTCAGCAGCGCCCGCCTGCGCAACCCTCATGTGTTGCAGCCGATAACGCCGCCGCGCATGCTCATGCGGTTTATGCACTGTGTCCAGGCCTGGAGACACATGCGTCGTGGACTGGGCTGGTGTGACGATCGGGTACTATGGACGGTAAGCATCCCTGGCCAGGTCATGAATCATACTGCATTGTCACTGGCCCCTGCCTGAATGCCATGCAACGGCAGGGTCAGGCCATGTACTGTTGGCGCACTGTTCAAAAGGCGCACCTATGTTGCACCTGCATCCCTGAATTGCTCCATTGCTTTCGCGCTTTTGGTGCGGGCGCAGCGCACCTGCCGCTGCGGAGGGATACCACGTCGCCCGAATATGTGCCATGCAACTGCGTGTGTTGCTGCCCTGCAGACCCTTTGAGGCGCGCAACAAGGTGAGTGCCCCAGCTTGCATCCATAGCTCCATGCAGCGCGTGTGTGTGTCTGTGTCTGTGTCTGTGTGTCTGTGTCTGTGTCTGTGTGTCTGTGTCTGTGTCTGTATGTCTGTCTCATCAGGGCAGCTGTAGGGTTACGCACCAGGTACCGCGCTCACGCGTCCCATGCGGCATGCGAGCCAGAAGACCAGCTGGCGGCCCGGTGGCAGGCCCAGCCAGCCGGGTTGCAAGTGTGCCTGGGTGCGGACCCAGGCCTCGTATGCCGCGTCAACCTCGACAAACCCAACCACGCGAGCTTACCCACCCCCACTTCTTCAAGCACTCCGTTCCAGCTGTTGCACTTTGTGGTGTGTGCGTTTGGCGCAAGAGAAATGCGTTAGGGCGAACGAGGCTAACCAAAACAAGTTTGAACCTGGCATTCACCTGTGGTGTGCAGCCCAAGGGCAGCTCCTTCACGGGGGACAACAAGGACTTCATCCGCTTCACGCTGGGGTCGGGGGAGATGATCCCCGCGTTCGATGAGGCGGTCTCGGGAATGAAGGTAACGTGGGGCATGGCAGCGGGTGCTGCTGCATCCTGCTGCCTGTGACGTGGTGTGCATGCACGCATGGTTCAAACATAGCCAGGATCTCAGGGGAATCTGCGGAGCCGTGCACGTGGTGTTGTTTCCGGGCGTGATTGCGATGTTGCATGCATTTCATGCACACCAACTGAATGGCTGTCCCCGCATGTGACAGGCCAGCGTTCCAGCACGCCCACGCCCGTGCCTGTGCGCCATGCACTTGCCCGGACACTCGTTGCTGTGTGTGCTGGCTCAAGGAAACCGGCAGCATATGCGTGCGCCGCGTGTGGGTTTGTGCACTACGCGCACTGACATGCCGCCGGTTGGTTTTGCATGCGTATGCCAATAACTGCTGCTGCCTGTAGCCGGGCGGCATTCGCCGCATCATCGTGCCTGTGGAACTGAGCTACCCGGATGGCGACTGGTAAGCTGCTCAACCACGCGTGTTTGTGCATATATCAATGTATGTGTGTGTCTCAGCAAATACTGTGCGCATGGGGTGAGGGGCACGACAACACCAACAGGCAGGCCGTTCGCCAGTTTGTCGTCCTGACATGCTGGCGCCGTTGCCAGTGCCGGGGTTGAAACGGGTCCAGGTCAGCTGACCTGTGTGTGCCTGTGTGCTAGTGCGGGCTGCTGTGCGCTGCTGTGCGCTGGTTTGCGCTTGTACGGCCCATGGGCACTTCACCTGCGGCTGGGTACGCATCGCACGTGTTGGTTGCAGCTCTCATGAGTGTCATGACACCATAATGCATGGCTCAGCAGCGTGTTGGTTGTCATGCCTGTGCCTGCATCGCTGTGCAGGAAAAAGCAGGGGCCCGCACCTTCCAACTTTGCGGTAAGATACACAGCTGCTGCGGCAGCGGCTGTTCTTGCTGTTGCTGTTGCTGTTGCTGTTGCTGTTGCATCCGCTCCCACCAGCGCTGGTGACAGCAGTGGGTACCTGTTAGCATGGCTGCTGCTGGGGTCGGCATCACCATGCCAGGGGATGCCTCCTCAATTTCACCGCCTGTGCTGTGAAGGAAAAACGCATGCTTTACAGCTGTGTGTCGTATGGCTGACAACACTTGTGATTGTGCTCATCACACAAGCCATCCACGTGTAGAATCTGAGAGCGGTGTTGTGCGTGTGGCATTCTTTCACACACACACCCATGACAGGGTCAGCGCGCCCTGGACTTTGTACTGCAGAACAAGGTGGGTGTGAAGGAATGAGGGTTCACACCACGGGCAGATGCGTGATACGTGCTTGAGGGAGAGACGGGGGGCAGGCGTGTGCCGACCAGCTCTCTCTGCTGAGTCTGCTTCTCTTCCTCGCTGAACAACACGCCAGAAGCGGTACGGAGTCTGCAGACTATCACATCCAACCCTTGGCTCAGGATGTTGGAGTGCACCTTCATGCACCTGGCGTCTGGCCGCATTCGCGGAACACTCCAATTGCTTACTGCTCCTGCCTGGACTGGCTGCTGCCTGGGATTCTTGCTGCTGTGCACAGGGCATGATCGACAAGACCTTGCTGTTTGACATTGAGCTCATTCGCGTGGACCGCAAGTCTTGAGGGGATGCACGGCGGCGGCGGCAGCTCACACGTGGAGGCTGCTGCCTTAGATCACGGCAGACAGGCGATTGTTGTTGCACCGCGCACTGCCGTTTTTGCGCAGCGTAGGGTGGCACCTGATGGCGCGGCATGGCCTGGCGAATTGGGAGAGCCGAGCCTGCACCCGGGCAAGCAGGTCGGCTTTCGGTCGGTCGGTGCCCTGTCATAGCGCGTTCTGAAGATGGTCAGCATCAGCAGCAGAGACCCTTGAGCTCGCAGGCTGGGGTGGGGCATAATGGCCTCATCAGGCTTTTTTGGCATGCAGCCATGCAGGCACAATATGTTGGCACGCTTGCGCAGTGGTCAAATACTTAAATTCCTTTGAGCGGACAGACAGGCACGAATGCGGATTGTGCAGCCGTATGTGCGGCCGCTGAGACAGTACCCTGGGCAGTACTCCATGATGCACAACCGTCCATGCGCCACACCAGGGAGGGCAGGTCACTCTAGAACACCCAGGCCACCATGCTAGGTCGCACGACATGGCCGTTCACGAAGCATGACCCAATGCGCTCAAGCGTTGCAGTTGCTCGGACCTGCATGCTGTGCTGTGCAATCCATGAATGGCCAGATAGGCCAAGTGATGCAAGTCAACCATACTGTGCTGTGCGGGTCACGCCATGCTCGAGATGCAGCTTTGCAATAAGGCACATCCCATTGAAAATGTAACGTGCAAATTGGGAGGGGTGTGACCTGAGCCTGCGGTGCAAACAGGCACATGCTTGGGTCGAGCATGATCTCCCGTTAGTCCGTGACCCAGTCACGTGTGCCCTGCAGCTTTTGGCTTCTTCTAACATGTCACAAGACGTGCCCAATACCATCGTGCCCAATACCATTCTGCAGCATCTATGCTCAATCCCCCAGCCTTGTCCCCAGCCCTGTGAGCGTTTGATCGAGCAAAACGTTGTAATGAGGCAGATGCGATTGCGACGGGGATGCACTTCGAACCGGATGGCCCCCTCAAGGCCTGAATGTGTGTGCGGGGGTGGGTTACTGGGTTATGACTTATGTGTGTGTTAAATGCACTGCCTGCTGGTCTTTGCATTGCTGGCCCATGTGCGAGCTGCAGCAATGCAGTACTGCATGATGAAAGCGTGAACGCTGAGAGATGCTAAGCACGATTACCCTGGCCTTACGCAGGCAAAGCGATTGCAGACGGAGCAGGAGCCTTGGATGCACTGACGAGCCTGAAGGGACAACGGGTTGTGGCCATGCAGCTGCCCATTTGCAGTACGGTGCAGGATGCATCATCAATTGCACGGTGCTCTGCTGATGGCCTGCTAATGGCCCAGCCTGGCTTAGCCTCTGCTAACCCCAACCTGAGGTTCGATCAATGCCATACGCAGGGGCCTGTCAGCAGTGCACAGTACCACCAATTGATGGGCAAACTTTCCCATAGAGGAATGGTTAATCTTCCATTTATGATGCGGAACCATGCAGCCTGGATGGCAACAACACGCTTGAACCGGTCAGCCTCCCAGTCAGCCTGATTGGATGCGGGGGACATAGACAATCGAATTTCGTCACTAAGGAGAGCAGCTTTGGCTGACACCATACAGGCCATTCATCTGTAACGACCCATAGGTGTATTGCAGCCACCACAGCCCCGGTACACCGACTACTTGAGCGTTTCATTCTGTATCTTGGCGGCGAGCCGCTTTCGTTGTGGTCTCGGCTCACATGACAGGCGCGATGGAGCTGTCCAAGGTGCTGGGGCAGCTCCAGCACTTTGCGGAACCAGTGACAAAGCTGATGGACCAGTTTCAGGGGTTCTGCACAACTGAGCACAACCTGATAACGGAGATGGAGTGGGAGGTGGGTGGCTAGATGATGACGCGCAAACACTGCAGGCACACCTCGAGGATGTGATGTTGGGCTTGCGAACTTGCATGCTGCCTCTCTGCACCGGAGTAGGTACTGTTGTGCTTGTCTAGAGGAGGTTTGTGTTCTGGGTGATCGTGCATGCAGACTCAAGCGGCGGCATCCCTTGGGCTGTCACTCGATCAGCTACGCTTCACAGTCTCGCTGCTTGCAGCGGTGCTTGTGGGCTATGTTATGACTTTTATCAAAGTCCCAACTCGTGAGTGGCACGCAACCGCATCGCCTTTCGTGTTGTTTTTGCTGCATCAGGCCCGCATATTCTTGCTTTTCAGCAGCTGGCTGACACCTCTCTTGTGTTTCCCTCTGGACAGTCCGGCACATCTACTCTTTTGTCACTGGAGTGGCGCTTGTTTACTACCCTTTCGGTGCTGGCATAGTACAAGTGGTGCCACCAGCCGTACTGACTTATCTCGGAATGCTCCTCTCACCCAAGCACAGCGGACTGATCAGCTGGCTGGTCAACTTTCCGTGGCTCATTTATTTGTGAGTCTGGGAGTTGTCAACTCTGAGAGGGTCTGGCAGGACCTTTTGGTCTGTCAGGGTGTAGTGTACTGGGCTGTCCGAACACTTGAGCGGCCAGGTGGCGCAGCCCGTCCAGCAACGGGCAAATCAACACGCCGGGGGCTTGCCACCCTGTTGGTCTCACCGTGTGACGGGTGTGCTTTTGAACGTGCTGCTCCGCAGGCACGTCATGAATGCCAGTGGCATGAATTGGAACGCTGGCAGGATGGATTTCACTGGTGCGTCCAGCGGATGTGCATGTGCATTCGGGGCTGCAGGGACAATGCTCGCAGTACGATCCCCTTGTAATGCACCCCTGCACCCCCTGATGTCGGACAATCAAGGCTGACTTGCCCGAGTGACCCACATCAAGCATACCCTTGCGCTGGGCGCATGCACTCCAACGGTTTGCAGGCCTCGTTGATGCTTGACGTGTGTCTTATGCATGGATTTCCAGGGTGTCTCCCTCACCACCCAGTTCACGCACACTGCTGACAACTCTGGCGTGTCATGACTTATGAGTAGAAACTGTCAACACCTTAGTGTTGGCCGCCCTCATCAAGTGCACACATTTTGATGGCAGCAACCTGCAAGCCATGCCGTACGCTCCATTCTGCGAATCAACACCACAATGCCTGGATCATTGCATCTTGTTCTGGTTTCCGTTAACGGGCGTGCTTGTGTTGTGCTTGTGGCTGCAGGCGGGATGATGGTGGCGGTGCTGAAGCTCATATCCATCGCGGTGTGCCGGGCAGACAGCAAGAGGAAGGAGGACGTGAGTGGGCTTGAAGGGTCTGGAAGGAGATGAGGATGGAGGGGGCGATGGAGGGAAAAGTGTGGAAGGAAGGGAGCGCACCCCGCGCCGTGCAGGCGGTGACATGGATGAGTTGTAGGGCGACGGAGGATTAGAGGGGGAAGAAGGAAGGGAGCGCACCCCGCGCCATGCAGGCGGTGACATGGCTGAGGTACACAGCCACTTGTAAGGAGTCGTGCCTGGGACGTGTTGAGCTGTACCGAATCAGCAACCTTGCGCAAGGTTGCTGATTCGGTACAGCTCAACAATATGTGTGGCCGAGCTTCACGAGGCCCTTGGCACATACATGACCCTGCTGTCAGAGGTGCCCGTCCACGTGCACAGCAGTCACTGGCCTTACGCAATTTGCCGGGTACCAGCGTCCCACGGGGTTCGAACCGGCGACCTGCCGGTATATTCATGAGCTCGGCCACACATATTGTTGAGCTGTACCGAATCAGCAACCTTGCGCAAGGTTGCTGATTCGGTACAGCTCAACAGGACGCATCGGGTGAAGCCCCATGCACCTTACGGTATTCCGTATTCGGCATATGCGCGTATCCGCTGTCTGCCCGCTTACCTTGGGCTGCCACCACTAGTGCTGGCACCCTCACCTGCAGCGCAGAGGGCCGTGCACACACGATACCCCACCCCGCACAGCCATCAGGCGTCAGCACACTCCCCCCCGCGCGTCATGGCGCTGCTCGCCTGACTTGCGTCCTGCAGGGAGCATACCGTGCCCTGCCTGCACCAGCGCTGCATTAGGCTGTGCTGACGCCTGCTGCCGGCAATCATCCCCGCTGGCCTTGTGTGCATTCCGCACACAAGAGTGCGTCTGCATGTGTGTGCGTGTGTGTTCAACGCACGGACCTCGCCCTGCCTGCCTGCCTGCCCTCACCCGCCCGCAGCACCTGTCGCCTTGGCAGAAGGAGCATGCGCTGCGGCGCCTGCCCAGCCCCCTTGAGTACCTCTCCTACCTGTTCAGCCTCGGCAACCTGCTGGCGGGGCCCACCTTTGAGTACACCGAGTACAAGGACTTCATCGAGTTCAAGGGGGTGAGTCACTGAGTGCGCCTGAGTCGCTGAGTGTGCCCGAGGGGCTTCCGAGGAGGGCACCCGGTCCAAACACGCTCTCACGCCGGTCAAGGTCAAGGCGTGCCTAAGGAGCCTGAGGGGAGAGCTGCGTTGGAATTGCAACGCTTTATGGCATCTTGGGCGCTTGAGATGCGCCGTTATGCGTTGCAATCCCGACAGAGCTGGGTCGACTGCCCCCATGGGCCATGCTATCATATGTAGCGGCGAATCGCCCATCAAGCGAGGAGGTGGATGGCTGTAGCCTGGTTGCGTACCTTGCCGATTTGCCATGCATCCCGTCCCGCATGCATGTGACGTGGTTGCAGCCAGTGCCATTCCAGGCCAGGCAACGTCGGCGCGTGATGCGAGTGTGGACTAGTGGCCTGGCGGCTCGATGCACTGCCTGTCTGAACCAGACAGCAAGCACGCTGTGTCCGTTGGGCTATGTCGGGCAACACACTTATTAGCCCCGCGGCGGTGAGCGACAAACGCCAACGCCCGCGACCATGGCCCAAGTTGCCTACAACAACTGACGGCCTGTGAGGCCATCCTGATAGGATGTCACATCAGTCGATAACCCGGTGTGCCGCGGCTGTCTTCATACGTGTGTGTGGCTGGCAGGTGTGGGACCCCAAGGGGGCGCGCCCACCACCCGGCACGCTGCTGCGCGGCCTGCTCTTCACCGCGGAGTCCACCATCTACATGGCCATGTTCATGGTGCTGGGCTCGTGGACCATCCAGATCTGCGTGGAGCCCAACGGCTGGTACCAGCACCAGAACCTGCTCATGCGGTGAGAGGCGTGGCACAAGCCTGCCGTGGCGTACTGCACAGAACCGGTGTGTGGCTGTGGGTGGTCGCACAGCGCCAATGCCGCCGCCGTCCGAGCGCGACCGGGGCGCCTGGCGTGGGTGGCGTGGGTGGGCTGCTTGTGTTGTTTTGTTGTGTTTGTACGCGTTGTGCACACGCTTGTGCACACATTGGCACGCGCCCCGGGAGCTGTTGTTGAGCGCAGGGCCGCGGCGTGCGCAAGTCCCCCCGGGCGAGGAAGCAGTCCGGGGGCTGGAGACTGGGGTTGCTCAAGGGGGGAGGGATGCAACAAGGGTTTGCCAAGGGCATTTGCGCACCCTGCCCCCCGTCCCGCCCCCGCCCCACCCCAAACCTTCCCCTCACCCAGCACGCCGCTCATTCCGTTCGCTGGTCCTTAATTGGTTGGTGCGTGCGCTGGCGCTGGCTTGCACGTGCTGTGCAGGATGGGCGCCATCATGCTGGTGGGCCTCATGTACCAGACGCGCTACTACTTCAGCTGGAAGCTCTCGGAGGCGTCCCTCACCATGGCGGGCCTCAACTTCGTCGGCTACGACAAGGACGGCAAGGCCCAGTGGTGGGTGTCATCACGCTGCCATACCTGCCGCCATACCGGTGTTGTATCAAGCCGATTCCTTGTCTTCTGGTACCCATCTGGGGGGAGCATGGGCCTTTGGATGCCACGCTCCTGATGTAACATACAACATACAACATCAAGCTGTGGTCCTCCTGATCAAAGGCTTGGGCTGGGATCGGTGAAAACTATTACAGTGTTTGGGGCCACTGTGTGTTGTTACGTGGGGCAGTTCTTTGCCTGCCATCCATCGTCACCAATGCTGCTCGCGGCTGCTCCATATGGGGCTCAGATGTGTGTGGGGTTCCCATGGCCGTCTTGATTGCTGTCTTGCTGTGTGCTGTGCTGTGCGTCGGGCAGGGGCCGCTGTGCCAACTGCAGTTTCCTGGGCATGTGGACAACCGACAGCGCTCGCAACGTGCCCATGAACTGGAACATCGGGACCGGCATCTTCCTGCGCAGGTGTGCGCGTGCATGCGTGCGAGGACGTGTGAATGCATGCGTGCCAGAAGTGAACGGTGCTGCTGCATGTTCATGAGTGGCAGACAGCCTTGCCACAATTGGATGAAGGCTCGAAGGCTCTAACAAGAAGGCAGTACAGGCAAGGCAAGAGGTGAGAGCCTCTCAGGCTGGCATGCGCATAGACACAACACGGAGTGTCACGGCCCTCTGGTCGGAGCATGTCCAGACGGGCCCTCCAATCAGATCGAAGCGTGGTGTTGACCGACTGGGCCAGATATCCCTGCCCTGCACATCGCGGTCAGCAGCGCGACGGCGCTGCTTGGCAGAGCACCCCTCCTGTTGTCTAAGCGCTGGCAGTGTGGCCCCCGTGGGTTATGGCCTGTGTGAGAAGTCAGATTGCTCGCTGTGTCAGGGCGCGGCGCTGCTGCCCCTTTACGGCGACGTGCCCGTGACCTGCGCGCTCGTTTGCCTATCCCCGTACAAAATAGACGTCAGGTCATTTCCGTCTTGAAGGAAAGGGGCCTATGATCACGGACCTTGCACATGCACCCATGCGCCGTACGGCACACCACGCGGCATATGCCTGACGAGTGATGCGTGATGAGTGATGCGTCATGGTGCACCACGTGGCATTTGCCTGACGCGTGATGGGTAATCACCGCATGGCACATGCCGGCATGCGCGCAGGTACGTGTACGAGCGGATCACGCCGCGCAACCGCAAGCCCAACTTTGGCCACCTGCTGTTCACCCAGATGATCAGCGCTATATGGCACGGACTCTACCCGGGGTACATGCTGTTCTTCGCGGGCACTGCGATCTGGATCTACTCCTCCCAGGTGCGGATCTTGGATCCTTGGATGTGGGTCAGCATCGCCCTTGCTTGTTTTTCGCGCGTGTGCACACCGCCAGCCTGTGTGCTGGCTGGAGGCCATCAGTGCGGCAAGGAGCCATTCAGGGAGGGAGGGGGCTTGCCCAGTGAGCCTTGCAAAGTCGGGACGGTTTGATACTGGCATACAAATCGAGCCGCCTGGCCGCTGCGTCAGCATACCCGGCGCCGTACCCACTGACTGCGCGTGTGGTACATCGTGCAGGTGCTGTACAAGCTGGAGACCAACTTCCCGTCTTCGGTGACCAGCAACCCGGTGTACCGCTTCCTCAAGATCTGCTGGACGCACCTGTGCCTCTGCTACATGGCAACAGCCTTCCAGGTAACATGCATGGACGCTACACCGTATTGGTGCGCGCTCGTAATTGTGGGATACCACCTTCATGTGCTCGACGCTGCAGGACGGCATCGGTATGTCCTTGTGCTGACCAAGCACTGCACTGCGCTTGAGAAATGATGATTGCCTAGAGTTGCTCGCCACGAACGGTCTCCTTGAAGCCAGGCCCAGCCAGGCCTACGCTGCCGCCGCAGTCAACCCACATCACATGCAGGGTCCCTCCTTTCAGGGCCCGAAACAGGCCCTGCCCCCTTCCCCATTCCTACAAACACCTTTGCTTTTCTGCCGCGTTTTGGTCCACACGCGCGTGTGCGTGCAGCTGCTGGAGGCGCGCCGCTGCATGCAGTGCTACGCCTCCCTGCACTACATCCCCTTCTGGGTCATGCTGGCGCTGGCGGCGCTGGGGTTCGTGGTCAAGCCCAAGCGCGCGCCCAGGCCCGCCGCAGGCAACAAGGACGCCGCCGCAACTGCCGACAAGGTGGGCGCGCCACCAGCGGAAGGCAAGAAGGTGCAGTGATGGCAGCCGGGCTCGCGAATCCCAAATCGCCGTTTGGCGCGCAGGCGTCATCATCCGCAGCCACCATGCAGACCTCCGCTGCTTCCGGCTGCCCGCTGAGAAGCTACGATGGAAGCTATAACTGGGTTTGTCCCGTGCGGTGCTTCTATCGCTCATACTTCATAGCCTCGTCGTCTGGGGTGTGACTAGTATGTTGACCAGGCCCTGCTGGCGGCAACACCAGCCGAGAATGTGCATCACACATGCGGGCGCCATCCGGGCAGCGGACACACCCGGCCAGCGCGTTGGGCACTACACGTGCTGGCAGCGTAGCTAGCAATCAACGAGCAGGCCACGGGTGAGGTGGTGACCCGGCCCAGTCGGGGTGGCTGCTGCAGCTAGCGTGGAAGCGCCCGAGGAGCGTGTACGGAAAAGCGTGTAGACGAGGCTGGGTTTCTAGGCATCAAACTGACTTCCCACATGCATGGCTCTCTATCTGTGCAGTGTGCACACCCCTGTATGCGCGTGTGCGTGCGCGTCATAGCGTCAACTATTGATCGATTGCAAGTTCGAAGTATATCATTCCTGCTGTACGTAATCGGAATTGCATTGGGGGCACACGTGCGTTTACTGCTATAGCAGCATATCACGCATCATGGACAGTCGCCCATGGTGCGAAGTGTTCAGTCGCCCAGCTACCCTCCAATTGCCTGCTTCCTGCTGACCTCTCAGGCACGGTGTCTGCGCATGCTATTCACCAGCGTTTGCCTCAGTGTCGTAAGACTGTCGAGCGTGCGTGGCCGTTGACGTACCTACCCACCTGCAATGTGGGCTGCCTGCCCTACACGTGCCATTCTGCACCCAAGCCACACCCCAGAAAGTGAAAGGCAGAGGTCCTCAGGGTCATTTCGTTGCGCACCCCTTCACAATCAGAGAGCCATGCTGTGTTGAGTCCTTGGCAACCGATCATTTGCTGCGCTTTCAGGCTGTGTGCATCAGGATTCAGGAAGAAGCATCGCATGCATGCCCCTGCTGGTGGCCTGTGGCGCATGCATGGTGCTGTCGTTGTAACGCCGATGATGCCCATGCGGATTGCTGAGGACGCTGTGAGTCTCTGCCTCAGCCCAGCACACCCGGCTTACAGCGGCAGCCGCACCAGTACTTGACAGTGTGTCATTTGCGTGCAAGCGCTTGCACATAGTCCCACGTCCATGGCATACAAGTTGGCAAGTCCTCGATCACTCACATGCATTTCAATCAGCACTGAGCGTGAGTCCAATCCAAATCCTTGGCAGGGCTGCTGTTCACGGATACGCAAGCTCTCTGACCCAACCACACACTCGGCGATATGTACAAGCAGTACAAAATGGGAGCGATTGCCACAGCAGCCTTGCCAACCTAATTCCTGGATGAGTGCCGTTCCAGGCCATATACTGTAGCGGAATGCGTATCCCGTTGAGAACGCATGTTACTGGATATTAGCAAGCACCCTCACCGACACAAACGGGGTGACGAAATGCGTCACACCCTGCTGAATTTCAAACCCAGCAGCAGCTCCATCACAGGCATTCAGAGCTGCAGAGCATGGCAAGCAACCATCAAGATCCATAGCTGTTGACTGTTGAGGCTTCAGAGTCATGCAGGGTTCAACTCCTGAAAACAGGCAAGTAACCGCCAGTAACAAAGCCCCCGTGTGAGACTAAAAGTACAACGCGATCGTACGTCGCAGGGTCAACAAAAACGGCTGGCGGATTGATGCGGCCGCAAGCGCATCAAGGGTGTCCGCGCTGTGAATGCCCAGTGCGCTGCAATATTGTCAGGGTGTCAACCTCGCCATCTCCTGGCCTACAGGGACTGCGTTGCACACACCGCGGCAAGCAGCGTGCTGGGCAGGGGGCGGGGCGAGGCGGGGAACAGGGAAAAGTGAGCCAGCATATAAGGATAAGCACGTGGAATGGGAATGACGGGCCAGGGACAGACGGATGCGAACGAATACCATTGTGAGCGCTCCAGCCCTGTGCTATGGTGAGCTTTAAGCTTAAAAAGCGCCTTTTATATGCCAACCACAAGGGGGGCGACGTGTGGCAGGGAACGAGGGCATGAATGGGCTCGCTCTTCCCTACCCCACCCACGGCGCCCCCCCGTGGAGCTAATAAATAAGGTCCACAGCCTGATGCCAAGCCATCCCCATACAAAAAGCCCAAGGGGCCATCACTGAAATTGGTCAGCTGGGTTGGTCGATCCACACACCGCAAGTCGAATGGTTGGATCACGCAGCTTGTCTAATGCAGGGCAGCCTCACACAACATGACACGTTCAAGCAGAGCCACAATGCAGCCAGTGGAAATCCTTAGCCACATGAAATGAAGACGCGCTGGGAAAAAGAAACAGGACGATGGCCATTTTTAGCCCTTGATGTCAGCTACAAACTTCAGCCACGCCCAAGCCGCGACGGAGCAGTTTAGATCAGGTCCAAAACATGGTACATACACCCTTAACTTTCAGCCAGTACCGGTACTGTTGCGGCAAGCGTTGTGCTTCCGCCAGTGCTTTATCATTGCCAACTGGCATGCCACACATGGCATTTGGTACCCAAATCACACGACACCACGCACAATTTAGGCTTCTGCGGGCGTTATCTGTCCTCCACCAGGGTAAGTATCAGCATCAGCTAGAAAGCTCGAAATGCGACAGAAAACTTAAACTAACATTAAGGCGGTCGACAGACCGCAGGGGGTTTCCTTGCGAGATCATGTGAGTGTGCGTGCTGCCGCCAGAGACGCCATCGCACGCGACACACGACGCGTCGGAGTGAGGTCAAATACCTTTATGGAGGGTCAAGAAGGCAAGCCTGATCAAGAAAGGCCTTAATGGCTCAATGGCAGTTTTGGGTGAGTCCTCGCCGTGGGAGAGAGGGCCGTGCAAGGCGCTTGGCTGGGGGCGGGGGTGGTGGATGGAAATCAGAGGTTATACGGGGCAGCCTCGGGGGTGGATGAGGGAAGCTGGGTGGGAGGGGAAGCACATGAGAAGGAGCTCAAAGGAGGTGTGGGGAGGTGCGATGCAAGCCTGAGCCAGTCGAATCATATCATGGGCCATGTGCAGCCACGCAGCCCTCTCTGCACGGTCAATCAGCACCATGTGTGCGGTCACTTTGCGGGAACATGACACTGCTGCCGCTGCATGTAAAATCAATCATCAATCTAACCTTGGGGATAATAATCAGTGGGAAAAGTATGTCTAAGTTCCTAGCACTGGGCACGACAACAAAGGCCGCTATTTTGGCACTGTGGGGTGGTGTTTGTGTGCAGTGTGTGAGCTACTACGATACGCTTTACTGAAAATGTGTGCAACGTGCAGCAAACCGCACATCCCTTGCACCGCTGGCCAAATCAGAATGAGGCAATGCATCAAGGGACTGAGGACAGTGCGCACGGCAAAATGAAGCACTGCAGGGTGTTGAGTTCATTCCAGGATTGTCGTCAGGCAATGAATCCAGAGAGCTCTTGCGCAGAGTCACCATTGAAAGCACGGCGTTGGGGCATGTCTGTGGACCACAGTAAGCGGATCAGAGGGCCAAGCGCATGGCATTCATAACACAGTGACAGCCCGCCACCGGCGCATTACTACTGGGCGCGGATAACACTAACACATACAGACATTGTACAGGCGGGTTCACTTCACTTGCTGCTGTGGTGGGCGACACCTGCAGGGGGGGGGGCGCGTGCCAGGTACGGGAACATGGCTGGCAGCGTGGACTGCTGCAGGCCGTCGCAGGTGGCGCCATGCAGGCGCTGCTGCTGGCGCTTGCGTCCCTGCGTGCCGGGCGACTGACCGCCCGGGGGTGCCGGCACGCCGAGCTGCTGCGGCTGCTGAGGACGGGTCTGCACATGCACCGCGCTGAGATGCTGCATTCCAACGAGTGCCTTGGGGCAAGTGGGATCTATGGTGGCAGCGTGTTGGGAGTGGGTAGTGGACCCGTTCACGGTTGCATCGGCGGCAAACGAGCCATGCCATCTGCAGTGCTCAGGCGCGTCGGCGCCGCCGTTGTCGTGCTGGACGCTGTCGTTGTCCGCCTGCATGGCATCCGCTTCCGCAGCGCCGCCGTCACAGGCGCGTGCGCAAGGCGGGTCCTCACCCACCAGCCCCGCCATCGCCGCGTCGTGAAGGGTGCTGCTGCTCACCGCATGCCCCTCGGCCGCCAGCTGCATCCCCGCGTGCGAAGCCGATGGCAACACGTGGTGGTGGTGGTGGTGGGAATGGGAGTGGGAATCGAAGCTGTGGCAGCGCTGATGCAGAAGCAGCGGCGCCGTGGACGGCGGCGGCATGAGCGCGCGAGCCAGCGCCCCGCCCAGGCTGTGGGCTGACGACCTGGACGGCAACACGTGCGGGTCCAGGGGTGCCGCAATCGACCCGCTGGCGGTGGAGGCCGCACACCCGAGCATGCTCGCGGCAGGCGGATGCAGTGGCAGCAGGCAGGAGCTACTGGTCGGCACAGCCGCCGACGGCGCCGCAGCGCCGGCGTTGCCCGTGGCGTCCGGCGTCATCGCAGGGGGCCCCATCATGAACGATGACGCTGCCGGGACCGAGGACAAGGCCTCGGGGGCAGGGCTGGAGCCCAGGGGGGGTTGGGCAGGGCGGGAGTCGTCCATTAAGCCGGGTGTCAGAGCGGGTCGCACGATGCCGCCCACCGTGGCGGTGCAGGCCGCCTTGGCGCCATTCACGAGGCTGTCGTTGAACGCACGGTGGAGGAGGCCGCCTTCCCCTGCACACACACGCATATCGTGCACAGCCATACAGTCAGACCATGTCAGAACATGCCTGGTCCCCATCTGGGGGGAGCATGGGCCGTGTGGCCAACACGCTCCTGACGTAACATAAAAAAACAAAAACAAAAGAACATACAGTCAGTACATGGAGTGGACGTGAGAGGGAAGAGCGCAATTGTGGCATCCTTGTAATTCAGGGATGAGTCTTGTAAACGGTTGCGTCAGGCAGGCAAATGTCAAGGGTTGACCACAACAGGGTCAGTGGAAGGCTGGCAGGGGTTGGTCGCGCAAAGACTTACTGCCGATGAGTCTGCTGCCAATGAGGGGCTGCCTGTCGTTGGCACCGCCCTCCGTCATACGCTGCTTCTTGCTGGGGCTGCAGAAGTCAGGCACGCCGCCTCGCACCTGCTGGTTGTGCAGCGCCAGCGCAGGCACGAGCGTGCGAGAGGGCGGGCTCGCCAAGTGCGCCAGCATGCCTCCTGCCAACGGGCATGCAGGCGCCATGCTGCTCCCCAGGATGCCTGACCGTGCCGGCTCAACGCAAGGACCTTGGTTTCGGTCCTGGTTGCACTTGGTCTCGGAGCCCATCGCGGCCGCGTAGGCATCGGTTTCGGAGAAGCGGCGCTGCCGGTGGTTGGAATGGGGTGCTGGGCGTTGGCCGGGAGGCACGTAGACGCCCTCGCCCTCGTCACATGCGCCCGGCGAAGGCGCGCCAGCAGCGCTGGCGGAGGTGCCGGAAGGGCCCACGACCGCACCTGCAGGCATACAGCGCATCACAAAGCAGCCGCAGGAGCTTGTCAGTATGAAACGAGCAGAGATTATAGCAGAGCATCACCACTTACAGTGATAGCAGCCATAACACACACGAGCGCGTGTTGCTGCCTATTGTTCAACCGCAGGCCAACAAATTCAAACGGTACAGCAGCTGGCAGCACATTTGCCAACCATGCATTGCACACACCTTGAGGGCCTCCTCTGCTGCTGTCCTGGCCAGCCGGCATGATGTGGGCGCGCAGCTGCGCCAGCGGACCGACAAACCACTCGCGGCGCGGCGTATGCATCACGTGCGCTGTGGCGGCGGCAGCGTCGCTGCCCGCCTCCACAGCCCCCCCGGGGGCAGCGCCAGCAGGACCCGGCGGGGCAGCTCTGAAGGCAACCTTCGCCTTCCACTGGCCATGCATGCCGCCATGGGCAGCAGCAGCAGCAGCAGCGCCACTGGGCTGGCCGTTTCCAGGTGCGGCCCAGTGCACGCCACCGCCAGGGGACACGTTGGAGATGATTCCAAAGCCAGCGTGGTGCTTCCAGTCGGACCACGATGCAGCGGGCGGGTCAGACCAGGCCAGGTTGCTTGGGCTGTCATCCACAGGGTGGTCTTGGCTAGGACCGGCGCCCTCGCAGGCCCTGGTAGCAGCGTTGGTGCCGGCACCTGACGGTGTGACGAAGCCGGCTTGGCCTTGGCGGTGTGACCCGGGGCCTGCCTGTGGATGCAGGCTTGGTTGCTTGCCACTCACGGATCTCGGTGTGTTGAGCGCACCTGAGCAAGAAAGAGGCAGCAGCAGTAGGACATGTCAGCTGGGAAAGCCACACACTTTACCGATAACGCCACTACACACCAGCACACAGGACAGGCAAGGCCCAGGATGACATCAAGGTACTGTGACCTCGCGCCACCGCCACTTGCCACAGTCGCTTTCAGGCCGACCGGCATGATTGCATGCAACAAGCACAAGCGAATGCGCGCAACATACATATAGCATACATCTATCTCGCTCACCATGCAAGAAGCCGAGGAGGGAGCTGGACGGTGGGGAGCCGAGCCAGGCATCACCATTGCACGGCTCGGCCTTGACCCCGCCGCCCTGCGCCGCGCCAATGGCGGCAGCGGTTGTTGCGACGAGGGTTGTTGCCGGGGGTGGCGGTGCCGCCTGGAGAGGCACAGGGCTGGCGTAATCTGCACCGGCCAGCTCCGGAGCCAACGGGACCAGCACGCGTTTGTCGTCGATTGCAACATGCTGCCGCTGGTGTTCGCATCCCACCACCAACAAACTCTCTGGATGCTGGCTGCCACACGCCTCGACCGCTGCGGTGCAAGGCAGCGGCACCGACGCAGGTATCACCGGCAGCGCTGCAGCAAACGACATGACTGGCATGCTCGCAAAGGATTGAAGCTGAAGGGGGGGAACGACGACAGTGGCGTGGTGAGTGGAGGGGCCGGGCGGGGCATGCCCGCCGGCGTTGTTGCCTCTGGGCGGCAGGGGTAGCGGCCTCTGCGGCAGGTCTTGGCGCGGACGCTGGTGGTTGCGTTGCGCAGCACTGTGTTGAGCTTGCGGTTGCTGCTGCGTCTCGCACAAGGCCACAGCGCGCAACGTGGGTGGCGTGGGAACGACGGCCGAGGAGGAGATGCCGTTGTCGTTGGCGGCAGCAACAGCTCCGGCTGTGTCGGGCAGGGAGCGGCATCGTGCCAGGGGGCGGTGCTTCTCAGCCGACATCGCCAGCAGCGCAGCACCTGCGGCCAGGACAGGCGACACGCATGGCAGCATAGTCGGGCGCTTGCCACTTGAATGCGCATGCAGATGAGGAGGTGGGCGCTCCATGGCACACACAGCAATGATTAGCAGAATGGCAGTACAGGTAACATTGTGCTGGATGCAGAAACTGGTTGGTTGGTAAAGCGCGAGATAGCTTGCAGGAAAACGCCCACTCGCCCAGGGCGGCGCCTCACCTGCTTCCTCCAAGTCGCTCTGCGGGTCACGACATCGCGGCGAAGCGGGGGCCCGGCCCTCGATGATTACCCCATGACCAGACTGCCTTTCCGTGCAGTCACCCCCCTCTTCTTTGATGTCATACTGATTTGGGTCAGCTCCGTTGCCGTCGTCATTTGGGTCACCACCTTCAGCGATCTGGGTCAGCCCTGTCTGCGTCTGCATTTCAGAAGCCACTGGGGAGCGCAGGCAGGGAGAGGCGTGGGACCTGGGCTTGTTGCTTGCGGATCGGGGGCGGGGCTTGAGGGCGACTGCGCGCCGGCCAACATGCATGCCACCTGCGGGGCAGCAGCAACATAGCAAGTACGTGAAAGGGAGGCGAGGGGACATAGAGGCCACCGTGACTGCATGCATGTATGTGCCAGACAGGCGCTGTTGCAGTGTGCAAAGCTGCCACCAGCGAGTCTCATGGCATCTGTTTGGCTCACCAGGTGACGTGATGCGCTTTGCCGGTGGCGCTAGGCCATCCGCGCCATCAGCCACAGGCGCAGCCGTCAGCCGCGGGCTGCCGTTCAAGCCGGCCGCTGCTCTCAAGAGCCGGGTCCTCGGCAGCTTGATCTTCCGCAGCCTGACCCCACCGCCAGCAGCGCCGCTGCAGCCAGCAGGGCCCGCAAGACCGTTGCTGGTGGCAGCGGCAGCACTGTTATCGCGGCCGCTGGGCCGAGCGCCGTCCTGTGAGGTGCGGCTCCGCGTGACGCGCTGCGCCTGCTGCGGGCGCTGCTGCTGCTGCTGGTTGCTGGTAGCAGTGGTTGCAGACGTGCCACTCGTGTCCACGCTCTGCACCTCATCGTCATCTCTCGCCTGCGCGCCGCCGTGTTTGAGGTTGCGGTCGTGCACTGCCGCTGTTGTGGTTTGCGTGTGGCCCTGCCCGCAGGGCCAAACGCCTGCGAGGCCATTATCGTCGTCTTCGTCATCGTCTGCTAGCGACAACGACCACGTGTCTTCTGTGTCCTCGTTCCCATCGTCCTCGCTCGGAATGAGCGCCAACTGCTGGGGCGAGCGTTGGCTCGCCAAGCTCCCGCTGGTGTCACTGCTGCTGTCTCGCAGCGGGCTTTGTTGCTGCTGCTGCTGTTCGTGCTGTTGTGGCGGCAAGCTGCCGCGCACACGCCGGCTGCGTGCCGAGGCGCTGGTGGCACGGAGGGGCCTGCGTGGCACCGCAGGCGCTGGCCCAGAATTCGGCTGGGATGCAGGCACCTGCTTGCCAGCACTGCGCGAAGTGGATGGCGCAGCCTGGTCGTCGTTGCTGGGAAGGTCTTCAGATAAGCTGCAGCTCCCGTTAGCGCCACCCTGTGACACCATCCAGCACGTTGCAGAGCGTAGCGGCTGTCAGCCAACCGGGAGCACTCAGCACCCAAGACACCCGACACGCCCGATTGGGACATCCAATTTGATGCTGGCAGCTGAGCGCGTGACGAAGTACGGACAGGCATGCATTCACTCCCCATGATTTTGCATGGCTTGGCCTACCAGGCATGCCTTCAGCACAGGCGCTCACCTCCTGCACCTTGTTGCCCTTGGCGAGGTTACACCAGCGGCTGCGGCACTGCTGGGGCGTGCGGTTGGAGAGGACCTTTGCTATTGTACTCCAGGAGTTGCCGTGCTGGCGGTGGAGCGTTTCCAGCTCTGCATCCTCCTCTGCTTCCCAGGCAACCTGTGTAAAGTACACCCATGGGCAAAACAGTTTGCACTGCCTACTGCTATTGTACAGGCTTGTGTGCCAGCAAGGAGAAGGTAGTAAAGGGATAGCGCCAAGCAGGTGGTAGTGCTGGCTGGCCTGCCTTACCCTGCGAATAGCGGGGTCCAGGTGACGCCGCCACCTGCCCAAACACTGCTGGTCTGTCCGGCCAGGGATTTGGCGAGCAATAACGGCCCAGTGGTGTCCGTGCCGGCTGACCAGCTGTGTAAGCTGCTCGTCTTCGGTTTCTGTCCATTTGTCGCGTACTATGTTTGGGTTTACCTGTGTGTAGGTCAGTGTTGTGAACGCAAAGGCACAAGAGGCTGCTTGCTAGCATCCCAGCAGTCCACCACTGATTCAAAACTTGCATATACCTCAACGCTGAGTATCGGCGGTGGTAGCACTGCCGCCCTGCACACGCACCTTGTGTCGCCAGCGCTGTGCGCACTGCTGCCCTGTTCGGTTGGGGATGTGCTTGGCGACCTGAGCCCATTTGTTGCCCAGCTTGCCCTGAGAACAGGTGCGTGCAGGGAGCATGTTGAAGTGATGCCAACTCTCCCTATTCAAACCTGTTTGCAGTCCGGCCGCTCACAAGCCGAAACAGGGCCTGGGCGATATACCAACGCGTGAGAGACGTTGACCGAGCGGCTGCCGCATAGAGTGAGTTTCAGGAGTGTGCGACCGGGCTGGCGCGCCAAGCGAGTCGTGAGCAACAGCCGGGTAAAATGGAGGGAACCCCGACTTGCCTGCCACAACACCAACAGTGCGTCCTCTTCCTTGCGCCAAGGCTGACCAGCCTGCAAGTTTCAGTGTTCAGCACAGAGAACCGGTTCAGTGGGCAACGCGTACAGGCGGACACCGTTTCCCACCAAAGCCCCCTGGTTTTAAAAAAACCCTGTAAAAAGGTGGCAAGTGCCCAGGCGGCTGCCCCCACGTACGCAAGGCCGCCCCACCAATATTTTCACCCCGGCGCGTAAAGAGAAATGTGCATAAGGCGTTTGCAAACGTATACGGTGGTGCTCACCGTGGTCGCCGCAGTATCCATGACGGTCCTGGTCAAAGTTGGACTGGTTGAAGCCGAGGCGAAAGTCTCGCCAGCTCAGCGCCCCGATCAGTCCTAAGAGCCACCACACCGGGACAACGCGCTGCAAGCGCAAGTGCGCCTCATCGATGGCTTGCCAACAAACATGGGGCGAAACGGAGGTTAAGTTCTTTGAGTCAGGCGTTGAGTGTTAAGGTAGTGACGTCGGGTTATGCGTTTACAGTCAGGGTCGTGGTCACAGAGCGCTGTTAGGTCATAGTCAGGTTATGGGAAAGTCGACCGGTGAAGGCCTCGTAGCTGTGGTAGCACCGATAGCGTGCCAGCCATTCCAAGTGGCGTGCTAGTTGGCAGTCTTGCAGAAATAATGCTACTCCCCTGGTAAACATTGAAATCCAGGTCGTTTGCCTGCCTGAAATGTGCATGAACGCCTTTGGTGGTTGGCAGTGAAACGCACCTCGAGGACGCCTGGTGGTAGCGCCTTGGCGTCAGCTTTGCTGACGAGGTCAGCGCTACCACCAGAGCAGCGACACACCATGAAAGCCCTTTCTGGGGTGTGAACAGCGCCACATACTGTCACAACGGACTCAAAGATCGGGAAACCTGTAGCGTGGTTCCATCGGTATATGATCAGACTGAAATACTGCAGTTCACGGACATGAGAGTAGAGCTCCCCAGGACCAAGCCCAAGTCTTGGGAGCTCCCCCTTACATATGTCTTTGGTGTCGTTCGTGTGATGCCACGACTCAGAGGGTCTGCCTTGCTGTCAGCTCTGTCCGTGCCTACGCAGGTCCCTGCCGTGCTACCAACCTGGGGGGCCCATGCCATAAGCCTGCAGCCATCCTACGCGTTCCTCTCCAACAAAGACTGTAAAATACAAGCATAGTCTAAGCAGTCTTACTTAACGCAAGTGGCCACTTCTAAACGGGCCTACACAATGCAGAACCCTACAGCCCTAATCACGCACTGCTGACTGTTTCAAATGGCCGCTGTGACAGTCCTTATGGTGCTCAGCAACAGGTGGTTGGTGAGTTTTTGGAGAGATTGAAATGGCTGCGACAAGGAGTCCAGCGCGCTTGCTGGTCCCAATCTGACAGCGACTCAGCATTGGTGTGAACGCACGCGCAACAGCAGGACCGTCCCTTCCTCTGATAATAACTCTGGTTTGTCAGGCAAGCCCCAGGCAAGCCGTTTGCGCCTCATATGCCTATGTCGCAGAGACTTGCTCAAGGCCCTATGGCCCATCGCCGTCTGACGCAGTACCTCTGGCTTGCGCATATCCACACACCCCACCCCGGCTCTCACGTCACACAAGCTGTCAGTGTGCAGGACCAGCCTGTATAATGAGCACCCGGCGCTAAGGAGAGCACGATCATCCTTCACGCATGCAGGGCTACACTGCAGAGGTATGGCGTCTGCGTGTTGCGCAATAGCACTGGTGCGATGTTGCACGACGGTTTACGCAACTTGCCCTTGAACGTGCCCTTGAACGTGCATGCAAGGCCTTGATAGGGATAGGCCTAAGTGGCATAGGCTGAGCAGAAAGCATGTTGCCTATCCCACCCAAAGCATGCAGAAACATCATGCACAGTCTGAGCGCCACACCTGGCAGGGCGCAGTGGTGAGTACTGCCCAGCTGCACCTGACCATGCAACGCTCAACCAGGAGGCATCCCGCAGGAAAATAAATTGTGAGACTGAGAGCAATACGTGCTGACGTGTGGCTGCGACATGCGGCTGCAAACATGATCCCAACCAAAGCGCATACAACATGGAATGTGATGTTCTGAAGATGCAGCGTTAACACGCTCCTGCTGACAGCCCTCGCCACATGCTCCTGAGCTGCGGCGCATGCCTTATGGCAGGCTAATATAATACCACCTCGAACCTGCATCGGCGCAGTCACTCTAGTAATGCTGGCGGTGTGCCTCCGGCTCACTACCTGGCATGCATGCAGGACTTTCAGCATATACTTGGCACTCTGTTTATGCGCACATGACCTGCACGATTAACTGACTTGACACCCAACTTCACATCCGGTGGCTTCCCAGCCCATTTGGGAACGGGCTGGTCGTTTTGTGTGCACCGGTTGGCATGTTGATCCATTCCCACTCATATAAGCAGGCAATGAATCATGAGCGCAGGCAGAAAGCGCGAGCCTGACATCGCAAAGTGACATGGCGTGCGCTGGAAAATGTTTAAATGTGACAGAGTGATTGCAACTTTTGGCGTAATGCTCTGAATCAAACATCGCCGGGGATGGCATGATCACATATTCATACACGACCAAACGACAGAGTGGGCACGTCGGGCCATGGAAAGGAACGTGCTTACGTAGCCACGGAAAGTGCTTTATTCGCTGCCCGTGTCCCCGCTTGTGCAAATATCCACACACCCACACACCCACACCCTCAGCTCAGCCCAGACACCTCGCCACCTCAGGTGCAGTTCCCATCATCCCGCATGCACACACTGCACGGCCCCACGACAAGCATACTGCATGGCCCCACGGGAACCAAACATTTCTACCCACACCCTCAGCCTTTTCAACTTCCAGCGTACAGATTCTACTCGCCAAGCACCTGTAGTGACTCCCTCTCTCTCCTTGCACACACGCTTTGTACGGCACAGATCCACATGTGTCCAGGATGCATGCGCAAGCACGGCCACCCAAGCAAGTGCTGCTGGCGCTGTTGCTGCTAGCTGCATGGAGGCGGCCCAACTCATGCACGTTATGCCGAACGCGTGCATAGTTGCATACCATGTCAGCATGTGATGCGCCTGGCCACCAGTCTGCAAAAAGCACACATAATGACATAAAGAACATTGCTGCATTATCAGAACATGCCTGGCGATGACCGGCGACCAGCTCCGCAGGGTGCCCCGTCACCTGGTCCGCAGGCGTGACAGATACACTCGGGCTGGCAACGACACCTGTTGCATTCACAGGGCGAATGCAAAGCAGGCCGATGGTATGCAAAACATGCAATGGGGGTTGGCGGTATCGACACCCGCTTCATTTATTTGCGGACTGCCACTACCGATACAATCCAAGAGCAACACTACTATAAAGCTGCCGCAACAGCAACCCACCGGCTAAGCCGCCTTAACAACAGCGCCATGCGTCGGCCCTGTGACTTGCATGCTGAAGGCATGCTTCATCCGGTTGGCGTGCTTGGCCTGCACGCGTTCACTAGTGCAACCAAACTACATGCTAGGTTACGCACGCTGGCACACGGGTACTTAAACTCACCATTGCCCATGAAACCAGATTTACACGTCAAGTTGGAACGTGGGCACGTGGCTCAGGCACTTTCCAAGTACCGTATGCCCCCAGGTGTGAGGGCGCTGCCGACCCTGTTCATAACAGCCTACAGCATTGGCTCTCGATTGCTGGTACGGAGTCATCATGCCGGCTTGTACTGGCACGTCCAGACCATGGAGGCATGCAAAGGTCAGCAGCACATCGCTAGAGGCACCGCCCGGGCAGGATCATTCCGTGTGACACACCATGCGCTGCGCGGTGCGCTCAGCGACCGGAGCCATGCAGCGAGCTGTGCCAGCTGAGCGTTGTGGCACAACATGTGTCTGTTTGTATCCGAGCCATGGAGGCGTGCCGGTCAGCTATCTAAGGTGTCTGGCACCGCCCTGCCACTACCACGCCCTTGCACGAGTGACGGGCCACAAGTGCATGGCAGCCTCGACAGGGCAAGCCCAAACCATGTGCGCATGCTTCAGGCTCTTGATTTTACTCCTAAGACTCACGCAGGGCAAGTACGCCCTAATCAGCCAGTATGCAACCTCCCAATGCAGCGCCTGCGTACCCAGGTGGTCCACCATGCTTGCTGCTGATGGTCTGCCCGTGAGCTCCTCACCTGTTTTTAGCCAAGCCAAATGTCGTCTGAGCGTATTACTGAGCGCATCCCCCATCAACTACCTGGCCATGCACACACCCGATCAAGTGTGATCAGTTTTCATCAGCCCAAACCCTGGTTGGGCCCCTGCGTGACAAGCTTTGTGACAACAGTGCGTGCAGGAAACGCTGATCAACGCTGTCGTCCTTACAACCGTGTATCGTGTTCACCCTTGGCGCGAGTGCCATCCACCACTCACAGCTTTAGGCTCTTCTGAGGAAGAGCCATCCATACTCAACAGTCCCCGCGCGTTGGCCTTCGCGACTCGTCTTCTACAGCAGAATTGTCTGCCTGTAGAAGAGCAGGGACCGATGAGCGTTCACTAGCGACGTATGTTGGATTTGGGAGGGAGGAGCTGGACTGGGGGTCAAGCCGTGGCTCAGGTCCACAGAGACAGCCGACTTTGGTGCAGTGCACAGTGACCACCATGAGGAGGACTCTTGCGCACCTCAGTCTTGACGACGAGGCGGACGAGGTGAAAAAGGGTTTTCGCGATTTGCAAGAATGCCTGCATATGCCAAGAACCATTGGACTTATGGCCACACGCTGACCAACACATGTCCATGAATGTTAATGTTTGTTTGCTATGCGCAGGAGTATTACCAAGAGGGTTATGGGCACGACCAGGAGGAGGAGGAGGAGCAGGCCTGGGGTGCTGACACGAGCGCGGAGGGTGCCGAGGAGCACCAGCAGGTTGAGGAAGAGCAGCAGCTGGAAGAGGTTCCTGAGGACGTGTGTGCCATTTGCTTGGAGCAAATTGAGCTGACGGACTTGGCCATCGTCAAAGGTCAGTGTGTAGCTAATCGACAGCGAGCGTGCGAAACCTTGACCAGCTCTCCGTGCGGCTGAGAGTTGTTCTGTGAGATGTGCCGCGCTCGCTTGTAAGCATGGTCCACAGTACTCTGGTTGTGGGTGTTGCTGACTCCGGGCTGCATCATTCGATTCGCGCTGCAGGCTGCGAGCACCAATACTGCGCCAAGTGTATTCTCAGGTGGGCCTCGTGCAGGGAGGTCCCTGCCTGCCCGCAGTGCAAGAAACCTTTCAACTACTTGTATACGCACCGTTTGCTGGATGGCAGCCTCAGCGACGCTCCCGTCGAGGAGAGTGTGTGCCTGCTGCTCCGCGCCAAGTGGTTCGTCGAGCATGTGCAGGTCAGTCCACTAGCTTGCTTGGCTTTGACTGGCTTGTGGCTCCTGTCTCATTTGGGACACGTATGGGCTCTGTGAGCCAGGTCTGGCACAGTCTACATTTCGGCACGCATCAACCCACCGGTTTGCAAACGCAGGTTCAGGAGCGTGGCAAGGCTGTGTCAGCAGCTGAGGCAGCAGGAGGCGAGTGGGCCAACCAGGTCGACTATGACGACTACGATGACCTGGACGGTGATGAGGACGATCGAATCGAGGCGTTTTACTTCTCAAGCGCCGCAGGTACGTTGACTGCAAGGTGGTCAAGCTATCCATGTTGCTGCACACATTTGCTTGCTTCACGCAGGGCGTAATCAACTGCAACTTATTTGTGCTCCTCTGTGTGCGCAGGCCGCGCACGTGTTGTCATCGGCAACCGCCGGAACGGAGAAAACGGCTTCATGCGCGCGGGGCGCATGTACGCGCGGCCGGCCCTGCAGCCCCCAACGCCCAACAACGGCACAAAGCAGAAGGCCAAGGCGGCACAAAAGGCCACCGCGCAGCCTGCAGTGGGTGCAAGTGGCGGGGGCGCACGCGGGGCGGGCAGCGCAAGCAGCTCGGCGTCAGCAGCGGCACCTGGCGCCAGCGGCAGCGCAAGCAGCAGCAGCAGCCAGCCGGTGACGCAGGGCAAGAATGCGCCTGGGCGTAGGGCGCAGCGTAACGCCAAGCGTGCGGCAAACGATGACATGCTGCTGGTGTAGGCCTGCTCTGCAACCCACGCGCAGAGACAGGGCTGCAGTGTGCATGCAGCTTTCGCTATCACAGCAGCCGTCTGCATGAATGAGTTGATTCTGTGTTGATTCTGGCAGCATGCCGCGGCCACAGATTGTAAACTGGTATGACAGGCTAATGGGCGGACAAAGGAGCATGGCGCATGTACCAAAATTTCAAACCTCATGGGGGTGTCAAGATAATGCGAGGCCAAGCAATCAATCATGGGGGTGTGAGGGGTACAGATGCAGCCCTGTGAGCATGGGTGCAAAGACGGTCATTTTGGTCCACCTCATATCCGAGTCGGTCAACCCTACATCTCGGGGGGGGGAAAGGGGAAATGACTCCTGCGGGTTTTGGACATGTATGCACCAAGTCAGCTGTTTGTGCAGGCAGCCCAGGCAGCAGCAGCAACAGCGACGCCCACCACAGCCAGCAGGGGCTAGGGCAGCCCGTTGCACCAGCGGCATGCTGCAGCCCCAGCCCCAGCCCCAGCCCCTGCCCCTTGTCATGCTCTACCTGGTTGCATGTCAACAGATTGTGAACAGTGATGCAATGCGTTCATGTGCATCACCTGTGTACTCACCTTTGAAAGGCAGTGATGTGTGCGGTGCGTGCCAGGATTGCATGCCGAATTCGCCAGCATGCAGTTCGTGCAAGTGCGGTGTCAGCGGGCATGCATGCCCTCCAGCACCCACCAGTCCACCACCATGAACACAGCACCGTGATGCGCAGCTGAAGGATGCAATGCAGCGCTTAGAGCCGCGTGCCTAACAGAATTTTGGCAGTATTGGGAAAACGAGCCGAGGCCGTTGAGGTCAAAATACTGAGGTGGCTGCCTTGCGCAGGCGCTCGGTGACATGAACGCATGCGTCCAATGACCGCAACAAGTGCGCTTGAGTGAGCTGTGTGGAGGTGTCGGGCTGCAACAGTAGGGAGACGCCATTGCCACCCTAACGCGCCACGACAATACTGCTGGTCTCGTCATTTGTGCATGACCCAGCAGCAGGGCAGCAGGGCAGGCACCTAGTATTTCTGCGTATGGCTTTGCAGCTGAACACTGCAATCACGCCTCATCGGGGGCCAGGCAGCACAGCCACGGCAGCCACGAAATGCACAGCAGCGCCCCCAAGCTGCAGCATGTTGCAGACAGTAGCGGTGGCGGCATGCTGGCTTGACACCGGGGGCGCAGTGTGCTCTGCTGATGCGCACGATGAGCCAGCAGCAGACGCGGACACAGCAAGCAAGCTCTGCCCCCCAAACGTCGTAATGGTCGCCACAGTTGCCCCAACTGCCCAAGTGTGGCTCAGGGTGGTGTGACGCCAGCCTGTGACTGCGCAGGGCCACCTGGTCGCACATGCTGTGCATTGCAGAAGGCAGCAGTAGTGCTGGTGAAGCATGGTGCAGCGTTGCCAAGCGCGTGGCGTAAACGCAGCGTGCTGTGCGGCGAGCTGTCTTGATGGGCACCAAGCCAGCAACGCCTACTGCCTGGCCTTGGCGCAGAGCCTCCTGTTGTTTCTGTTGTTGTATACACTGGGCTAGCCAGCCAGCGCCCCAAGGCCTGCCTCAAGCGGGGTTCAGAGAAAGCACGCAGGAGGGGAGGGGCAATGGCAGGCAGGATCCGGCAATGATGGTGACAGGCTGACGCCCGCTGCAAATGCTGTGCGCAAGGGACGCAACCCGTCGCTGGTTGCAGAGATCTGCATGCCATACAGCACAGAGAAGCTTGCAAACACTGCTGGCACTCTGCAACTACGCTACATCCACAGACAATGCGCGTAAATAGCAAACACCTTGCCGATGGCTGCTGACCGGCTGTCCAAGCGATTAGCGCAACCAATCAGCGCATGCCGCAAAGAAATCTAGGGCAGACCGCTGTCATGGGGGCTACTCGCAAATGATCGACTTGACATCCGGAGGCCTCGCAGGCCTCAAGGGGTTGGGTTTAGCGCTGACGCGTGCACTGTGAAGTATGACCGTATGAGTGATGCATGCCCACTCACACAAGCAGGAACTGTGAACGCAAGGTGCGGGGGCCTAAATGGTTGAGGTCATGAAGTGATGTGGTGTATAGACTGTAGTGTTCGTGTTGTGGCAAGTTGCGACATGTTGCAAGCGAAGCAGGAATGATCAAACCGCACACACCCAAACGACAAATTCGTGTATTCAAGTGATGCATTGATTCATCGATCGTTCAAATTGTTATTCTTCATTCATTGATCTTGGGCATGCGAACAGGTACGAGGCGTCACACCGCTATCACCGCTAAGCTGGTCATCGGCGGGGTTCCTGCGTGGCAGGTTGCTGCTGTTGCTGCTGCTGCTGCTGTTGTTGCTGCTGTTGTTGTTGCCCTGCAGCAGGGAGAGTGCCAGGAACGGGGCAAGCATGCAAGCACACAGCAGCATGCAGCGTGAGCATGTCAGCCTCTCAGGCTGACCATTCGACGGTCAATTATATGTGGATGCGACTCACTGCTTGTTGTCACCAGGGCGTGCGGGGATAGTGCAGGCTTGCAAGTGCTTGTTCATGTCGCGTGAACTCTGGCGCTATTGCAGGATGAAGCAGTGCCCACGGTGCACACACATTTGGCGCCTACATGCCTTCATGTCTGCATGCAATGCGCATGTGATGGCCTGCCCCACCAGGATGCCAAGCACGAGAGGCGGGAATGTTTGTTGCCAGCCGTTCATGCGGTGGCGCAACGGCTACACACGCGGCGCCAGCACAACCGGCCACGCAGCAGACCACAAGCGAAAACATCTAATGGATTAATCATGCTCCTGGCAACACAGTTTGCATACCCTGGCATCATAATGAATTGCTGCAACTACAGGGACGGCTATGCGCACGGAACCGAGCTGCGACTCAATCAGTAATCACGGAACACAGTCAGAAGCAGCGCGTGCATGCGCATGCATGCGCATGCCAGGTGCAGAACAGAATGCCAAGCTCCATACTCACCCGCATGCGCATATACGTTCTGCTGCCCGGCGACGTAAGGGTAGCTGACATATTGTTGATACGGCACTGCGCAAAGCCCACCCACATGGTTGCCCCGTGTTAGTCAGCGGGAGGATCACGACATATGCAGGTTCAAGCATCCAGAGTGTATTTGCAACAGAAGCTGCTTGGAAGCCTGCTCAAGGGCCTACCTTGATACCCTGCTGCTGTTTGCGCTGTTGTCACGAGTCCATGCACGTTGTGCACCTGCGTTTGGCAAGCGAAGGAGCAGCTGTTACCACCCGTCTACTGTGGATAGACTGCATACAACTGCCCATATACCAAAGCTGCACAGCAAGACACAGTGCACGCGAAGCTCACCTGAACATACTGCTTAGGGGCCTGCGCTTGAACAACGACGGGCCGTGCCTGTGCGGCTTGCTGGGCCTTGGCCACGGCAGCCTTCTGTGCTGCTGCCTGAGCTTGTGCCTGTGCTTGTACTTGCGCCTGAGCCTGAGCCTTAGCCTGGGCTGCGCTTCGAGCCTGCTGCGCGGCCTGCATGGCGTATGCGTTTTCCTGCGCCTCAGACAACACCCTGGCACGCTTGCAATTGTCCTGTATTTGCGACAAAGCCTGCCGCAACCGCTCGATGCTCTGCTTTTGTTGGTCTTCGTTCTCGCACTGAAGAGTCTGCAGCCAGTGCCCAACCATCATACCGAGGGTCAGCCACTTCCTCACGTTTGTATAAGACAGCTGACAGAGGAGAGCGCATGAGGTTATAGGGCAGATGAACTCACTGTTTCGATTGTGGAGTGCAAGTCCTCAACCATGAATTCCACGTCCGACCACACCCTGCACCGGACAGTGGACAGGCATTCAACCAGGCTGAATCATAAACGTCACCGTGCAGTGTGTTGCGCGCAGAACGGTCCTAACTGTGAACCCAGAAGCATAGCACCAGGACTGCTCACCTGGACAAGTCTGCCATCGCGCCCGAAAGTTCGTCGCGTGAAGGCCAAAGGCGGAACAGGGGGCAACCTAGCTCGTCTGGGAACTGTTGAAGAATATGTGTGGACCTGGGGCTGGTTTTGGTGGCAAGGAGGATGGCTTGTGCAACGCACGATGTGAAATTTGAAACGAGTTCCATGCTCCAGAACGAGACCGCCGCGTGACCGACATCAGTCCTCGCGTGCATTAAGAAGGCAAGAATTTCAACAATGCACAGCACTGTGAGGCAGGCACATTTGGATTTAGCTTGCTGCTCCAACAAGCTCCTTTGGTACCGCAACGGTTGTGTTCTTTATCCATCCACTGCTGAAAGCGCTTCCGCCTCCAAACAACATAGGAAAACAATATGGCCAGCACTATGCGCTTTGCCCGGGCTTTCACTGGTGTTCCCACCTTGGCGGCTGGAACCTGTGTGCGCCTCAGCCCGCTGGGAAGGCAGCTTGCAGCAGGCAGTGTCCTGCGCATCGGTAGCAGCCGCACTCCTTTCCGCTCCTCTCGGCAATTCACGTGAGTGTTATCGCAGCGTTATGCCCGGCTTGGCGTCCAACCAGTGCCAACCTTGGTGGTGGTATCTTACCATGCCAAGGTGCTGCAGCATCAATGGGTGTGTGCGGCTGCACAAGCAGCCTGCCGCACCTGTAGTCTTCAATAACACCCATCACCTTAATTGGGTTTCCATATGTTTCCATGCTGCAGAACAACTGTGGTCAGTGCCCTTCAGGCTGGAATCGTGGGCCTTCCTAACGTGGGCAAGGTGAGGGGTGGGCCACCACACAGCAGTGCAGGTCACAGCATACTGGCTTTCTCCACTGAAATGGCTAGGAGATACAGCAGCATGCGATTGGACGTGTTGCACAAACCTTTACCGTTCTTAGGCACAATACAGCAGTCTTAACCCTGCAACGATTGTTGGACCGGAAGCTTTCCACAATCTGCATGCGTGCAAGCCTTCGCCTGAAAGTCTTGCCTATACTGGGGGTCGTGCTGTTTCCAACATAACTTATTTTGGCTATGCACCGGTGTCGCATTTGAGTTTGACTGCGTGCGCTCCACGCACTGTCGCTGTCTTCTGACGCGCAAGCGCTACACACATCATTAGCACTCTGCTGCACAGCACACGCACAGCTCCGAATGCTGCGCACTGCGCTGCGCGTGCATGTCAGGGCCCGGGCAGGCGAAGCCGCATGAGGCATGTTATTGCATGTACACCTACTGGTTAACGCTGGCGGTCGTGATGATTGGCAACGTCAGCGTACTGTAATGCGATCAAGCACAGCATTCTCTTGCGTTGTGCATTGAGCACATGACGCTCACATGCACTTGCTGCCTCAGAGGTGGTTGCCACCTGCGACATGCCTTTGGCGGACCCCAGTTACGGACCCCTCCGCGTGTCAGCGTTAGCGTTAGCGTTAGCGTTAGCCGCGTTAGCCACGTTGGTGTTTATGCATGGTTCCTCAACCATGGTTGCTCCGGTGCTTTGGGGCCGAGGGCTTCGCCTTGGCCACAAACCGACGCTGCCTGCGACCTGCGGTGGCCTTGCAGTGAGGCCTCCCCCCTCCCCTGCGCCACTGAATGCTCTAATGCATCCACCCCTTTCCCGTATCCTAGCCACCACCGGCGGACGTGCCGCATGGACCACAGCAAAATGCTAGCATGGTGCTGATTCGCTCCGCAACCCAGGCTGCTACCTCGTGCCTGTGCCCGCCATTGTGCCCTGCGTGCAGTCGACGCTGTTCAACGCGCTGGTGGAGAACGGCAAGGCGGCGGCTGCCAACTTCCCCTTCTGCACCATAGAGCCCAACGTGGGCATGGTCACGGTGGAGGACCCACGACTCCAAGTGCTGTCCAGCATCTCTGGATCCAAGGAGACGGTGAGGCAGCAGCAGCAGCAGCAGCAGCAGCAGCAGCAGCGCTGGTGGTAACCTTACCATCGAGCGTGGACTTGCCGGCCGGCTGTTGGCGGGTGGTATGGAGCCGCCGGCGAGGGAGAGGGAGGGAGGGAGGCGGCGGGGTTGGACGGAGTGAAGACACGGGAGGGATAGGAGGCGGCTGTAGGGGTGGGCAGGGTGGCCAGGTCATCACTCAGGAACAGGGAGAGGGGGGGAGGCTGTGTTTGCTGCAGAGGAGGGGGGGTGGGGAGCATGCAGCAGGGAGAATGCCATGTAACTACGTAACTATGTAAGTGACGTAACAGGGGCGATTAGATGCAAGTCGGGCTGACGAACACTTGTATGCTAGACTAGCAGGGCTCTTTTGAGTCCCACTGTGCTCTGCTGTGTGCCAGCGCTGGCTGGAAGCACGCAATATCCTCTCACTTTAACGCCTGCCCAGCAACCATCGGTCTGTCCGATACCCTCCACCAGCTGTGGCGCCTGCACGGCACCCACCCCACATGCATGATCGATTGATCTATTGACTTCACATCACTTGGCTGATCGGGCATTCATGGATGAACCCACACACATGCGTCGTGCATGCAGATCCCCACCACGGTGGAGTTTGTGGACATAGCCGGGCTGGTGAAGGGCGCGTCGCAGGGCGAGGGCCTGGGCAACAAGTTCCTCGCCAACATCCGCGAGACGGACGCCATCTGCCAGGTCGTGCGCTGCTTTGAGGACGACGACATCATCCACGTGGCCGGCAAGGTGCGCGCGACACTGCTCTGCTGCGGCTGGATGGAAGTGCTGACATATGAATGCGCGTGCGGTACCGTATGTTGCTGTACCGTATGTGACACCAGGCTGGTGTGGTGTCAGGGGCGGGGGCGCCGCACGGGCGCGTTTGCATGTGTAAGACAGTGCTGAACGATGCAAACCCACATAACACTCTGCCAAGGCTGGCAGGATGCCTCCGCTCTTGAGCCACCCCTCCCCTCCGAACCCACCCACCCAACACCCACCACAGCGCCTTTGTTGTTGGCTGCATACGCCCCACGCGCCGCACCTCGGCCTTGACCACACGGACTCCCTCACATGGATGCCTCCCTCCCCCCCGCCAGGTGGACCCTCTGGACGACATTGACGTGATTGCGCTGGAGTTGGCGCTGTCAGACCTCAGCCAGATTGAGAAGCGCATGGAGCGACTCAAGAAGGGTGAGCAGGGTCGAGGCGCGAGGGCGCTCGGGTGCAGCACTGTATCAAATACCATATTTTTTTCGTTTTCGGGCAAGCGGATTGCCTCGGTAGAGGCAGACAACTTGGGACGGAACGATGTGTATTTCGGACGCTCCCTGACGAGTACAGAAGTTGTTGCTAGAGCACGCGGGCAATGACCAGCAGGCGGTAGCCACCCCCGCCCTCCACTGATGGCCTGCGAGGCACGGCACCGCATGCTCAGCCGATCAGGAGGCGGCCCGACAGGCGTGATGGGCTGGAGATTGATGGGAGCACAGCTGCACTTGAAGGCAACTAGCTTTGGGAAGGCTAGTTGCAGTTCTGCAATGCTCCACTCACGGAGCGTCCACTCATTCGGGGTGCGCATGGCGTGCGCTGCGTGTCCAGGGTATTCCGCGGGTGGTGGGGCTTGATGGTGGTTTGCGGTGCGGTGGCCTGCGTTGTCGGCTGCAGGCAAAAAGTCTGCCGAGCAGGCTGAGAAGGATGACGTTGAGATCGCCGCGCTGGAGAAGGTCACCACGGTGAGTGGCGTGCGCCCGCCCCTGCATGGCGACCTGATAGTGCTGTTGTGCGATGCATCACAGCGGGTGGTGCAAGCATGCGTGCTGGGGTGCACGCAGAATTGTTTTGGACTGCGGGGGTGCTCGTTGCGGTGCCCCTGCCTGGTCTGTGCCTCACACGCTTTTCAAGGACCTGCAGCATCGTCTGAGACTGTCTCGCTAAAGCATACAAACCATGTATAGATGGCACTGCGATGATAGCCAAGAACCATGCGTGCGAACCGCGTGTTGGCGTGGATGCGCATTTATGATACGATGTCCGTGGGCCGTATGCGCTGCGGTTGTGCTGCTTTCGCGGCTCAGGTGCTTGAGGCGGGCAAGTGGGCGCGCACCGCTAACCTCAGCAAGGACGAGGCGGCGGCCATCAAGGGGCTGCTGCTGCTGACCAACAAGCCGCTCATCTACGCCGCCAACGTGACGGAGGAGGACCTCGCGAACCAGGGCGCAAACAACAAGCACGTGCAGGTATGAATCAATGCATGTGAAAGCGACCAGATGGCATACGCTTGCATTACAATTTTACGACCAGGAGCAAACGGGATCAGGAGACAGCGAAAGAAAGGCTGGTCACGCGCACACAACCTCTTCGCAGCTCTGGCGGCGGCCCGCTGACTCTTGCAAGGCTCCATGGCGTATGCACTTGCCGGCTTCATGCCTTCATCGCACAACGCCTGCCTGGCTGGTGCACCTGGGACGGGTACACACTGGATGCGGGCCCAACTGGGAGAATCTGCCAGGGCGATGATCTAAATGTACTGGTGCATGGGCTGGTCCCTGCACTGCAGCACGCCACTCAACCACACGGGCCACGCATGCTTGCCGCCTGTCAGCAACCGGGCGCATGCATGCAGGGTCCACGACTCCACGGCTTCGCTCCTGACTCGTTTCCCCCTGACCCCTTCCCCCTTGCCCCTGCCTCCACGCGCAGGCCCTGCGCAAGCGCGCCGCTGAGGAGGGGTGTGAGGTGGTGGTGGTGAGCGCCAAGGTGGAGGCGGAGCTCAATGAGCTGCCCAAGGTGAGAGCCAGGCTGAGAGCCACAGGGATGAGAGCCTTAGGGCTGAGAGCCGGGCTGAGCGGCTGAGGGGCTCGCGCGCTAACACCCATAGCAGGAAGGAGGATGAACATGAGAGTCGTGGGCCGACCGCTGCATGATGGACAATCACCAGGTTTTGTTGTTAGGTTGCACAGCATTGTTCAAGCCATGATAAACGCGACAGGGCAGGGGTCGTGCGGCAAGGCACTAAAACCAAACATGTGGATGCTCCGGCAGACCGCATGGTAGTCAAGCGAACAAAGCAGGCACGCGATGCAGGCACCCGCCCTGCCAGGCAGAGGGAAGCCGCAAAACGCACCTGCCCACGCCCGCTGTCCCTCACGCCCGCTGCTTGAACCATGTGACACTCACCGCACACACGCGATTTGCAAGGGGATCGCCTGTCTGAAGGGTCTAGCAAGGGGCTGGCCTGGCTGGAAGGCCTCCCAAACGCTCTGATCACATCTCCCTCACTGCCACCCATACCGCTATGTGATGTACTGATGCGATGTGCGCTGCTGGTGCCTGTGGCGTGGTGGTGTGGTGGTGTGGTGTGGTGTGCAGGAGGAGGCCAAGGAGTGGCTTGAGAGTATGGGCGTGACTGACGGCGGCCTCGCCAACCTCGTACGCGCCACCTACAGCACGCTCGGCCTGCGCACGTACTTCACAACAGGTGCGCCGCCGCGGCCGCCATGGCTCTGCGTGTTATCGTACCGCAACGTACTAGCGGCGCAGCGGAAAGCGACGATCCTCCCCGCCCATGTCTGCCGCCGCCCCCACGCACACACACACACACACACACACACAGGCTGCCTTCCTGTCCTCACGCATATGCACAGTGCACGGCCCCACGGGAAGCACACTGCATGGCCCCACGGAAGCAAATAGCTCTGTCTCACCAACTGCTGCTGTGCTGCGTCTGCCGTACGCGCTCTGCTGTGGCACCATGACAATGTGTGCAGGCGAGAAGGAGACGCGCGCATGGACAATCAAATCGGGCTTCACCGCGCCTCAGGCGGCCGGCGTCATCCACACGGACTTTGAGAAGGGCTTCATCCGGGCCGAGACCATCGCATACAACGACTACGTCAAGTTCAAGTGAGGCGCCCCCACCCCGCCCCGCACTGTGCTGCATAATTGCAATGGGTGCCTTGAACGCTATGCTTGTGTGCGCACGTGTGTGTGTGCGCACGTGTGCATGTGTGTATGCGCCTTGCTGGCGGACTTTGCGGACGCCTCGATGCAGACAGCTTCCATCAGCGCAGCATGTGATGGCAGTTGCACGTAATGATTTGCAGCCATCTTGTCGCCTTGTATTCATGTGTGCGCAACCATCTTGTTCCATGGTATCGAGGGCCACGGCTTGGCGTAAGCATGCGCATGGGGTCACCTCATCATGCAGCACTGTGTGCGCCACTGTATGTGCTTTGGTGCGAGCGAGGCGCGTTGCAGCGGTGCGCGTGCTGGTGAGCACTTTGTGACGCAGAATGTTGACTCATGTCGTGCTGTGCGGTGCCGGCTGCCGCCGCGCTGGTGCAGGGGGTACAACGGCGCCAAGGAGAACGGCGCGCTGCGCCTGGAGGGCAAGGAGTACACCGTGCAGGAGGGCGACGTCATGCTCTTCAGGTTCAACGTGTAGCGTGTAGCTGCGCATGCGTTTTAACCGACCTGCTACGCGCGTGCACACACAGCACATTGCTGTGCGTCGCTGCCTCGGGAATGGTGTGATCGGCCGTCTGCGGGACAAGGCTGCCGAGGCCGCCTGCTCCATGGCTGTGAACCGGCTTGCCGGCTCTGGACTGCGTTTTGAGGCGACGATGCAGACTTTTCACTGCTGTTGTTGCTCAGCTGTCTCATCTCGCCAAACTGCCCCCTCGCCCGCGCTCCGCTTGATCTGTTCTTTATGTTGTCTCTCTCTCCCACATTGTTTGTTTGTTTATCTTTCCCTTCCTCGCCTATGTTTTGGCTGTCTCTCTTTCGAACCTCAGAGCTGCTGCACCATTCAGTTTACTGAGGTCCATGATTCAACCATACCCACTAGCCCCCGTCTGCTGCCTCATTTCTTTTTGGTGAGAACCTTGTGTGAATCTCGGGCACTCACAGCTTCACGCTCAACGAGCTGTGCTGTGTCAAGAAAGGACCTACGTTGTCGTATGCCCCTCAAGGCATGTAACAATCACGTGCATGTGTCTGTTCAGCGAACGGTCAGGAGTTCTGCCTCATGGGCCCTCCCGCGATGCCAAGATGCGCACAGTTCGCGTCGAGCGATGCATAGCGCCAGACTTGCACTGCATTGAGCCAGGCCTGTACTGCAGGTCAGCAACGGGCTGAAAACGCTGTGAATTTGGTGGTGAGAACGCAGAAGCGCACAGCACTGGGGATTTAAGTCGGGGCCCGAAGAAGCAGACCCGTAACACTCTAGCGCCTGCAGATGAATGTGAGTAGCTAGATTGCTCCCGAGAGATCCGAGGTGCCTGACCAACCAATGATCAGCGTTCGATGAACTATGTGACGTACGATGTGCCACAGGGAGTGCGTGGTCAAGCTGTCTACTGACGTCTGACATTGCGTCCACAGGACATGTTCATGCGTTGGTACTGCCAGCAATGCAGGCAGCAGCAGGTGACTGGAGCCGGTGCACCAGTTTGGGGCCGCGCATGGCATGCAAACAGCGCATCATCTATGCAAGCAAGCAAGAGAGTTTCAGCGCAGCGGTGTTCAACTCACGTGCAAACGCAACAATAGGCGCATCGCTAAAGCAACGGGCCGAGTAGCCGCTGGGCTTGGCGCCCTAGCTCACGACCGCGAACATGCTGCACGCACACTCGTCCGTCCATGTGCATGAGCCCACCAGCCCTGCCTGGGTGGCCGGCCGGCAACACCAACAGCACACCTTAGACATAATGATGGACCTGCGTGCCGCTTCGTGCTTGCCACAACAATGAGCGCGGACCGCCAAGGGTGCCAATGATTGCTCCGAGCCTCCAACACCAACAGCCCAACAAGCATAAATGCCGTGCTCGAGAGCTGAACAGTATACGTCAGCTTCAAGGTGTGTTTCGGGTGAGTATTCTAACGTCTACCGTGTTGGTAATCTCGGCCACCTCTCTCTCTTCAATCGCTACCTCGATCTGAGCTAGTTCTAAGAGTTGGCGCGCTTAGAAGCCTTCATTAAAGCGCGGCCGCGGCTGCGGGGGAGCAGCTGGACGCGCCTTGCGCAGCTGCTGCTGCTGTCGCTGCGCTTGCGATGGAGAAGTTGGAGGTACAGGAGACGGCAGCTGGCTGCCTGCTCCAGCATGCACGGCCGCACCAGCACGCGGGGAAGTAGCAGCAGCCGCTGCGCCCTGGGAGGCAACACCGGTGCTAGCGCCAGCAGCAGATGGCGCTCCAGCTGCGGCCACCGAAGGAGCTGCTGTGCTGCCTGCAATAACGCGCGGCAGTGCTGCTGCGTGATGCGGTGCAGAGGGCTGCTGAGCCTGGCGTTGCCTTCCGGGGGACGCTGGGGTCGCCAGGGCGCCTTGCACAGGTGCGGCCGCTGGGCCCGGGGCCGTGGTGGCGGCGACAGCGGCACCCGCACGCCTGCCAGGCTCCTGGGGGCGCACCGCCACCTGCCGCGACGACAGGCTGCCAGTCTTCGCATCTGCTGCTGCAGGTGCTGCTGCTGCTGCTGCTGCTGGTGCGGGCGTGACATCCAACCCGTATGCCCCGATGGGACGCGCCGCCGCGCGCGCCGGCCCTGCGGGCGCATGCGTCGGAGGGGCCTGGCCACTCCCGCCCGCGGCGCCGGCAGCTGCAGCGTCGCCAGCGCGCTGCGCTTGCGTTGCTGCGGCCGCTCCCGACATGCGCTTGGGGAAGTACCTCGCAAACATGCCGTCGCAGCCGCCACCGCCCACCGGCGCCGCCGCTGCCGATCCCGCTGTCGCGCCGTCCGCCGCTGCCCCGCTGCTGACAGGCAAGGGACCGTCCCTGGACTCAAAGATGGCGCCGTCGGCATCGCCGTCCGGCCACATGGCCATGAGCTGTGCGTATGTGTCCGCAGCGCCCGTTGTCATCGCCGTGTGGCGCGTGCCCCACGGTGCCTCCGGGGGCCCTCGTGGCTCAAGCACCGGCCGCGGTATGCTGCCGCCTGCAGCCCGCGCAGCGCCTGCTGCTGCTGCTGTTGCCGATGATGGTGGGGTTGGGGGTGGCAGGAACCATTCAGGCATGGTTGACATCGTCGGCGGCTGGAACGCAGCGGTGGTTTCCTGGGAGGCGACAAACGCGCCGGCAGCTGCTGCTGATGCTGCAGCTTGCCCCGGCAAGGCTGCAGACGGGCCATGGCGCACGCCCGCCTGCTGCTGCTGCTGCTGGGACGGCCTGGGGATGAGCACGCGGCTCCTGAACGGCCTCACGTGTTGCGGTGCGACCGCCACCAGCGCGCTCAGGTAATCCATCGCAGCCGCGTTGGTCGTCGCGCACCGCATGCTGCCGCCATACCCGCCAGCACCCAACGGCGCGCCGGCTGCGTCACGACGACCACCATCACAACCGATGCCAGGACCGCTATGTGCGCCCGGTGCGTCTGTCATCCACACGCCAGGCTGTGGAGCGCGCGCTGTGTGTGCGACGTGATTCGCCTGCTTCCCCTTCTCTGCTCCTGTTTCGTCCCCTGAGCTGCTGCTGCTGCTGTCAGCAGGCAGCTTGCCACGCTCATGCCCCCCGTCATCGTCAGTGCTGCGGCGGGACGGTGAGGGCGGCGTGCGTGAGGGCCCGGCCGCCGCCGCGTCGTGCTGCTGCCCGCTCGGGCCCTCCTGGCCCTGCTGAGCTTGCTGCGTGGCCCGCTGCTGGCGGCGCTGGCGGCGCAGCTGCCGCATGATCTGCCGCTTGCGGTCGGCCAGCGTGGGTGTGCTCACGCCATCCCGCGCTGGCGACGAATCGCTTCCCCCGCCGGGTTGACCGTTGCCGTCCGCGTGCTGCTCACCAAGATGCTGCTGATGCCTGTCAGCACCGGCCGCTGCTGCGCCTGCCGCAGTGCCTGCCGCCACAATCGGGGCCGGCAGGGAACGGCACCACATGCTGTGGCTCAGAAGCCATGCCGGCCCAACCGCAGGCGTCGCTGTAGCAAGCCCACCCTCGCCAGCATCACCAGCGCCGCCGGCTGCGCTGCTGGCGGCGCCGCGGTTCAAGGCATTGCCCCCCCAGACAGCAGCGCCACTGACACGCTCAGACGGGCCTGGATCCTCAAGCTGCTGCGGCTGAGCTCCATCTGTCCGCTGAGTGCCATGGGCCGGGCGTTGTCCTTGGCCTTGTTGCTGCTGCCGTGGGTTCCGTGCATGGTTTGCGGTGACGGTGAGCGCCAAAGCGGATAGCTCGCGCAACTCAGAGTCCCATATGGCCGAGCGTGCGCCTGTCGCAGGGGGACACAGCAAGACACATGAGACGTACTGGAGAAGGGTATACCCTGCACAGTAGGTCTCAGCGTGCCGATAAACAGAGAGCAATGCCGAGGCCCGCAAGGTGTCCTTGTAGTCATGCAGACAACGGCAGGGACGCAGCTGCGGCGATGCAAACGCTGAGTACGGTATCAAGGCATGCATGTCTGCCAGCACCTGCAGGACGAACGTCCCCCTCAAAAAGCTGCTGGTCCTAGCCATACTGTGAATGTGCAGCATGCAAAGCCTGGCACCTTTTGACACCCCACACCACACTCACCATCCCACGCGTCGCCCAACCCGCCACCATGCCCAGCCACAAGACGGCTGCCTTGGCATGTCCCTCGTACCACAGCGCCTTTGCCGCGGCCGCCGCGGCCGGCGCTGCCATGCCTCTCCTCACGCTCAGCCGGGCGCTCGCAATCTTGCTGCTGCTGCTGCTGCCGGGCCAGCAGGATGCGGTGCTGGGGCGTGCCGTGGAAGACGGAGATGGCCAGGTTGCGGGTGAGCTGGTCCATGGGCGTATGCGAGCGCCACATGCTCACCGCTGAGAGCGGCCCCCCGGGGACGTCCATGCGGGGAGCAGCGCGCCGGCGCCTGCGCAGCGCAAACAGCCGTGAGGAGCCCGTCACTCAGTGAGAAGATGAACCCTCGAAGATATACTCTCCACCATCAAGGGATAACATTGATGCGTGAACTCTCTCTCCCACTTCCCTCAAATCCTCTACAAACATCTACTAACATCCATGGCTGGCACACACATAGCCATCGTAGCCACCTCAACCTAGGGTTGACCAGCTTCGCGGCACACTGGTAACTGATACGCCTATCGTACTGTGCCACCCCTTGTTACCGTGTTTACTTCTTGCAGGGGTCCTCCAACCACAAGTGTGCAGTGTGCCGATCGGCCCGCAACTACACTCTCAACCAAACGCAGCACCACCAGCTTGCGTGGCATGGCCCAAGTGTGACACGGTCCGTCCCGCTCACCAGTCCGCCAGCTCCTGCAGTAGCACCGGCGCGCCCACACTGCCCAGCTGCTGCAGTGCCGCCGCCGCGTCCTGGCGTACTGCTGCCAGGTCAGCGTCCTCGTCAGCGGCCGCCACGCCTGTGGCACGGCGTGAGCGCCGCGACCCTGGCCTGCGCGCCACGGCCCCGGCAGAGGTGTCGGATCTGTCGGACGCATCGGCAGCCTCACTGCTAGAGCTGCTGGCTGAGCTGGAGGTGTCGCTGCTGCTGCTGCTGGTGCCGCTGCTGCTGCTGCTCCTCTCCTGACTGCTGCTGCCGCTGCTCGTTCCGCTGCTGGTGCTGGTGCTGGTGCTGGTGCTGCTCCCGTCACTGCTGCTGCTTGTGCCGGTACTGCCGCTATCTGCCCTGCGCCGTGCCTTTGGCTTACTTCCTTTCCGTGGTCCCTGAGGTTTACCACCCTTACCCTTATCGCCATCGTCATCGCCATCGTCATCGTCATTGTTGCTGACAGACTCCAAGAGTTCAGCCAAAACGACGTCCGCAAATGGTGGCAACGGCAAGCGTGCGGGAGGGAGGGGGGGACACACAACGCTGCCGGGCGCTGGATGGTGAGGCGGGGGCGCCTGCGGCGGCGCGCCTTGCCGGACTGCTGCTGGTGGAGGTGCGTCTGCTGCCGCCGCGCCGCGCCCCGCAGACCCCTCATCTTCCTCCCTCGCCCGGCGCATGCTGCCTGTCGCGCCGCCGCCGCTGACGGCGTGTGGGCCAAACACGAGGTCTGCCGAAGAGAGCACGCTGCGCCGCCAGGCCTTACGATCCTCCCCATGAGCTTCCCCATGCGCACCATCAGCCCCGCCGTTCTCTTGGCCACTGCCGGGCGGCCCTGCGGCCGGTCTAGCTCCGATGTAAGGCTCATGATGGTGAGGGGGCGGGGCCGGGGGCGCGCCGCCTGCACGGCCGCTGACGACACGCATGACATGATCGTCGTCGTCGTCGGGGTGTGCTTGCTGGGTGGTCATAAAGACCGCAGCGGCCACCGCGGGCCCGGTTGTGCGCTGCGCCGCTGCTGCTTCCTCCCCTGAAGGCTGGGTCCCCTCGTGCCCCGTCAGGCCACGCTGGCGAGCACCAGCGATGTCCTCCGCATCCCGATCCCTAGCTGCAGCAGCAACGTCGCTGCTTCGGCCGCAACTACCGTCAGGCGCAACCCCTGTCCCGGCAGGCGCCGAAGCGTCCTGCGGGTCGGCAGTCGTGTGTGCAAGGCCGCGCTCGAGCACCGCGTGTTCAGGCAGCGGCAGCGCTGCCATTAGGCGCGCCACCGCAGGTGCACTTGCGCTGGGTTGGCCTGCACCCCCAGGAGTGCCCGTGTGGCCAGGCCCTGACCACGGCTGTTCCACCACCGCTGCGTACGTCTCCTGCCATAGGGGGCCATGTTGGCCCTGCAACTGCAGGGGGTCAGGAGGCGTCTGTCCAGCCGGTGCCTCCAATGGCCCCTCCTGCTGCTGTGGAGCACGCAGACGTATGGGGTTGTGTGGGACAATGTGTGCTGGCAAGGGGCTGAAGGCCCAGGACAGGAGGTTGGCGAAGTGCTGGTGGTGGGCTGAGAGGTCCAGAGACGGAGGCAAGGAGTCGGGCAGCAGCTGCGGCGTTGTGCGGGAGGCGGGGATGAGGCTCGGCGCCGGGTCCTTATGTGACGCTCCGGCCCGCACGGCAGCTGCGGTCAGGCTGGCGGCAGGAGCGCCGGCACCGCCAGCAGCAGGTGCAGGAGCAGGCGCGGAGTGCAGGCCACGCAGGCGCTGCCGCTCGCGCACGGCCCACGCCTCCCGCTTGCGTAGGTTCAGCTGCTGCTTGAAGCGTTGGGCGGCGCGGATTTCTGAGCGGTGCCGGTGGTAGTACCTGGCGGGTGGCAGCGCGTAGCGGGCAGCAGTGCACACATCAATGATTGTGTAGGGTGAGCCCTGAGCAGGGTCAGTGCTGCAGGCTGCGGTGAGGGCCTAACCGTAGGGCTTACATCCACAAGGGATTGGATGGTGAGAGGCCTTGGGCTAGGGTGTATACTGTATAGTCGAGATGGCTTGGGTGGTTTCCCAACTCACATGCACAGCGCACACCGTTTCGCCTAACACTGCGGGGCAACACAGCTTTCCATTTACCCAAACATCCATGCGTGCCTGCTACCGGGGTGCCGCGGTGGTCAGCGTGACACCACGAGGACAACGAGGGCATGCAATGCACGGCCACCGCAAACTCACTCAGTGCAGCGCAGCACGAAAACAAACTGCATGCGCACCGTACTGCACTGGATAATACCTGGTGCAGTACCGGTACACCATTTCTGCAAGTATACGGTAGGCATGTGGTGGTGCGGGAGTGCTTCTCTGCTTACTCTGTGTCCTTGAGGTACGCGGCGGCGGTGTCCCAGTCCGGCCAGCAGTGCAGCAGCAGCATGTGCTCGGGGATGGTCACAGACTCAGCCTGCACCGGGAAGCCACAGACACAGGCGCACATGAGCATGCAGGCAGCCGCTCACATTCAGTGGGCGCGGACCGTGTGGCATCTCGTCAGGTAGGACAGGACGGAGGGCTTACGACAAACAGCATGTTGACGTCTTTGGCGTGAAGGTGTGTGCCCAGTCACACCACGCCAGTCGCATACCAGTAGCGAGGCATACTGGCAAGACAGACCGGCAAGACAGCCCGATCAACTGATCATGCGCAATGCAGGCAGAGGCGCGGGCTCACCTCACGCACCGCCAGACCCTTCCCCTCCACGGCCTCTACCTCCAACACTGCCGCTCCGACAGCAGATCCAGCATTATCTTTCTCATCCATGTCAGCAACAGCAGCAGCCATGCCTGGCTGCACGCCTGTGGCCGTCGCCGCCGCTGCCGCCGCTGCTGTGGATGTGTGCTGCAGGGGCTGTGGCGGAGCGTGGTGTTGTTGGCGGGTTTGGCGGTGTAGCGCCCCCTCCTGTGGTTCCAACGCGTATCCCGTACAGCTGGGGACGTACTCCAGCGCCTGCAGCAGCACGTCTCCGTCAAAGCTGAGCCTCGCAAGCGTGAACGCCCACGCACCCTGCTGATGTTGAGGCCACTGGGCGGCAGGTGGCGCCGGGTCGGTAGCTGCGTTGGCTTCATTGGCAATGATAGGGCTGTGGTTGTGGTGGCTTAGGTGGTGGGCGTGTGGGCCCGGGCATGGCATCAGTGCGGGCAGCAGCGCAAGACCCTGCAGCACACACAGGACGCAACGGCAGGGCATGGTGCCATGCGGCGACATGCGAAACCCAACTATTGCGGTATGGAATGCAAACAGAATGCAAACAACCAATTGAGAGGACAGTTCATGGCTCCCCCACCACCCTGAGACCTGGGGGCATCCACATGAATCACTGGTAAGCAGGCAGCAGGCAGGAGTGTGCAATGCAACGGTCGCTGCACAATATGAATCTGGGAAGGAAACTGCAGCAGTGGCAGATACTCTGGTGCGTTGCTTTGGTTTAAAGTTTCAAACGCCCCTACCTGCAGGTCTGGCGCCGACTCGCGCACTGCGCGTATCGCCGATGCGTCATGCGCCTGCATGCAACACAACAACCACGAGGAGGAAAGGGCCTCTGAAGTGTGCTCAGTCGTGCATCATGCAGATGCAGGGCGCCCACGCGCCTACCATGCAGGACCGCCCAGCGCACGTTTGTCGCTGGCCTTGCGCCGGTCGTTTGAAGTTTGCACAGGGCCAGCAAGGCTGCTTTTGTTCGAGGCACAAGCATGACACGAGCGTTACCAGCTTATGCTTTACGGCTTTCCCGCAGCTACGCGGAATTTGCCAGTGTACAGTCATTGGTGTGTTGGTACTTTGCCACATGCAACGATCATGTCCCATATAACCATCCGCATAAGCCTAACCAGGCAAAGCCACAACGGTAGTCGAAAACCATTGCACAGCAGTATGAATTTATCCCGCAAAGCAGAACATAGTCGCTGGTCCATGAGGCGGGCTTACTATCGTCGAGCCTTCATCCATCAGGTTCAGAGCGCGCCGAGCAGCGAGCATATCCGCTCCCGCCGCCGCCCCGCCCCGCACACCACGTTTGGCCGCCGCGGCCGCCAGCCGCAGCGCCGCGTCCCTGCCCACGCTGGCTTTGATGGGCCGACACGGTGCATAGGGCGGCCCCAGCAGGTGCGTTGTGCCCAGGAAAGTCGGGAACCAGCCAGGGCGGCCTGTGGGATGCGACGGCGGCGCCTCGCCAGCCACGCCTGCTTTAGCGGCGGCCGCCGCCTTACCGCCGCGGTCGTGCCTGCTGCCGTGACCAGCGCCTGCTCGTTTGTCTGCGCCGTCCCCATCCGGCTCCATGTCAACGTCATGGTTGCGATTGTTGTCGCCGTCGCTATCATCGCTGCTAGTGACCATGGGGCGCCAGAGAGCCGGGCCACCGTTGCCGTTGCCGTTCCGGCCGTGGCCAGCGTCGTCACGTTGCTGGTGTTGGGTGTGGACCTCAGGACGGCAAGCGGGAGGCTGCTGCATGCCAGTGAATCGGCCGAGGAGCTCATGCAAACTGGGCAACCGTGCATCCAAGCAGTCAGAGGTTAATGGCGCCGCCGATGAAGGTGGCGGCAACGGCAGCAGGCGCGGTGCCTGCAGGTGCAGCAGCGGCGCGCGCAGCCCGGGCACATGCGAGTGCTGAGGTGGTGCTGTCTGGCCGCTGCCGAAGCCTGGGTCTGGTGTGCTACCATCAGCAGCCACCCCTCCGGTGCCGTTTGCTTCATCCACCAGCCTGCCCGCTGAGCTGGCAGCAGCAGCAGCAGCGGCAGTGTTTACGGGCGGCGGGACAGGGTGGGTGGAGGTGGGTGTGGCGACCACTACAGGCCGCGGCCGTGTCGCCTGAAGGTCAGAGAAGCTGCTCGGTTGCTGGCCGCCGCCGCCGCCGCCGGCTGCACGGGCGACGCCGTCGCCAGCGCCGGCCTCTCCAGAACCGGCACCTGCATCATCCCGGGGGCCTCCCTGTGACGCCTGCTGCTGCGGACCTGCTGCAGAGGTTGCGGCTGTGCGATGGACGTGGCGCGCAGCAGGCTTCAGCAGCGCAGCCTGCCAACAAGGTTGTGCAGTTGCAGGTTCAACATGTGCGAGGACAGTTGCTGTGAAGTGATCAGATGACACCATCGAGCTTGCTTGCATTGCTGATTATCAAGCAGGTGCCACAACAAGGCGGCGAGCATACCGCACGACGCAAGGCCATTTGTCACACCTGTGCAAGCCGCCCGAGCATTGCTGAACAGGCATCGCGTACAGCCTGTGCCACACTTGCTAAGCTACAGAGGCCATTGCATAGTACATTACGGCAGCAGTACATTTACGGTAGCGGTACATTATAATGGCAGTACAGTACCTGCAAAGAGTGTGTCGCGGGCGCCACCATCAGTTCCACGCACAGCACCTCGCCAGTCGCCGTCGCGCCCGCCACCACCACGATGTGAGCGGCTGCCAGCGCCGCCGCCTGAGCCCCGGCTGAGCCGCCGCTGCATGCAGCTGGAGCAGCCGCCACGCTGGGTGAGGCCGGTCCCTGGTCCGCGCCTACGCCATCGCCCGTGCCGCTAGGGCCGGCTGCAGCCGTAGACGGGCCGCCAGCCGCCAATGACTCCACCCCGCCGTCCGGCAATACCACGGCTTGGCTGGCCTGCGTGCCTATGCGGGCGCGCTTGGCGGGCCGGGACCCATCCGCATCCTCGCGCTCTGGCTCCTCCGCATGCTGGCCATCCTGCTGAGGCTCCGCCCCGCCACCTCCCCCACCCACTGCCGCACGCGCGCCTAACCCGCCTGTGCCCCGCGGAGTAAGCCCAGGTGCCCCTTGAACATCTGCCGTCTGCGAGGGCGGAGGTGGGATCGCACCGCCGCCGACGCCGCTGCTGTCGTCGTGAGCTCCAGGAGGGGCGTAGGGCTGTAGCGCGAGGGCTGCGGAGCCCGGCGCGAGGCCGCCTGGCAGCAAGAAGTCTGCGCTGAGCAGGACGAGGCCCGGGTGGCGCGTGTCGTGCAGCATGAGGGTGATGCTGGTGATGACCACCACCAGGTGCTGCGCGTGAGGCAGACCCGCGGCCTGCGGCAGCCGTTCCCATGCAACCAGCAAACACGAAAGAATAGCGATGAGCTGGACAGGACAGGAAACACAGGTGCAGCCAAGCTGTTGCTTGACTCGCGTCTGCGGGCACTTGTCAGTCCTCATCGAGAGGGAAGTATCGGCCTCGCGTAGAAAGCTCCAAGTGCAAGCAAAACCCAGTGCAAACAAGCTGGCCCGGATAACCTCTGTGCACACGCAAGTCCACAAGTCCATTCGCTGTATCCCAATCCATGATCCCTGCCATCATAATGAGTGAAGGCGGACTCCCTCAAATCCGATGGCGCAGTAACATGCCGCTCCTCGCAATGCGTAGACGGGACAGTTGGTGAACAATCAACCAACTCAGCAACTGTCAGCAGCCTTGTGGTCATAGTCTCAAATGCAACCCAAATCTGAATCAATTCTGTAACAAGCTTTGCATGGTCACCAAATACGCAGTAGCGCAGCTCTCGCTTGCTCACCCATGCGGCGTCGTAGCAAGGCAGCAGCTGCTGGAAGGTGTCCCCCCTGGACAGCACCAGCTGCGTCACCACGCGGTGCCTAGGCGACTGCTGCTGCTGCTGCTGCTGCTGCTGCGCATGAGCTTTGTGGGAAGGCGCCCTAGACGCCGTGGCCCCGGCGCCAATGTCGATGCGCAGCAGGCGCGCACCGCGACTGACCATCAGCATGCGCGGGTGGGACCCTGCCGCATACAGGCAAAGGTGACACACAAGCAGTGAGGCCCGTCGGTTGTGAACACGGAAGCGCACAGGACAAGACAAGTGTGTTCACCCATTCCTCATTCGTTGCTAGTATTCACTTGCGCAGGAGGGGCCACACCGTTGCACTCTGCACCTGTTGGTACACATGCACCAATCCCGCGCAACAGGTATTTCACAAATTGAGGAAATCCGTTCTGACACCGTGCAACGGCAAGATCTCACCATATGCGCAGACCAGGCGTGGGGCATGCGAGGGCCCCGCGCCGACCCAGCCCGGGTCCGGCAAGTCCCCCGCGGGCCGAGCTGGCAGCACGCACTCCGAAACCAGCTCCGAAACCACACGCCCTGCTACATCCGCAGCAAGCGCTGCCTGCCGCCGCGCGCCGGCTGCTGCTGGTGCTGGTGCTGGTGGTGCTGCTGGCGCCGCTGTGGGCTTGCGCCTGTCAGAGGCAGCGGCAGCGGTGCCTGCGGATAAGCACGCCTCCGCCGCGCAAACGTGGACGGAGCCGTCCTGCAGCATGAGTGCAAACTCCAGGAGGTGGGGGTTCCATGCCACATGCGCTGTGTGGGTGGGCACCATGAGGCGACCACGCCACTCCAGCCTCCAACTGGTCCTGCACAAGCACGCAACAAGCCAGGAGCAACAAACAATCGATGATTGATGCCACGTGTACCGTTGGGTGCTGTGAATGTACAGGGGATGTTGTGCGTCACAGCAATGACACGACCTGATCAGCAGGAGCGCTCCCCCCTGCATCAAACTGGTCACAGTGCATCCGAGGAAACACATACCGGTATCCAGCATGGCGTTTTGGATGATCCAGTCATGAAATGGGCTGTGCTCATGAAGAGCGCTTACGCATCAACCCACATAAACCAGGGGTGCAACGCCCACCCGCTGCACTACAGTAGCGAATGTTGGGCACACGGCGGATTGCAGGCCGGCGGATGAATACCGTATGGCAGCGCGCGCGCTAGCGCACGGTTTGCGGAGTGTGTTTTCGGCTTTTCGCGGCCGCCTGCACCTCACCAGTCATCTGGGTCGACCTGCCACGCCAGCAGGATCGCCACCGCATAGTTGCAGCGGGCCGCTATCCACAAGCCTCCTTCGCTGCCACCTCCGGCTTGAGCTGGCTGGTGTGTGGCTCCAGGGGCTGCTGCGGTGCAGCATGCGGCCCACTCGCGGGGCAGGCAGCGCCGCACCGCCAGCTGCAGCACCGCCTTGTTGACGGACAGGCTAGCAGCGGTGACGACCTGACGAACAGCGCGGGACGATAATGACACAAGCAGGGATGATGATGCTCATGACGGTCTGATGCACCCCAAAAGATGCACAATGCATTGATTGCACACAATTCTTTCTCCACACCCTTTTTGATGCTTTCGCAGCTGCACCGCGGCTGTGAACACATCCAAGGGTGTGTGTGTCGAGAGCTGTGGACCCAACAGACTGGCATGCCGGTGATCTGTTGCAACTGAATGCAGGGGGACCGACATGCCGATGTTGCTGAAACCCCCGTGCATGCCAAAGGGGATGCTGTGCGTGGGTGTGAGCAGCAGGTGCATTGCCACACTGTCAATGACCTGTGCATGTCCTTGTGTGCGTGTTCATGGGTGCATGTTTGTACCAATGTACTGTTTGGTGTTTTGCTGTGCCATGCCACCATATGCGTGTGCATGCCAGGCGAAAATGAATGCCTGTCCGACCTTCAGAGCGGTGTCTGACCCAGTCCTGAGAGAGGCGGTGGCGTGGTGCCGCGGCGAACAGCCAGACCGATGTTGACTTGTCGCCACAGCCGGCGGCGCATATGGGTACTGGAGCGTAGCTGCCGCCGTTTCCTTGGCAAGGATTTTCAGGGTGACGTGCTCTCCTGCAAGCAAAGGGCCTGACAAGCTGAGTTACCACTGTGGCTAGAGCAAGGTTTGCAGCGTGCAAGCCTCGATGAAGTGCACAGCATCGGCTGCGCCTAGGTTTGGAACGCACCGATCTGTCCTGATACGCTGACCAGGGCACAGCCTCTGTCCAACGATACAGCTGAGAGCTTGTTGCCGTGCAGCGTCTGAATGGCTATGAGCTCCTCTTCGTTCAGCTGCTCCAAAAGCAGGTCTTCGAGGATGCTGTAGGGCACATATGCGCTGGTGTGCTGCTGATGGTACCAGTCCAGCTGCTCCAGCAGGCGTTGCTTCAGCCTGTGGGGGAAAGGAATCCAAGTCCATCATACCCGCCGTGCGCACAAAAGAGTCTCGCACTCGAGCCGGAGCAACACTTTCGCGCCGTTCAAGTTCAGTAAGAGGCGAAGTGACTACGCAGGCCACCTTTCACAACGATTCATGCTAGTACAAGCTTGAAGAACAAACTCACAAGACAGAGCCAGCCACTTCCGTCTCCGCTGCAAGCTGGTAGTTGCGAGCTTGCGGTGCCAGCAGCAGGGTCGCACATCCTGCAGGCTGCAAGTGCCGGGCGTTAGCCGGCTGCTGGCATGCATGTGTTGGCTGCGGGAGCGCAGATGGGAGCAGAACGGACCACTGCGGGGCGCCTGACAACCCTGCAGCAACCCTGGCATACTGCTCAGCTGGGGGCACTAGCATACCACGCCGACAAGGTTACATGTTGTTGGCTTGCCGCCAAAAGGTGACTTCACAGTGTTATGCTCGAAAACACGAACTTCAGCTTCTTGACCGTGACATGCAACCGCTGCAGTGCTAAATTGCCAAGGTACCATGGGGAATAAGGGATGTTAGTTGCGGCGCGCACAGCACACGCACAGCAGTGCGACAATGACAAATATTACTAATGGGGCGCATGCATGGAAAAGCAACCGCAAGTTTGTACTCAACCATCGGTGCACATCAAAAGGTCTCAGTGAAAATCAGAATGGAAAGTGCAGGTGGTGACTCGCACCTCGTGCAGCACTGCCGACCATGGTCCCCATATTCAACAACTGGAAACATATTGCTTCTGTCAGGCGATCAGCCCTTATTGCACTGGGCTCTTGACCAAAAAGCTGCAGTGCTCACACAAACATGGACAGGAATATGACCGAGCGCTCAACGAGTGTGCCCAACCGGTATGGTAATATGACCAGCATGAAAAACAACACCACCACGTATATATACAGGCCCAGCGACAAGCTTCACCATAGCAGTATCCATCGTGCACACCAACAAGCTCCTTGTACACGCTCGTGTACCCACAGCAAAAGGCAGACCCTAGAGGCAGGCTAACTAACTCCAAGCATTTAGCTAAGCTGTGGCGGCTCGTGCAGGTTCCCAGGCTGAACCTACTGCTGGCAAGCCAGCAACTCTGAGAGCTTAGCGCGGAACTCCTCAAGGCCGCCTGCAGAGTGCGCTGCAAGTGCGAGCAACGCCTCGGGAGTGAACAGCGGTGCGTCCTTGCTCCTGCTTGCGGTCGCCGACTGCTGCTGTTGTTGCTGTTGCTGCTGTTGCTGCTGCTGGCTGGCCTTCGACTCGCTTGCTTCTTGTGCTTCAAGTTGTGACCTGAGGAAGCGGTTCTCATCTTGCTGACGGCGCATCTCAAGCTTACTGGATGCCACCTGCGCAAGGGCCAACATCGGGTACACATTCAACAGTCCTGAAGCGATACAAGCATGCACTCGTGTTCCGCATACCAATCCTGCCACAACAAAGCACGAGTTTAGAAGCACAAAAGGGGCATGCACCTGCAGTTGGTCGGCCTGCACAAGGCGGAAAGCAGCGGCACACCCTACAACGCTAGTCCTTTAGGCAGAAGTCCCAGAGCAACCCACCCGCTCCTCCAGGGCAGCAACACTCTCTTCAAGCTCGGTCAGCAGCAAACGCCGTCGATCCCTGTACCTGCGCTGCGCCTGCGAATAATGTCACACCACAGTGCTGCTCACACACCATAACAAAAGAGTGCGGGTGACGCCCGAACCTGGAAGAGCAAATCTGGCGGTTTAACACAGAAGTGCAGTGCACTAACCATCTTATTCTTCTCCCTAAGTGTGGTGAGTCTGGTGTCATCACGGGCACTCCCATCTCGGCGCGGAGCTCCCTCCTCGCTTGCGGGTTGCGTATCGTATGGGTCGTCGCTCTCTTGTGGGCTGCAAAATCCAAGTGTCAGCAAATTAAACATGCAGACAGATGGAGATAGGACTTTGGGAAAGGATGCAGTCTGTCTGGCCCTGAGTGAGAAGTTAGATTAGGTTGGCGTGTGCCATACTGACACACGTGCATAAGGAGGAGCGCAAACACCACCAAAGGGGCCGCAGGACAGGCAGCAACAGCACCATGCAGGTCAAGTATGCCACTTTTGCTCCAGTAGACACTTGTTGCTCTCCTGGCACAAAGCCACTCACGTTGAGCAAGCTTGCCATGAGTCACTGCTGCACAAACATCCCCCGAATAGTAAGCGTGCAGCAAAGCACGATGCTCACCTTTGCGCCGGCTCTGTCTTTGCGCGCTTAAACCTTTCTTGCGGGCTGTCCAATGAAGGAGCTTTGGAGACCCTCGCAGCGGAAGAGAGCAGCACAGTGCCTTGAGGTGCCCCCGGGGCTGCTGATGCGTCCGGCTGGGACTGGGTCTGGGACGGCATCACCTGGAGAACTATTTGCCCAGTATGTTGAAGCAGGAACTCGAGCGGCACGCTAACGTGTGTTTGTAGAGAAGGCTGGGCGAATGACACTCCCCCAGAACCCCCCAGACCCAGCAACCCCTGCTGACCATTTCCCAGCCCCCCCGTGAAGTAGAACCTTCCTGGCTGGTTCGAGGCAATCAAAGGCAGGCCGGGAGCGCCCGCGCTGGTCCCAAGCAGCTGTGGCAGCGCAACCACGGTCTGGTTCATGGCAAATGTCGCCCTTGCCTAGTAGTGTCACTGGTTTCAACAGTGCATGTATGTAGTGCAACCGAGGAGTGCAAGCAGACTGTCAAAAACACAAGCACACAGTCTTGAGAGTATGGCAAAGGGACTGAACCAGCGCTGTCAGGCCCATCGCGACCTTTTACTGAGTAATGCATGCACGCTTTGGTGCGACAAAACCATGATGTCGATACTCGCTCTATGCACACACTGTTTACATGAATCCTCCACCCTTATGTCTTTGATGTTTATGGTCCTTCAGGTGATCACTGCCAAAGCACTGACCGTTTGCGCGCTCGTTGTTCGTGAGCACCAGCGTGAAAGACGCTGAAAAGTGCAGTGCGCAACCCGTGTCAATTGCAGTTGCACTTGCAAGACAGTGCGACTCAATGCATCATATGCCCTCACCTTGAAGCTGGCCGTTTTGCCGTTTTGCCGTTCATGCGATTCGGGTAGTCACAGCCCACAGCCCTTACGTTGACAAATCGGGTGTACGTCATACCCGGTATATAAACCACAATGTATGCATTCTTCCCTGTACCAAACACACAGACTCTGATCACTACCAATATGTTCATGCCAATCAATCCTACTGCTTTAAACAACCCACTGCGCAGCGAAACCATGCCGGGTTTCCACTCTGCTCGCGGTATGCGTGGGCCGCACCCGGGGTACAGGCTCAGAGCTGGTGGTTTATCTGCTAGGAGGGGTACAGTTGTGCGGGCCCAACAGCTTCATTCCATTTCAACAACACCATTCTCCTTGCCCATTTTTCCATCCAGGTACGTACTCTTCCTTTGGGAAGCCGAAGCTATGGGTGATTAAAGCTTGTTTCTTCTGCGATATCGTTGTGGCTTGGCTGCTTGTGTTTGTTGTATACAAGCCCTTGTTGACCTTGTTGGCTCTGGAGCCGGAACTAAACCGTGCCTGATGCCACCTCGCCACCTTCTTGCTTGCCACTATGTGCAGCAATCTGCTCTTGCCCACACACACTGGTGTTCTGAGGGCATATGAGCACAAGTACTTGGCTTTCTTTGATGACCTTGCTGAACGTAACAATGGTGCAATGGCCGGGGCCTCGTTTGGACACTTTCTGCACTCAAGGTAAGGAGCTGCTACGGTTGATCAAGCAATAGGAGGACTGTCCTTGCCTACGTGCTGTGCTTTGCCACTTACGCCTTGCCAGCTGTACCACCGCCAGCCCAGCAGTGCTCCAGCACAGCGTGTCAGCAACGTTCCCGAGTATCACCTTGGGTCCTTCGCTCTGCTTTGCAGGGCTGCCCCACCGGCGTTGTTGCGGGACCCTGTGTTTGGGGCCAGGCTGCAAGGCGTGGACCTGCCAGGCCTTGGCATGGAAGCTCGCATCACCTCAGCCAGAACGGAGCTTGACGGGGCTGGTTCACGCAGCTATGTCATCAGCTACGTAGGGATGCGGCGGGTGAAGCTTCTGTCGCTTTGGCAGCACCAGCCATATCTGGTAGGCAGTTCCGGCGCGCAGGTTGTTACTGATCCGTTACCCAAGCCAGGAATGACGCACAGCGTGCTCAGCACGCGGTCCAGTCAGCGCTGCGTGCGTGGACGCGACACCACCCCCCACCAGTTGCACCACCACCACCATGCACACACAGCGGGATGAAACGCTCAGCAAAGCACTGATATGCACGGTGGCGTAGCTGTGCGTCTGTCGGTGGCCCTGATGCGCGTGCGCCATGCCGTGCACGCAACCCTGCCCGACACTGCACGCTGAGCTGCGCACCTGCCCCAAACTTGGCCTGATACGAGTGACTATGTTGCGCCACGCGCAGCACCCCATGCCATCTCATCATCCTGCGTGTCGTCATGCCATGACGCTATTGCAGCGTTGACGCGTTGTTGAGTGCATGTCTGATCGCCTTTGTTCGTGCCCGGATTGTGACTGGCGTGCGCTTTGCCTTTCCCTCGCTCAGGTGGGAGCTGCATGCGCTCTGGAGGACACCGAGCGTGACAACATGTCTCCGTTTGACCTTGACGCGTTGGATGATTCGGAGCAGGCGGTTTGGGGCATGCTGCAAGAGGTGAGGAGAAAGCATAGGCTGCGCGGTGATCGTCTGTACCGTCCACGTGTCACCGTGTCTGCTTGTGGGTGACATCCGTTCCGCATCCAGGGCAGGGCATCCAGGGAGGTGCGCTCTGGCAGGCCGCACAGTGGTATGGCAGAGGGTGAGGATGGACAGGCTCAGACGAGCGCTTGCAGGAAGTGGGCTGGCATGGCGTGTGTGGCATGGCCGCCGCGGTTTTGACATGCGTGTTGCAGGGTGCGGGTGGAGGTGCTGTGTGCTTGCACGCAATCCCACATCACTGCATCAGCCCTCCTGCTCCACATGCTCCTGCTTACTGACCAGGATGATGCCTGGTGCTCCGCAAACGCACTCCTGCATGATGCGTAGGTGGGGCGCCTCTCCCGTAAGCTGCACGCTGCTGCGGCCTCGTCCGCGGAGTCTTTACTGCTGCTGCCAACAGACGCGGATGCTGCCGGCAGCGCCAGCGCCGCTGCAGCGCTTGGCGGGTATGAGCTGCCAGAGGCGGTGCTGAGGTGAGCTGCTGGGGAGAGTGGAAGCTGCTTGGCAGTGCTGGCGGCAGCGGTGATGGGCAGGAAAGAATGGGAGGTGGCGTAACGGATGGGGTGATGGGGAAGAGCGGAACGCTGGCATGACGACATCCCACCATGCAGGACCACCGCCCCGCGCATGCACACAGCATGCATATGCGCTGACGCTTTTGGACGCCGCTGCACGCCACACCTCCTGTACCGGGTAACCACTGGCCTCCCGGGAGAAAAAGGCATGCAACCTGCGTGTGCGCGTTTGAGTGAAGGAGGCGCGCGCGAGACGCCTAAGAAATGATCAGCACTGGTCGGTCCGATGCCAGGTTGCCATCATGCAATGTCGCCACGGTTATCAGGTTGTCAGGAGTGAAGTCCAGCTGCTAAGGGGCCCATACGCCGGGCATTGACGAGCTTGAGCGTGTGTGTTCAAGTAATTTACTTCCCTTTGGGCCACGCAGTATGCTTTCTGTAAGCGTGTGTGTGTGCACGCGTGCGTGTGCGTGTGTGCAGATACGCGCCTCCTCCTCGCAGGGCGCGGAGGTACGCTGAGGAGCGTGCGGCGCTGCCCACCAGCATCGATTACCTGCAGGTCAGGGCCTCAGAGTCCAGGGGGCTTGGGAGCGACCCGCAGCGTGCAGGTTACATTGCTTATCGTGTTGTGCATGCATGCATGCACCTCACTTCAGCAGCGTAGTTTGCATTCGCTCGTCGTGCACTGCATGCATGCATGCAGCGCCGGAGCGGATTGAGCCACCGCCTGCGCTGAAATGGGTGGTGGGTGCTGCATCTATTTCCGGCGCTGGTCGGCCGTGATCATCATAGCCCCGCATCGTACATCAATGATTACTGCATTTGGTCAATGGGTTGCCGTGTTGGCCATGATTGACATCATCCTGTCCTGTGTTGCGCTCGTGCGTGCATGTGGGTGGGTGCTCATCCATGAATGGCCTGATTGGCTAAGTTGTGTGAGGTCAATCAATCAATCATGTGGGTGCATGTGGTCATGCAGGACATCGGCCACCCGGCGGGCCACGCCATCGCGATGTGGCGCTCCATGGGCGCCTCCGCCGGCGTGACCAACCACCGGCGCAGCCGCCGCACCTCTGAGGGCTCGCTGCACTCGTCAGACCCCTACCAGGCCATGCAGGAGGAGGTGGCCAAGGGGGAGAGGTGAGTTCAAGTTGCTTACTTCCCGTGGGGCCATGCAGTGTGCTTTCCGTTGGGCCTTGCAGTGTGCGTATGTAGGGGGAGAGGTGGGTGGGTGGTAGTGTGTACTGGTGGTGGGGACTGTGCATGACGGCATGCATTGGGCTGCGTGCATTGCACTGCATGCATGTGCAATGTGGTTGCCATGAGCAGGAGGATAAGGGGCGGGACCGGGTGGATGAGAAGGTGGGGAGGTGACGAGTACTGCTAGGCTGCATGCTTTCCAGGACGGCAACACATCACTGGGCAAGTGGCAGGAGAAGGTCGCCAGCATGCATTGAATAATACATCGTCCCACTTGTTCTAGATGTAACTGCTTGAGAGCTGTCTTGCACGCCCCGGCTCCGCTTGTTGAATCCGTCTTATTGTCGAACCATATGACCACAGAGCCGGCACGTATGGATGCTTGCACTTTGCAGGCAGGTGATGTTTTCGTTCGCCGCCGCCTGCATGGTGGAGATGGGCATGCCCGAGGCGTTGGCGCTGATGATGTCGCGAGACACGGCGGCGCGCCTGCAGTGGGTGGGCGCCGCGATACAGCCTTACCTGGAGCAGTTGAGGGCCAAGGCGTCCGTGGAAGCAGCCCTGCGGCCGTAGCGGTAGGCGTTGACATGTACCGCAGTGTACCGCAGTGCACTTCGCTACTGCCGCAGGACGTCTGTGCGGTGCAACGCCGTACAGCAGCCCTGCCTCGTGAAGCCGGGGCGAGCGGAGCCGGGGCGTGCGCGCGGAAGGATAGGTGAAGCTGTGCTGCCCTCAGAGTGCAGGTTGTACATGAGGTGTATTTGTGGAGTACATTAGTACATATGATACCATACTTGTGGCACGCCTGTGATGCGTGACCATCACAGCAGCGCTTTCAACGAGGAGCAGAAGCAGCCGGCTGCGTGCAACACCGTTGCCCTGAAAGCAAACCAAAACAGAGCGAACCCTGAAATTGGAGTGAACCTATGCCTGGTCGTGCGCACCGCACAGTGGCAAGCGGACGATAGGATTTCTGCGTCCCCTGTATCAGTTGGTCAGTGGTAACGCCCTGATCGTTGAACATAATTGCGTTGCGCCATTGCAGGCCTGGATGCGTCTGTAGTGCGGCTGTGCAGGCGGCCTAGGTTATAGGCTTGAACACATTGTTTGCGTCCCATCTGCAACTATGGTTGCCATCAACACATGCATTGCATCCTGGTTGCCATCCTCCCCCTCCCCCCCTTCCTGCATTTGCCTGTATTCCTGTCGCGCACACTATGCGTGTGCTTGACCGTAGATGGGCAGCATGCGGCTCGCGCCCCTCCATGCACTGCGTTGCCTTTTGTACTGTTATTGTTTAATCCCCTGATCCCCTTGTTGGCGAAGCAGCAGTTGAGCGGCTCCGTGGTAAGGTTTCCTGCCGGCCCGTGTGATTGCCAGCCGCATTCGAGCACAGTACGTGATGCGAACCGCTGTGCACTGCCCTCCAGTTTTTTGGCTGGCTGCATGTGTGTGTTGCGATTTAGCGGTTTGAAGTACCGGTATGTGTTCTTCCTCACATGAGCATGGCTGCGCGCCGAAACATCGCCTGCCCTGCCAACCACAGCCAGATACATTACTTCTAACCTGATTGCGGTTTTGATTGCCAGGGAGGGCAATGTTGGTATGGTTTGTTGGCATTTTCGGGCGGCTCCCACCAGGAAATGCATTTAGTGGACGACATTGACATGGCTTCAGCAGTGGCATTCGCAACAGGTTGAATGCGCATATGGGAGGTGGCTTCAGGACCTTGGTAGCTGTAGGCACAACAGTAGCAAGCCTGAAGGAGTGAAGGGGCTACAATGATCTGTGGAACAGCAAATTCGAGGGTTGCAGGTGCAGGTGTTGAACGGGATGCCTGGCCACCCGCTCCAGCTGCGGCTGGCGGCTGTTGGTGTGGCAGCAGCTCAGAGGAACCAGGACGAGCGGCTGAGCTCACTGCACGACGGTTCGTCAACCACGCTTGGGTTAGCATGCCGCTATTCAGCGATTGGGCATACAACCAGATACAACCTTCAGGTGCACACCGCTCTGACGTGTCTCAAGCAGCACGTAGCCATTGAGTAGCAGTGACATTACTCTTGATATGTGTGTACGCATGCATCCTGGTGGTCTGTCCGCAAGTATGGTATACCCACCTACTTTACAGAATTGCAGCACAGGAGGATGCTGCGAGGTGCATGCATACACGCATGAGATATCTGCATCTCAACTGTTGGCACACCTACTGGCACAGCTGCTGGCCAGATCACAACCATCCTGAAGCATAATACTGGATGTTGGAGTTTGGAACAAGGCCGAGCCAATGAGTGTGTGGAAGCGGGGCGGGCCGAGCTTTGCGAACGTTGAAAAGTGGGGAGTAGTCACTTCAGTCCCACCATTTCAGTCACTTCACTTCACCTCATGCATGCAGAAACAGCCAGGGTTCCGGCAGAACAGGCAAGAACATCAGTCCTAAGGTGGCATGCCACTCATGACTTACACGCCTGACCCGTTTGCGCATGCGCAATCTGGACAATCCAGCTTGATCCTCACCCATCGTACATCGAACCCCGTGCCGAGTCTCTGCCAAGCATGATATGGCTTGGCATACACTCGTTGCACCTTCTGCGTCGTGCTCGCTTCCTTCCTGCCCCTGACGTCAGTTTTGTACATTATGCGCCGCCCTGCTTGACTTGGGGCGCACAGCACAGCGCAGCACGCGCAATGGGCGTTACGGCGCTGTGGTCCCTGCTAGACGAGGTCAGGGACGTTTCTGGCAGAGGCACAGTCATCAAGCAGCTTTATGGCAGCGCGGGGCAACACCAGGAGATTGTGCAGGAGGTGCACGGCAAAACGGTCGCGATCGACCTCAGCGTGTGGATTTTCCAGGTGCGCTATGATGCGTTTCTGAACAGGGCCACAGCATATCACCGTTTGGGACACATGACTGTCACGCTGCTCGAGACTGCTTACTGTGTGGCGTCTCTGCAAACTGAACGGGATATGCGACAGCTGCAACACGCGCGGAAAGCCTATGGTTGGGGTTTCTGCTCCGGGATGAAACTGCCCGTGTACTGGGGCATGCCTGAGTGTTAGCTTTGCACGTGGTTCTCGTTTGTGCAGGCCACGAAGCAACCGAATCTGCAGGCGGTCTTCACACCGGAAGCTGCACTGCTGAAGGTGACATTTGAGCGGGTGAGTTGGGCCAAGCAGCTGAAAGCAGAACAGTGACCTTGGTTTACAGGCTATTGCTCCAATTGTGAGACCCTTGCGTACTGCGCAAGTGACGACATCAGCGCAGGATAGTGCAACAGCGCAATGTCCACGGCGTTGCTTACCGTGCCGTTGCTTTCCACGTTCTGTGCGTGCTGTATGCCGACGCGCAGAGCCTCAATATGCTGCGATACGGCCTGCTGCCCGTGTTCGTGCTGGAGGGACGCACTCCCACCGCAAAATATGGCAAACTCTACGAGCGGTGCGTGCGTGCGTGCGCCTTATGGATGTGAGCAGCATGCACATGCCTGCTTACCTGCTGGGTGTGCATGCCTTGCATAGTGCGATGTGCACTACGCAGCACGCAGCAGGTCGCACAGGACTCCCCACCCTGGAGCATGTTCCAGGGCGGGAATGTAACTGACTGGACGCGCACATTCTTTTGTGTATGCCGCATGCAGCAGCGCGGCTCGTGCGCAAGGGCATGGGATCGGCGGCAACCGAGAGGGGGGTTACCACGACCGCATGGGCAAGCTGGCGCTGGAGATGGTGCAGGCCCTGGTGAGTGTGTGGCGCACGCTTGGGTTTGCTTGGGCGCAGCAGGAGGATGTGCTTGTGGGGAGGTGCGGGGGCACACGTGGGATACCGCAGCCGAGGCACATACTCAGCACAGGCAAGAGCATATCACTTGGTCTGGGTTGCGCCTGGCAGCTGCAGCTGTAAAGCACCAGCAGTCCCAGCTGGGTCTGCAATCGCGGTCCATGCAGTGCCACAATCCGTGCGTATAGACTTGAGGCACCTACGCCTTGGCATGGCCATGACAGGGGTGTACCACCAGTAGACTTAGTCGGCAATCCTATAGGCAATGACTGCATGGTCATGTGGTGCGCTGCCCTGCTCATGTTTCTCCATGCTTCTGTTCGGGATGAGCATCTGCTGGTCCAGGGGATGTACGTCTCCCTCCCTCAGGGCGCCCCATGCGCGTGTCGTGTTGATGGTGCATCATGTGACTAATGTGTCTGACCGTGTTGCGTCCTGCGGTGTATACATGCGGTGTATGTATGTATCATGTGTGTGTATGTGTGGGGGGGGGGGGGCGGTGGGGGTCACAGAGCCCGCCATACGTGCAGTTG
>BDDA01000039.1:76078-154657 GCA_001662385.1 Chlamydomonas asymmetrica
GTACGTGCAAGCGCCTGGCGAGGCGGAGGCCATGTGCGCGGCGCTCAACGCGCTGGGCATGGTGGATGGCTGCCACACGCCTGACGGCGACGCGCTGCTCTTCGGCGCGCCGACCGTGTACAAAGAGCTTCATGTGCTGGTGAGCTTTCGTTGCCGCTTAGCGCCGCTTCCCAATTTTTAAGACAGTGTTGATAATCGCACGCATTGTCGAGTGGAAATATCATACACATGGATGTTTGTGTGCGTTGCCGATAGTCGCTGCGGCACGGTATTGTCTGATCCACGCCATGGCTGTGCACGGTCAGCGTGGCGAGGTGTGGCGGTAACCTGGCTCGCACGCGTGCTGATGATGGCGCAGGCAGACCTGCCAAAGACGAACGAGGTGATCAAGGCGGAGCTGGCAGACGTGGCGCTAGCGCTCGGGCTGCAGCCCGGCCACATAGGCGCAGGCCCCGGGAACGCCGCCGGCACCAGCGCCAGCGTCAGTGGCGCCGTCGCCGGCGGCAGGCGCTGCGGGCAGCACGCGCTCATCGGCATCGCGCTGCTATCCGGCGGCGACTACGGGCTGGGCGCGGAGCGTGTGGGGGTGAAGGGTGCGCTCCACAGCGTGTGCCACCTGCTGCGCGGCCATCAGGTGGGTGCCGCGCTGCCGTCGCGTCTTTGGGGTGGATCAGCTCGGTCCTGCCCGATAACCCATGCACACGTACGGTAAACAGCAAGGGCAGCATGGACACACAATCCTCATGACACCACATAAAAAGCAAGGGTATCCAGCAATAAAGTGAGGGAACCATCGGACAGCAGGGATGAGGTGCTTGCTGATCTGGGTACAAGTGGTGTGTGCGTTTTGGCGTTGGGCTTGGGGAAGTGCATGAGCATGCGGTACGCTGGTCAGGGGAAGGGGAAGGGGCAACCGAGCACTGGCAGCGGTACCAAGGATCGACTGCTGGAGCCCTATCACAGGGGGGGTCAGCAGTACCGCTCCTAGCGGTGGTTCCAACAGCAAAGGCAAGGCAGGGTCTCTTAGGTTGCGTGGACGTGTGTGCAGCATGGTGTTTTGGTGCCTCGTGCGGCCACCATCCAAGCGCGTCTGCAGCGCCTGGCGCTGACGCTGGCTGCTTGCTCCTAGTACTGCCAGCGCTGCATCGTTCACCTGCCTGCATGCCTACATGCCTGCCTGCCTGCCTGCGTTGTGCACCTGCCCGCCTGCCTGCCTGCCTGCATACATGCAGGACGACTCCCAGCTCCTCCGTGATCTCGCCGTCAGCCTTGCGCAGGGCCCGGACCCCAACATGGAGGCCATCACAGCCTGCACCGGCTGCAAGACATGCAGTGAGCACCACTGACCACCATCACACATGACTAGCTTACCTTGACCACGCCTGCCTATCAATGCATGCTTGTGCGTGCCATGCTGACTCACATGGTCACAGTACTTACTTGCGATTGCAAAAATTGATTGTTGCCCATCCTCAGCCTGCCTCAGGCACGCACCCGAGGTGAAGGCAGGCTGGCCAACTTGCTTTCATGAAGCATTGTTGAACAGCCGGCTGGCCGGTCGCTTGCGGTGTACACCCTCCATGTGTACGGGAAGGTAGTGCCCAGCAATCCAGTACAGTAGTGCTTGCAACGCAGAGGTGTCACATGCATGGAGTAGTGGATGGTATTGGCGATTGTGCGATGCGTGGTTGTTGAACCTGCCTGCCCTTGTCCTTGTGCTTGTCCTGGCCTGGGCACGGCTGCAGAGCACGAGCGGCACGACCGCAGCGGCTGCGAACACTGTGGCACCCTGCAGCAGCGCACATGCCACCGTGCAGCTGCGTCGGCAGAGTGCCAGTGCCCCTTCCACAGGTGTGCACCCGCACCGCACGCACACGCTCACCTGTGGGGGGCCTCAAACCCCGCCCCTGTGCCACGAACCCGCACCCTGTACCCTGCCATCACTGGACTTACCGTGGTTGAAGCTCAACATTTTAGCCAACACAAACTGTGTTTGCAAATACGCATGCCGCTGGCTTTCAGCAGTGCCCTGATGTGTACAACCAGTGGAATTAGCATGGTCACAACGTTCGCTGTAGCTGTGTGTGGTTGCTTCCCGCTGTGCTTGCTGGCTTGCAGGTACAGCGCCGAGCGGCAGCACGCCCGCACCATGCGGCGCGCGGTGCAGACGCCGGGCTTTGTGGAGGCCTTCAAGGCGGCGCTGGCGGGCTACGCAGAGCAGAGCGAGCTGGCGGCGGCGGCGGCGGCGCGCCTGCAGCAGAACGGGGTGCGCTTCAGGTGAGAGGAGAGCGACATGCGCGCCGTGTTGCGCAGCGCACTCGTGTCATGCTGCGCGTGCGAGGCCTTGTGGATGCGTCCCTCACCCGTCACGTGATGCCCACACCATGCGCCAAAGTGTGGTGTGGACGGTGACGGACAGCCAGACAGGTCCCAAGCATGCGTGTCAGTGCATCACGACACGGGCTTTGTTCATGATCATGGTGTGAGAGCCTGTGGTGTGCATTCAGTTCAGCTAGTTTGCGAGTCGCACACCGGCAACTCTGCGCTGCGCTGTGGTGCTGCTGCCACTGCCATTGTGTGGGGGGTGCGTGCAGCTGGTCGCAGCGCCCCAGGCCCGACCTGGTGCACGCGCTGGTGCGTGGCCGCTTCGAGCCCGCATGGGACGCGTCGCAGGTGCGCGACAAGCTGCGGCCGACGCTGATGGAGTGGGACATGCGCCAGGGGCCCAACCCGCCAGGTAGGAGAGGAGTAGTACTCAGGACACTTCTGGCCGCGACCTGAGCAGTACGGTATTGAGCAGTGCTGAGCATCGGCCGCTCAGGAAGGGTGCGAGCGTCCGCCCGGCAAATTGCCATCTGTTCGACGGCGCAAACTAGCGCGCACAGGTTACAAGTTTGCGCCTTGCAGCCCGTGCTTGGTACCGTGGCGGTGCCACGTCTTACAGGGCCAGAGCAGACCGCATGCTATCGTCTTATCGTCCCACCTGCCTACAACGCCTAGTGCATCAGTGTTGCTCACCGCATTGAACGCCTCCAACTGCTGGCTTAAGACGTCAAGCGTTGGCTGTTGTGTTGCTTGACCGGCATCTGCGGGCATCATCAGTCCACGCCTAGAGGAAGGAATTGGACTTGGCTAGAAAGCTGGAAGCGCAAGCAGACCTATCACCTGAAACTGTTATGTCCACACACACCAAGTGGCACATGTATTGGCGCACAAGCTCATGCTATCGCCTGTGTGTGACGCCTGCGTGCAGCGTCCGTGAGGGCCCAGGTGGAGTTTGTCCCCGCGCGCATCAAGAAGGAGTCTGGTAAGGATGCCTCCGAGTCCTGGAGGTACCTCATGGAGTTCAGCCGCGTCAAGCGCGCCAACGACGACACAGCCGAGGTGCATTGAGAGGTCTGCATGGACATGCGTTCGTGTGCACGCGTGTGCTCACGCCCACACGTCGTGCCCTTTCAGCCATGGCCGACTTGCATGGATTTTGCTTGTCACCTCGTGTCCTTGTCATGTTCGTTGTTGTTGTTTAGACTGCGGAGTGGTGCAGGCTGCCATGCAGCCCGGTGGAGGGCGGTGAACTGAGGAACTGATCCTCGTTGAAGTGCTGAAAGTGCTGAAACAGCGTTGTGGCCCCCATGTGTATCACTGTTTGACTGGTGCTGTGTTCTTAAAACAAAAATCAAGCACATACATTGTTATTGCTAGTACTTCAATTCCTGCAGTGATAGGAGAAATTGCCATACCACATCGCATTGGCCTGAACTGCGCAGAAATGCGTGCTACCACTGCGCCCTTCCTCTTCAGCCTGTGGGAAACACAGAGCCCTTGGTGTACACCGTATACACGTGGTTTATGGGAGCACGCGCACAGGGCCGTGGCAGGGGTGCGGCTCAGGCCGCTCAGGCGGGTGTGGTTGAGTGATGCGTGTGTATTGATCCACGGGGTGCGTGCAGGCGGACGAGCAGGACATGAAGGAGTCCGCGAAAGCGCGCACGGTGCGCAAGGTGCTCATCGACACGCTGTGGCCGCACGTTGTGGAGGACTACAAGCGGGCCCAAGAGGTGAGACTGCGAGCTACCGAACGAGTGCTACCCATGGCGTGCGACCCTTGAACGCATCTCCAGCCTGCGCAGCGGCGTCGGCCTCATAACTTATCATAGGCTGGGCAGCTCTGTACGGCGGGGCAATGAGGGCAGGGGCAGGTCACAGTGGACATGCGTGTGTGCAGGGAAAGAAGTGCGTCAGCTCAAGACCAATGACCAATGACCGACAATGATCGTGCCACGGCCCACGGCCTGGAGCGCTGTCCTCGCGCCTGCACCGTCTGTTTCCGCAACCGCATCGCGTACCTGTCCAAATGTCCATCGTGGCTGCTGTGCAGGCCAAGCTGGCGCCCAAGCCCAGGGGCAAGAAGGCAGCGGCGGCTGAGGCGGGGAGCGCGGGCACGCGTGCGTCGCCTGCAGCGGCGCCAGGCAAGAAGAAGAAGGCGGCGGCAGCGGGCCCGGGTGCGCGGGCGACTGAACGGCCCCTCACTGACATTTTCTCGCAGCAGGCTCAGGCGCGGCGGCACATAGCATCAGCATCACACGCGGCTGGCGTGGACGCAGACGCAGACGCGGATGGACAGGAACGTCCTGAGGCGCACGAGGAGGAGGAGGAGGAGGTGGAGGTGCGTACCGCGAGGGTGGCGCCGGGCGGTGCCGGCCCGAGCGGCAGCGGCGCTGCAGCGCCCGCGACCGTCACCAAGCCGCTTGCACAGAGGCTCGGGGGCGCAGCCAAGGACCTGCCGAGCCAGCACCTGCACCAGCCTGGCGGCAGGACGCTTCATGACTACTTCACGCATGAGAAGCCCGGCGCGAAAACTGCTGCTGCTGGTGAGCGGCTGCATGCAGCGGGCGGTGATCTGGGTCAGAATCCCGGCACCAACTCGGTCGAGAGCTCCGAGACCGACAGCTTTGGTCGGATGATCTCCAACACCATACAACAGTTTCAGTACAAGCGGGATCAGCAGCAGCAGCACGGGCTGCAGCAGCAAGCAAGGAAACACACGGCGGGCACACCTGGCAAGCTGTCGGCTGCTGCTGCCAACGCACCCAGGCCCACGCGTGCTGATGCAACCACACAGCGGCACGCCGCAGCAATGGATGGGCCACTTGAACGACAGCTCCGCGGTCGTGCCGGCATGGCTGCCAGGGAGCATGTTTCTCAGTCCCCAATCGCGTTGGATTGCAGCGATGACGACGATGACGACCGCGCTGACGAGGACGCTGACCGACACCGGGCGGCGCACAAGGGGCGCGATGTGGGTCAAGGGCACAGGGTGTTGCACAACAGGACGACCGCAAGCGCCGATGATGGGCGCGTGAAAGTTGGCCAGGTGGTGAAGGGGCTGCAGGCCGGGACTAGCAACCAAGGCCATGAAGACGTATTGGACCTTACGTTAGACAGCCCTGTGCCCGCAGCCGCTCGGCCCCAGCACCTGCTGGTCAGCACTGCGCAGGTCCCACCCCTGCAGCTGCCGCTGCCACCACCACCGCAGCCCAGCAGCGGCAGCCAGCCTGCAGCAGCCGTGGGCAAGGGGCGCGAGGCTGCTGCGGGCATGCATGGATGCGACGACGAGGACGAGGATGACGCGCCTGCCACGCAGCGCTACAGCATGGCCGACGAGCAACCCACGCAGAGCACGAGCGGCAGCGGCCATGACCGGCACGTGGCCGCAGCTGCGGGCGGCCCTGCGCCGCCGCCGCCGGCTGCTGCCGTGACGCGCAGCAGCAGCAGCGCCGTCACCGGCGGCAGCGGCAGCAACGTGCGGCAGGCGTGGGTCACGGTGGAGAGCTTGTTCGCCTCAGGCAGGACGCACTCTGCTGCTGCTGCGGCGTCTGCGCCAGGCCGCCCACACAGTCCTCAGGACGATGCGCTTGCTGCCATGGGCAGCACTCAACCGCAGGCCCAGGCCCAACCGCAGTGCAGCGCTGGTGGCGCTCCAGGCGGGCTCGTGCGCTCCCCGCAGAAGCACTGCCGCAGGGACGAGCCGCAGAACCATGAAACAGGCCAAGGGGAAGGTGTTGGGGTCGGCACCCCTCCGCGACAGCAGCAGCAGCAGCAGCAGCAAGCGGAGGACTCGCCAAGCAAGCGGCGTCGTGCGCTGGCTGGGTCGCAAGCGCTGTTCGGCGCGGTGGGCGGGGCCGGTGCTGCGGACAGCGCCGCTGGGCCCACGCGCGCTGGAGGCAGCGCCCCCGCACATGGCGATACGCTGATCGACCTTACGCTAGACGATTGATTGTTGACAACTGCTGTTTCCCGCTCAGGGAATGGTTGATAGCGTAGCTCTAGCCAGTCATAGGTAGGACCAAACCCAAGGATTGCAGGCCAGCCTGGCGTAGAGCTCATGCAGGGCTAAATGCGGTTGCACAGCCGAACAGGGCAAACATTTGCACTTCAACTAGTTTAAGCTGAGGTCAAACATGCTAGCGCTGGTCTTGGCTGTGCGCCTGAAGTGTGGTCGTAGTCTCGTAGACCTGATGCCGACGGTGCGTTGATACATATCACTGACTCACCTTGCACTCAATAATAACATTTGCGCAACGAAATGCCACATGCGTGTGCGCCTCAAAGACCTCAAATGCATGAAGCGCTTTGGGGCACCTGGCTAGGGTGCGCCACACAAGTGCGCGCTATGCTCAATCTCTTGCTGCTGCTCGTGCATGTGAGTGTGCATGCTGGCCGCCAACTCCTGCTTGTCCGTGAGCTCTGCGTGTGCCTACTGTTGTGACACACCATGGTGCCTTGTATGCCTTGGCGTGTGTTGAGTGTTGCCTCTGTCGCCGCATCACGTGGCATGCGTCGTGTTACCTCGCTCACTGCGATACATCATACATGCACCCACATCAGCTTGGTGTTGACCCAAATGCCCAGCCTCAAGCTCCTATGGCATCAGGAACGGTATCATGACTGAAGGTAGTGCAACTGGTCAGCGACCAGGCCAAGCAGCAGCTGCTGTGAGCACGGGTATACCCCTTTTACATTCAGCTACCAGGTCATGCATTTCACCTGGGGTCAGGGTGATGCCAAGCATGCAGGGTGCTACGGTGCAATAAGGCACCAATCGAGACACAGACAGTTGACGAGAGGGTGCGAGCGGGGAAGTATGGACAGGCAGAGCAGTGAGTACGCACGATAGCACAGCACGCGCGCAGTTTTGCACGGCATACATAGTTGCAGATCACGGTGGATGCAGGGTGCACGGCATGCACATGCGATCGCAGGTAGCGGATGGACGTTGCGGCTTCCGATGCCAGGCTTTGACTATGTTTGCCGCATGCGGAGTGACTGCTTGACCAATAGCCTGGTCAGCAAGTCAGCATGAGTGAGCATGCAGGTAGTGCGGTGAGTCAGGTCTTTGCACAGACCTGGAACAGGCAAAACCAAGGGGGCACGCGTGGGTTTTGAACTGACAGGAGGCACGGCTGCCACGTTCTTGCTGTGATGAATACAGTTGATGTCAGGGTTGCCGTTTTGTGAGCTGAACACTGCGAGAGGACAGAGAGGACGGTGTCGGAACAAGCTCGGGCAGACGCCGAGCACAGTCATGTGCGGCAACCTGACTTGCAACGCGCGAGGCTACCCCAGTTGCCCAGACGCTGTTGGTGCTGTTGGAAAGCCTTTTAGGAGTTGGCAGAGCGGCCACCCTTGCCGTCCTGGTTCATCTTTCCGCGTGTCTTCTGCGGCTTGTACTTCTGGTTGCTCTTCCTCCTATACTTACGATCCTTTGTGGGCCACAGGAGTTCAGGGTAGTAAGTCTGCAGTGCAAGCAGGGAGTGCAAAGCTTCCTCAGACCGAGTGGTCACCCAGGCACGCCAACGCAAATTCAAGCTGCCAACAGCGCTTCCATGTAGCTGGGTTTGCAGCCTCAGGGCTGCTGTCACACGTGTTCAGTGCATGGACCTATGAGCAAGACCGTGCAGCTACTAGTACGCCAAGGTTGGCAGGTCTGATAGCCTTCCGGAAGGGTTGCAAGCCCTGCGCGTCGCCCCCCTCCCGCCAGGGGCGCACAAACTTACGTGCAGATAGTAGATACGAGCGCAGAAAGCAACACACAGTGCAAGGACGGGGAGCATGGCCACGACGTATGTTGTCAGCTTTGAAGCCTTCTGCTCAGTCGGTCCGTCAACAGGCACCTGGATGTTGAAGGTTTCCTCTGCGCGACGGTAACGGCATGGGAGTAGCACCCAAATCGTGAACCCAGCAAAGCAGGGACAGATTAAACGTTTAGGAGCGTTTCAAAGACACATGTGGGCCCTCATGAAGGTGTCTGGGCACTGGAATGCTCACGAGTGCTTAGGGCTCCGCGCGGGTCGTCCCACGTCGCAGCCTGGGCATCCTCGTTCCAAAACCAGACCTTTTGCTGCTCAGGGTCCTCCAGCACCTGCCACTTGACACCTTCATGGTCAATAAATAGCTTATCGCCCTCAGAAACGACGCCTTGCACTTCGTGCACAGTTGATTGTGAGTAGCAACTGCCCGCCAGTGCTAGTAGCAACAGCCCCGCAAATAAATGGTGCCCTGAGTTCATCTTCCGCAGTAATTAGCAAGCCAACGTCGCAATCGTTAGTCGTAAGACGAAGCGCGTCTGCGTTGTGAGCAGCGCGTCCTCGCTCTGATATTATGGTGCGGCTTCATTCGGAGGGGCTAGATGTGTTGAGCACATGAAAGGGGCGGGCTGTGACAAAGCTTACCACTGGGACAGGCCTTACACAGGTCACGCATGCTTTCAACTTCAGCCCCAGCCTTTCTCTTGCAGGCGTTCGAGGCAAACACATTCCAGTGGCACGTTGGCACTCTGGGCTCCATGAGCCCCCGGGGGTATGCAGTTGTACGCACCCTCACCTGTGTAAAACATGTAAACACCAGCAGAGAGCAACATCACATGGGTCTGCACTCATGACATGGCACTACTTCCTCCTTCCCCCAGGCACAGTGTGTGTGTGGGGCTGTGGGCGTGTGGCGACTGCCTGCATGTGAGGACTCGCGCCGCATGTGGGTGGGGAGAGGCGAGCGTGCAGGCGGCATTCACATTGCTAACGGTGCAGCAGCGCACATGCTGGTACTGTGTGAGACTTTGGGCTCTTGTCATCTGCATAGCAGGGCGAAGCCGCTCCGTACTGCATGCAACAGCGTGCGATGGACCATGATTGTTGCATTACTCCCCGCGACCGCTTACAGCATTGCTCCGGTCTCTCTTGACAGGGTTCCTGCTGCTGTTGTGTGCCATACTACTGGTAATCGATTCACTGAACTGCTCGGTATGAGTGCAGGCGCGGCCGCAGTCAGCGGCATGCGTGCGGTCGGCGTAACCTATGTGCCGCCTTGCTCGCCTTCCGCCTCGACGCTGGTGCACTACCCTTTGCTCGCTAGGAGGACACAACACGGCGTACGTGCTCATCAACATGCATGGGAACGCTTGCATCGGCAGACGTTGGTGGTGAGCGCCTCGGCAGCAGGCGTCAGCGCTGGCGCTGCTGGTGGCAGCAGTCTACCAGGTTGGTACTGGGTTCAAAGCAACAAAACCTGGCACTCACACGTGTTTTCCTCAACAGGAGGATAGGCGCAGCGCTGCTGCTCGTGGCCGGTGCAAAAACGCCTGTGGTCTTGCGCTGGCTGACAGGGGTGCCAGGCACAGCGCCGGAGAAGCCAAAAAAGCTGCCGCTTCAGCAGCGGATACTGAACGGCATTTTAGGAGTATCCAACGTGCCATACAGGTGTGTTGCGCTGTTTGCGTGCTTCCTTCGGGGCTCCTGCTTACGCTGATCGCTATACGACTGCTGACAGTAAGCGTGCTGGCTGCCTTCCTGTCTTGCAGCTCCTTTGTACCTTCCCCAGTCACGTTTTTGCATACTGTGGATGCACGTATAAAGCAGGTATGGTGGTTTCACTCTTCAGAACCTGACTCTGCTTCTACGCCTAGTAACAATCACAGCTGTACAACACGTTCAGGCACAAATACAGCCTCTTGTGCATGCCGTTGCGCTTGTGCTCTGCAGCTCTGGCTGGTAGCGTTGTACCTGCTCATAGCGCGGGCGTCACCCCTCATACGTGTGTCGATTGCGGGGACGGTCGCGCTGCTCACCGTCGCCAACTTTCCGCCACGTCTCTGGCAGTCGCAGCTGAAGCGTCTTGGCGCCTTCTGCGCGTTAATTTTCCTATTCACTGCCATTGGCTCAGATGGCATACCGCCGGTGCTGCAGGTAAGCACGTGAAGGCGCATTCTAGCGCACAGCTGACGCGCTTTATGTCACACAGCTCTCACCAGGACACATGTTCTGCCCAGTGCAACTTGGGCCTACGAAGAGGGCACGGCAACGCCTAGAGCATGTTGGGTCACACAATGCATGCATTGGCACATTGGCAGGCGGTGATGGAAGGATACATTCACATCCATGCAGTTACGCAATCATCACCAGAACGGCAAGGCATGGCAGAAAGCTCAACACAACCCCATCCCCACACACTCTCCCTGATCAGGAAGCAACAAGCTCCCATTACCACTCTGTCTGCATGGCGTGTGCCACCACAGTGAGGGGCGTGATATTGATAACAAGCGTCAACTGCAATTAAACCCAACCCACACGTGCAACGACGCAACCTGAACCAATCCCACTTCTATGCATGCTAAGCGCTGGAAACGCGTTTGAGGCGCTTGGGAGCGTTTGGGCCACTTTGGAAACGACGTGTCCCCCACCCTTACATGTGTGCGCGCGTGCGTGGTGTGCACCCTACAGCCACGCACGCCCCCCCCGGGCCTCGACGGCCTCGTGGCGGTGCCGCCGACCGACTACGCGTACGTGCTGCTACACCTGGGCCCCATCACCGTCACGCACCGCTCCGTCAACCTCGCGGTGACGGCCTTCTCGCTCACCTTCACCGCGCTGCAGACCGCCAGCCTCTGCCTCATCACCACGCCCGGGGAGGAAATGGCGCTGGGTGAGTCACAGACTCACAGTGTCACATGCCCCGCATGTGCGAACGCTCCGCAGTACAGAAAGGGAGATATCATGTCTGTCGTTGCCTCGTTGGCCATTGTGCAATTAGCACGTGGCACAGTACGAATGTTGGTGTATTGTGGGACACCAACCATCGCGCAAATCATGGCGGAAGCGTGGGCCGATGCACGCTCGTGCACGTCTACGAAAGGCACCTTCAAAAGCGTTGTTCGTGCCGGCCTGCACCTCAATCGCATGGCCAAGACCACTGGCATTGCCAGCGTTTCCCCGCGCCAAGGGCAGCTGCACTCTATGCTTGCCCCTGACCAATGCCTGTGTCTGCTTCTCTGCGTGCATGTCGTCCTGCTGCGCGACTCTGCCGCTCGGCTATGGTCGCTGGCTGCACCGCGCGCGTGCGGTGGCGCGTGTGGATGGTATGGCACTCACGCTGGTGCCGTACAGCGCTGCGCTGGTGGCTGGCGCCGCTGCGCCTGCTGCGCGTGCCTGTGCAGGAGATCGCGTTCACGCTGCTGCTGTCCATTCGCTTCATGTCGCTGGTGTTTGAGGAGGTGCGTGCCGTGTGGTCCTCCTGCACTGCACCGCGCTGCCAGGACACCACATTTTGCACTCTTTGCTCGCCTGGTGGCGATGCAGGGCACCAGCACTGCCCCACTGCCTCCGTGTCCTGAGTCCTGACCATATCGTTCCATACGAGCTTGAATCCCTGAATGGCCCCAACTCTCCTCTGTGGCAAAGTGTTCTGCACATATGAGCTGCACAATGCCCGGTTGGCTGCCGGTGTGACTGCAGAGCGTGGCGTGCACCGTTCGGGCACCACTGTACATGCATATGTTTGACAGCACGCTAAAGGTGTGTCATGGCGCGGACACGTTTACTGGCATGCATGCAACGTGCATGCAACGTGCGTGCATCGTGCGTGCAGGTGCGCAACCTCGCGCTGGGCGTCGCCGCACGAGGCGTGAACTGGGATGCGCAAGGCGGGCGCGGCAGCCTGGTTATGATGGGCGCGCTATGCCTGCGCCTCTTCTCCAACCTCTTCTACCGCAGCGAGAACATCGCGCAGGCGATGGTCGTGCGTGGCTTCACTGGCCCCGAAAACCACAACTTGTACATGATGAAGGTCAACCCGACCTCCTGGCTTGCCAACTTGGCGGCGATATTGCTGCTTGTGGGCTACTGCTTCCTGATTTACTATTACAAGTGATTCACTGTCTTGGTCCAGGCCTTGGGACAGCGCGTGTTTTGAATACCAACCAGGTCTCACAATCTCGACGCCTGTCCCGATGCCACTATCCCAACGCCGATCGCGTCACAACAAGCGAAATCACATCATTTAGGCTGCTGAAGTTCATGCCTTGCTGTGTGCGTGCCCTAACTGGTATTACTGCCATATTGTGAGTGTCCCGGCGGTGTACTTGTGCACCATGCAAACACATCAGCAGAATCATGTTGGGGATTGCCACGCTGGTTGCCCTGTGCACCGCTTGGTGCTCCCCGGGAATGCGACTGATGACGATGATGGTCAAGGCCTATTGCTCTGCACTTCACCAGCACAGACTGCGGTCATGCAGGCCACCAGCGCACCGAAGCATGCTAGGGAATGCTCAAAGGTGTTCCCTGCTGTTCCAAATTCTAACCTCGAAAAGAACCTGCTGGTCAGTACTCAATACCCAATACCCTGCTATACAATACAGATAATCCAGGCGCAAACAGGGTTACGGGATGGGGCGCAGGGCAGACTGGTCTGTCGGCCAGCAGAGTGACAGTGCTTGTGGGCTATGCGCTTAACTCCTTGAGTGCTTCAGTTTAGACAAGCAGCTTGATTGCCAGCCACTCTGTCAGCCCAGCCCAGGCTGGGCTGGGCTGCATTTGGGCCAAATGGTGGGCCCATGTGTTGTGGGTGCACAAGGTTGTTTTGTGGGTTGCATGACCATCACGAAGAGCCACAAGTCTGAGTCGTCGCCTTCGGTGCTGCATCGTTCTCACACAGCAGCAGTGAGGTTGTAGTTTTACCAAAGAGAGTTTTACCAGAGTTTTCGGGTCTGTTTGGGCCAAAACCGTCGGTAGCCCACGGCGCCCAGCAAGCAAACTGCAGAAACGGAAGACTTCTGTTACCTCATGCACGACTTGGAGGAGGTACGCGGAGTCGCCCAGTATCTCGAAACGCTCACTGGGACATACAGTCAAGTCAAACCTCACTTGCCACACATTACCTAAATGCAGGCAAGCCCTAACTCAAGGGGCTTCCTAGATGAATGCAGGGCTATGCTGTCAAGGTGAGACTTGTTCGCCCATTTCATTTGCAGCTTTCAGGCTCTCTTGGCCTATCTGGCACAATTGCATGTTACGTACCCAAAACCACCTGTGCTTGCTCCGTGCACAGGCTGCGGTTCACGGCTTCCTCTTCGGCTGAAAAGAAAGCATACACGCTAGAGGTGAGCTGTGCTGGACGTACGCAGCCATTTGGACGTGCTTGCAAACCCCGGCTCGCAAACACTCGTGCCTGTGCGCATTCCAACGGTGCAGGGCATGGACCACTCTGGGGATGAGCAGCATCGAGACCAGCAAGCCCAGACACACGAAGCAGGCAAACGCATTTCACGGTAGGTATCTCTCAGCATGAGCTGCTGCACACCTTGTGTGGGTAATGATGTACGGTGATGAAGGAGAGGGTAGCGACGCTACGTCAGCTCACAAACAAAGTGCGACGAAGCCAGACACTGGTCCAAAGTGTGGTGGTGTTCACCTCTGCTGACGCTGAATCTCAGCCCCTCATCTGTGCTGCTCAGCTGCCCTTACACTTACACTGTCGTCCTTGCCACGTCTGCAGCTCTGTTGCAGGACCACCAAGCCTCGATGCTGGTCCCCGCTCCACCAGACATCAAAGGTCAGCCGTGGCTAAACAGCTGGACTTTGAAACGAGTATGCATGCGGCTCTGTGCCTCCCACAGCACCAGCACCAGCACCATCAGCAGTGTCAAAGCAAGCAGCACGCTCAGTACGCCGGCACGGACGTGCTGCTGGACGAGCAGTGGTGCTGCCCGGATGCGTCCCAGCGCCCCAGCGAGGCAGGAAGCGAGGTGCGTGCGGGCTGAAGCGAGAAATACGCAGGCGGGCGCACCCTCTGATGCTTGGAAACAAGGTGTTGGTTTGGGTCACCTTCACAGCTGGTGGGGCCAGAGGCGGGGGGGCGGGGGCGGGGGCATAGGTATGGAAGGAACCCATCAAGGCGCTGCGAGGGATAGACGTGCAGCCACGGCGCAATCTCAGGGCCAAAGTCCATGTTTGCATCACACAGCTGCCGCCTTGCTCACTGAAGTGAGTCATCTCCGTGGGTCACTGCGGACTAACAACAGGCATCATGCGCGCTGCCGACACTGCACTGCTTGTCTTATGCGCCATGCAGATCCAACGACTCATCATGCAGCTGCAAAAATGCAGCAGCGGCGGATGCACCAGCGGCGGCGGAGCGCCCACAGCAATGGCGGAGCCCGCTACCTCATCTGCACCTGCGGGCAGGCCAGGCACTTGCATGCTCAGGTGCACATGACCGCCCTGTATGCAGCCTTTCGCCCCAAAACAAACTTGTACTACCCAGCCGTGCAGGCTGCGCAAAGATGGTACCTACCTGAGCACTTGCATAATTAGTAAGGCTATGTTCACAGCATACCAACGAAGGCAGGACGAAGGCGTGTTCCGGTGTATTGGTCATGGTCGGATATGCAAACACCTGGTTGTGTGCACCCACAGGCCCACGCTCCGACCGACGGGTGTGCCTCGGCTTGATTTGAGCAAGCTGCCGAATGCTGCTGACGAATGCAGCCCGGCCAAGCAGCAGCAGCAGCAGGCAGGAAGCAGCAGCAAGCACTCAAGGTGTGGATCGTGCTTGCGTGATGCGAATAATGGTTTGGTGCCTGCACTATGACCGCCTGCATGCCTGCATTTGGTATGTACCTGTAACTCATATGCTCAACACTGCTGCGCACGGTTGTATGTGACACATTGCGAGGCACTCCTAGAGTGTTTCATGGGGGCTGTGTACTTGCTGGGGTGATCTAAAATGCCGTCGCTTCCGACTCCTCCTTACCTGCGCAGCAGCACGGATGGCCCGCAGCAGCCACAGCAGCAGCAGCAGCAGCAGGCAAATACGCAGGAGACTGACGCTGAGGTGGAGGCTGAGCTGGCGTCCTGGAGCCAGGCGCCCACCTGGTTCCCGCAGAGCGAGGGGCGCTGGTACGTGTACAAGCCGATATCGCGCCAGGTGAGATAGAGGGGTGTGCGGCTTTGCAGACCGGCGGCCTTGTAGTTACAGTCAAACCTGATGCAGCTCACAGAGAGCCTGCTGTGCCTAAAACAAGACAGTGGCGACATCTGGCAGCCCAGGACCATGTGCCGTGTTGTTGTGCTTTGTGCCGTGCATCTCCCCCAAGCCGAGCGGGAGCCTCTTCCGTCATAGTTGTGATGAGCGTGCGCGCTCCAAGTAGTAAAGAAGAGATGCCGGTGGCCTGTAGGGAATAGGGGCGCGTTTGTAGCTCACAAGTGCACGTTCGCCTGCTGCGTGTGCGCATGCGTTGCGGCTCACAGGACATTGCGCGCGTTGATGCGCTGATGCGGGAGCTGCAGCCGCACCAGGCGCGCCACGTGGAGTCGTTGTGGAAGCAGCTGACCGCAGCACGCTACACAACAGAGCTGATGTGAGCCGCTGCCTTGTAGTGCCTTGTAGTGCACGACTGTCTGCATGTTGCAGCAGGAAGGCACATGCACGTGCATATATGTTTTTACTTGTACGCACTGTTCATACCTTCGAACAAGGTTTGGTCAGGAGCTCAAATGCAAATATTGTCGCATTTCACCCTCCCAGTGTAACTTTGACCTTGGTTTTCGCTTCGCGTTAGCGTGTGTATGTGGTGGGTGTGATGCTGCAGGACCGCACGCTCGGTGCGCATGCAGCGGGAGCTTGTGCGGGAGCTCAACCGCTGCCGTGAGGACTTTGTGGAAACGCATGGGGAGTTCACTGCGCAGATCAGCCGCCTGCAGCAGGCGGTGAGTGCTGCTGCTGCCTCAGCCACACCTGACAGTTGTTTATGAGGTGCACGTGTGAACGCATGGGGGGCGCCGATGCCCCGCATGCACGTAGAATGCACATGCACAGGAAGCAGAGCACTGCAGATCGCGTGAATTGTTGACAGTGCGAGCTCACAGTCTATGAGCTGTGGTCCGTGAGCCTTGGGGAGCATCTCGCCAGATCGCATGCGAGCGGTGTGCTGCCCGTGCTGCCCCCCTCGGACAGGTCACTGCAGCGGTGCATGATGTGTGCAATAAGCGCAATTGTATGATGCCGGTGCGTGTGCTACGCAGAACACTCGGCTGCAGCGTGACCTCCAGGCGGCTGTGAGCACAACGTCATCACAGCAGCAACAGCAGCCCACTCACGCCGCCATGCCAAATGCGGGCAGCAGCAGCGCCGGCCCGACACTACCACCACCAGCAACAACAGCTAACCAGCAGCAGCAGCAGCGCGTGCACGCCGAGGAGGCCGCGCGGATGGCCGCCACGATGGACGCATTGTACTACGAGAACAGCACGATGGCGCAGGACAACCTGGAGCTGGCGCAGCAGCTGGACAGCATGCGCAAGGTGGCGCTGGAGGTAGGTCGGCGCGGCACACCGAATGCTGCCTGTGTGCGTTTTGAGTGATGAGTCAAGGGAGGAAGACCTCCGCGCCCGTTGCGCTTGGCAAGCCATCCATGTTGGGACGATGGGGTACAGGGGAACATAAGTGCTTCTGCATGTCGCACGCGAGTGGCCCGTGGTGGTATCATTGATTAGCTTTACAGTATCGGTGCCGCAGCGTTCAGGCACTCCTGATGTGCCACTTTAGTTGGTTTGCGTGGAGTGCAGTTGGCGATTACCATATTAACTTTTTCCTTAACTTCTTATTGGTGTGTCGTCCCTGCCTTGCCGGGCCCGCTGTGCGCGTGTGCGTGTGCGCAGCTGCATGACGAGAACGTGTCGCTGCAGGCCAGCATGCGGCAGCGCGAGGAGCGCTCACGCGCGGCGGCCGACCAGCACGCCGGCCTGGCGCAACGCCACGACGACCTCAAGGCGCACTGCCTGGCCCAGCAGGTGAGAGGCAGCGGGAGGGACTGTGTGGGGGCGAGGGCGTGGGGACGAAGCCACCTCAGCCTCAGCAACTCGGTGGAAGCATCAGTCGATGAAGCCACAGCGGATTTGAACGCTCTGATAGCAGACGGCAGGAGATTTTTCTTGTGTGCATGCAGCGTCGTTTGCATCTTGCTGGCTTGTGACTCGATAGTTTGGCGTGAGGTGTTGCGCAGTCTGTCCTCCTCACAATTGGAAAACAGCAAAGTGCGGTGCCTGGTCCTCATGCTTTTCATCGCTTGTATGTTCAACCACAATGGCCCTGTGTGGCCATCTTCATCACATACGTTGGTACGTGAACCTGTTAGCCAATGGGTGCTGCCAACCGCGCGCGCTGTGTGCTATGATTATGCAGGAGGAGGTCCAGGCGCTACGCGGCTTGCTGACAACCCTGGGCGTCAAGGTGACGAGCCACGGGGGTGCAGCAAGCACTAGTGGCGGTGGCAACGCCAGCGATGGCGGTGCCGGCCGCAAAGCGGTTGATCATAGCTACAGCCGGAGTTCGGCCGGTGGTGTTGCGTCGCATGCAGGTGGCAGCAGCCACACAGGTGCTGGGGATGGCGTTGTGGTTATTAAACGGCTCAACAGGTGATGGTGCTGATGACCTGCTTGTGAATTATTGACAAATCGTATGGCATGCACCTCGCGACGTATAGCGGTGCAGCAGGGCCAATCAGCACCCTCCTCGCCTGGCACCGAATGCACGGGGCACTGTTGCCTGTTTGGCTTTGTGCGCACTCCCTTGCCGAGACCGCTGACCCCCATCAAGGTGACACAGCGGCCACCACAGTCAGCGCTATGCACTTCGAAGATGTGTACGCACCATTGCTTAGGTTACAGCAGGTCGGCTTTTGCGTGGGGCCCTTGACCAGGTGCACTTTAAGCATGTGATTGTTTCGCCCGCTGTTCAATAAGCTCCGTGTGGGTGCCTCAAGTTGCTGAGCGTGCACCTGCATGCCATCAGCACCTAGGGCTTGACTACAATCATCCGCCTGATGCAAGTTCTTTGATGCGTTTGCCTGTCTTTGCTTCTGGCACACATGGTTCATGCAAACGTGGGCACCCACACGGTTGCAATCTCTGCACCATGCACGGACGCAAGCCAGGCCGGGTTTGCTTTTCCAATTCTTGTAGGTCTCATTTAATTTGACATGCATTGTTTTCAATTGCTGAGCACTGGGAGTGTTTGCGAACCCCCTGGGCCCTGACGACCGAGCGTGCATTGCGGTAAGCCCCTTTGTAGCGCACGTGCCGCTTGTGGCGTGGTCGTCCAAACGTTGCTCAAACTGCATGCAACACTGCTTAAGGAAAGCACGCAGGCCTGCGTGCAACGCTGATCCACTTTGTGGTGTGGCCTAGATGATGTGACGGAATTCATCGCGCGCAGCCCAGGGGTGCCTTACTCTGCGCCCTGAAAGGAACGACAGCGATTCATTTGACCAAGCGGGGACCACCAAGCACGACGACACGCGCTGAACGCCTGCTTCATGCCATGACCCATGATAAAATAAGTGTCATCATCGACATGCCCATCCTCGTAACATTTGTACTGCACGCCTGCTACCGTTGCGTGCCCAGTGCTGTTTTAAAATGGCATCGCAAGCACGCCGGCTGCCGCATAAACAACCTGAACCTGCGGTGATTGCCCTGAACTGATCTCTGTATAATGCCTCTGATGGTAATCTTGTGTGAGGAACCGAGGATTCGCATCCTGAATTGTCTGGCCAGCAGAGCTTCCATCCTGAATTGTCTGGCCAGCAGAGCTTCCATCCGGTAGGTACGCTGTCAGGCACAGCAAGTGCATGCTAGGTACGTACCGTATGCAAGGCAGCGGTGCATGCAAAGCACAAGGGTTAGAGGCTCAGCTGAAGTAGCTATCGTTCCTGCCTGCAGCTGCTGGCTTTGTCCCCCTAATGGGCCAGCCACACATGCGCAAGTCGAGTGAGGGGCAGCAAACTTCGGGAGTTTGGGTTGGTTTCGGGCCGAATTACATACTATTGTCCTGACCAGAAAGAGACGTGACATCAGATGATCAGACTTCTGTTAGTGCCAGGATACTGCCAGACACCTGTATGGTTCCATGTTCCAGCAGGCAGGAGATGCTTCAAGCCCGCTGCAAGGCACAAAGCAGTCTTTGCTTAGCACACGCATGTCGTATCAGTGGCGCACCTTGTTGTCATCTCAGCCTCTGCCTCTAGGAGTAGGAATCTATGGATGTTTTTGTGTGGCATGTCTCTCGGTGGTGCCATCATCATGCAGTGACTATCGCAGGATGCATTTCCAAGAACTCTCAAAGCATGATCAGACAGGGCCGACGACGCGTGCATGGCGACCCTTGGGCAGCGCTAGGGCAAAGAATGTACAGGGAAATGAGCATGCAGCACGTACAAAAAGCATGGTTCACCTTTCACGTGCCATTGCGCGCACAAGTTTAAAAACGAATTCGCACGCATGCTACGTTCGTGAACGGCCGGGTACCAACATGGGTACCAACCACTGGCAGTTGTTGTAGCAAAGCATGCAGGTGTGATTGATGTGTGTGCAGGATTGCTGGGTGCGGGGCAAGCATAAGGACCCGAGGAAGGATGTACAGGTTGGGAGGCAGGTGTAAAACGCAACATGCTGCACGGCCCCGTGCGCGCCCTAGTCCAACAAACGGGGTACACCTGTGCTCATTGAAATATGATAGCCACTAGATTCCTGTGCTTGCGTTGCAGGCAGGACTGGGAAGGACAAGCATTGGTCTTGGTTCAAAAGCAGGCGCTGCTGATGAGCAGAGTGACTGCCGGGATTATTCCGATAACTCTCACTGCTGCACGGCGACACAGCGTAGCATGCTGGTGTGTGATGTGCCAGCCGAAATGCCATTTTGGTGCGGTAATAGAAGCGTAACGACTGGCAGGCAGCCATGACATGGGTGGACTCCAGTACTCCACACACTGTCTGGTGCAGCAGGGTCAGTGGCCACAGGATGCAACCTCGATGCAACTTCGATGCACCCGTTTGCAGGTGTGTGCCACAAAAGCAAGATAACGCCAGCAGTAGAGCAGCTGTGAGCGAGCCGAGGACAGCAAGGGCATGGGCAACCGTGCTGGGCAACCTGCCAACCTCTCAAGTGAGGAGGATTCTGCTTTGTAACCAGCTTTCAAGGTCTGTGCGTGAAGTCAGCATCACATGCCTGGTAGGAGCGCCTCCAAATAGTGGTGCACGCTGACAAACCTGCCTACGTCTTGCTATGTCCACCGTTTATTACTTTATTCTGTGCTGCTTGCCTAAGCACGGCAGTTGTCCAAACGCAGCAGGTTAAGTGCGCTCCAGCCACATGATGCAGTACTCAAGGGACAGAGGGAAAGGGGAGTCCCTCGCCATTGCACGGTACACCGCAAAGTACTCTGCTGACACACGCGCCACCTCAGCAGCGATCTCCTGCTCCGCTGCAGCTGGCAGCGAAACCTCCTCAGCAGCGCCGCACGCAGCGCCACCGCCAGCAGCTTTGCGGCGGGCGGCTGTGAGGCCTCCGATCAGGGCAGGCTCCTGAAGCGCTTGTACGCTCCCGGTGACCAGGTCAGCGAGAGTCACGGCGTCGATGTTGCCCTGCTGGCAGGCACGCGGTGGTGCATGTCAGCATGTGCATGAAACGCATGTTAAGGAGTAAAGCAGCCATGCTAGTGCGAGGTGCCTACCGTTTGCTTGCCCGTGCTTGCCATATGCATTTGCATACGACCGCATTGCTTTTGGGTGTTGTGTGAACAGGTGAACAGAAATTGAGGTCTAAATACGATGCTGTCAGCAAAGGAGCCGGCAGTAGGGTGGAGGGCTGGCAACACGCAACACAATCACGGGCAGGCAGCAACATCAGGAACCCCTCCTCACCTTTTTGTACTCGTCCCAAGACGGGTGGGTCATGCTGTGGACATGCATGTAGCGGATGCGCCACGACTGGCACGCGCTCTCAATCACGCTCTGCAGCAGGCAGCATGAGCCATGGGGGCAACACACTATGGAGTACTACTTCTGTTGTCGGTCGTGTGGTGTCATCTGCGCTGCGCGTAGGGGGGGGGGGCCGAGGGGCAATCCGGCACCCTCCTGATGCTATGCTGCAGGTCATGCGCCCATTCATCTGGGAGCGGGGCCTGAGCATTTGAGTCCCATCTACAGATCTACTACACACCATGAAGATATCGTGATGTTACTGATGTGCCTCCACAATCCACTTGCTGGCCAAGCATGCATGCATGCATGCACGATGATGCATGGCCCCACCTTGAGCTCCTCCGGTGTCGGCGGGAAGAACGGGCACACCACATGCGCCAGCTCGCTCATGCACACACGCCCGGCACGCGCCAGCACCTGCAGCGCGCTGTCCATCCGCATGAGCCATTCGCCGGATACAGCCTCCACACCTGCGGCTACATCGGCCGGAGCCGCGGGCACAAACTTGGCGCCGATGCCGCCATTGTAGGGTCCGTCCAGGAGAGGAGTGTGGGCCGTGGCCGCTCTTGCATGATGGGCACGGATCACAGGAACGGCCGCGACGATGCCGGCGCCGGGGCCGGCGGCCTCGATCGCACGCAGGTCAAGCCAGGTGCGCCAGGCGCGCTGCGCGTGCGCCAGCCACAGGTGGCGGTAGGGGGACAAGTAGGGCACCACTGCGTGGACCGCTGCCTCGGCTTTGTCGCTGCCCTGTGCATCAGCAATGGCAGCACGTCCGTATATGCTGGTTTCGGAGCTGAGGTCCAGCTCTGGCGGCGGGCCTGCATAAAGGGATGGAAAGGCACAGGGGTGGGTGGAGGGATTGCCGCCAGCATGTGATTCTTGCCGTGTACGTATTGGTGACACGTGGCACCAGGGCCTCTCTGTAATCACACAGGTGGCGCTGCGCAGGTAGTGTCCCTGCCAAGCGTGACAGCTACGCCTCCCAAGCAGTCATGCGCTGCGTCGCATCGGGGTTCACGTACCAGGCAGCCAGTGCAGGCTGGAGAAGCTGAAGCCCAAGTTAACGGTGCCAGCAGGGAATAGCCTCTCGTACATGGATTTGCCAAGCATAATGGGGAGTATACGCAGGTTGTCGTTGCTGTCGGCCTTCTCATGCTGGGCCAGGTACGTTTGCTGCGGGTCCTGAAGGACGTTCACCAGGGAGTGGAAGTCGTTGTTTGGGAGGTCCTCGTGCACCACTGCCACCTGCAGAGGCCCTGCAGCGGAGTGGCTTCTGGCCGCACGTTCCCAGCCAAGCTGCAGCTGCTGGAGCACTGCCTTCACTGGTGCCATGGAGTTTGCGCCCTGCAAGCATGTTCGGCGTCGTTACACGTCATGGTCTGAACGTGGAGTGCATGTCAGTGCACACACACTGTGCTGGCCTACACACTGTGACTTGAGAAAACCTGCCACATCACGAGCAACTCATGGAACCGCGGGCTGGACAGTCCGACTCAAAAAGTCGTGCCTGATTACCGACCTGTGAGCAGCCGAAGTCTACCAGGGTGAACGGACGCAAGGGCTGTCCCTTTGCAGAAGCTGTTTGAACTGCCTCTGCAACTCCTCCTAGCTGGCGTTCCCAGAGGCTGTCCTGACTGAGGGCTGCCTCCGGACCACGTGCTGCATCCGCGGAGCGCGGCGCTTGCAGTAGCGCGTGGGACGCAGCTTGCTGCAGCAGAGGCAAGGAAGCCTGGACTGCCATCCTTTGCAGTGAGGAGTTTGAGTTATAGGATCCGTCTGCCTTTAGCGCATACACGGTCGACGCCAGGCTGCGGCGCACCGTAGAACCGCCAGCAGTTAGCGGCATGACGAGACCGTGACTGACTGCTGCCTGCACCAGGGAGTACTTCTCATACGCTGGCACCTTCGACGCACAAGGATGGAGAAACCTAGCCCCAGCATGTGCCAATCTGAAAGAAGCGGTTGTCGCTACACTGTGAAACATCCTGGAAAGTTCATGTATTGCCTTCCGCACTGAATCAGTATGATGGCACTGGTAAGCGTTGAGCGCTGGAACACAACAGAGAGAGAGAGAGAGGTTGTGCATAGCCAGGTGGAAAGACGGACATCAGGTTAACTGGTTTTTATGCGGTTGTATGTCTGGCCGTGCTGCAAGGCAGGTGTATTGAAGCTGGTTTCGCGGCCCGGCGGTTAACCTCAGATGGGTGATGGAGCTACAGCGCAGCTACAGTGCTTGCACAGCCCCGTACTGACACAATACAAGCAATCTAGGTTGGAGTTTTACAGTTGAATCGTGATTCTAGTTGTCTATGGCCTGTCAAAGTCCAACAGAGCAGGCCTCCGACTTCATAGGCACCGCCTTCCACATTCCTTCCACCGAGCTTCGCACAGGGCAGCCACCAGAAAAATGTAAACTGCCATGTGGCCGTCACCACTGAGTTTATATATGATTGATCCATACTCAACTTGGTGTCTGCAACCGGTCTGCAACCCTGCTGCCCCTTGCGCGTTGTGATACACCAGAGCCGCGCTGATGAATAGCCACATACCAGAGCCCTGTCCATAGCCGTGAATGCTGTCGCAAGTTCTCCTCGACATGTATGCAGTACCAGGGTGTGTATTTGTAGTGAAATAACATGGCACAGTTTTGGGTTGCTGCTCGCCAGCTGGTACCAGCAGCAGAGTGCGTGCGTGATGGCCACATCAAGTATTTGGGGGGGGCGAGGGGGCGGAGGTGGACGGTTGGGAGGTTATGAGCCACAGCAGGTACACACCAGTTTGGGATTTCCCGCAGCCCGATGCGGTTTTGCTGAGACAGCGCACGCGTGAGAGAGTGTGACGGGCTGGTGGAACGTGAGCATGGGGGTGCATCGCTCACGGTGCACGCCACGTCGCCACCCCACTTCAACACGCGTACTGCTTGGCCTGCAGCGCTGCGAGATATGACTCAGCTCTTGTAGCGGGGATGCAAGTACGGTATTGTGTTGTGGCGCAGATGGTGAAAATTCAGGTTCCACATCGCTCCGGAACCAGCGGGCTTGGATCTGCACAGGACGCGAAGAATCGTGCAGCAATATTATGCCCCTGGGCTGTGCATTACATTACTTTCTCGGAGCGTGAAGTCTGGTAATAGTGTAGGAACTATGTTGGTCCGCAGCTCCTTGTCCAGCGGAACAGCCCGTGGCCCCGTAACGCAACGTCCTTTGATTGCTGTTCGCCCAGCACTCAGATGCACGCCACACGTTGCCACCAAGGGTATGTTGCACCATTACTTGCCTCTCAGCTTTGTGTCCAGGGAAGGCTTGAAGGCGTGCAAGCTGTACATGGTTTGTACCGTGACTTGCGCTTGCAGCACTCGCGGAGGCTGAGCAAGTGGTTCTGAAGCAGTATGGTCAGCGGGATAAGCAGGCAACAGTTGACCTCCTCAGGAGTGCCAGCACCACCAAGGCGGTAGGCAGCACTGGCTTTACGCCAAGTCTTGTCCTACGTCTGTCTCTCGAGGTGTTTCACCCGCAAAAAGCACGACACTCACCTACCCTCTGCAGGTTCCAGCTGAGGAGGTTGAGGGTGCCCTGCTTCGGCTAGAGCAGATATGCAACGAGGAAGGGGTCAGCACAAACGTTAACATCAACGGGTCCTGGCACCTGGTCTTTGGAACGGCAACCAAAATTCGGGCTTTCCAGGTCAGTGCACAGGAACATGTATGCAGGTGTGTATTTGCGCTCTCTGCCTGGTCGTTTTCAAGGTTCCTAAATATACCAGCATACAACCGCACTTCACTGGCGCGATTTGTGCGCTGCGACACAACCGCGACCGCAGTACGTCCCTGTGAAAGAGGACTTTGTGGTGGACGTGACTTCGAAGTACATAGCTCTGGAGTCTGAGCTTGGGCCCTTCTCGTTCATCATCAGCGGAAGCATCAGCGGGTGGGCACCGCAGGCACGAGCTCTGGACTTTCAGTTCACCAAGGTGGACATCAAGGTCTTCGGGAACCAGGCAGGTCACGAAGAGCACACACGGTACCATGCATGCGTACATGCTTTTGCATGTGCGGCAGTGCTTTGTTAGTGCTCACCTGTGTGCACGGTGAGGTTGGATATGGGGCTGGATTCGTCACAAGCTCAAGCTTCCGGATGGCAGCGGCCAGTTGCAAACAGGCAGACCGGCAATGCCCATCAGGTGATCGACAGCAATGTGCTGGGAGGCGCGCCTTAGCATGGTAGAGGTATGCATGTTGCCTGGACACCAGCATATACATATATACACCAGCTTCGCACAGCATCCACAGCCGGGTATCCCCGAGGGCTTACCACCAAGTCAATCGTCATGGGCGAGGACGAGCGGTTGTATCAGCATGCATTCCCACGGTCAGGCCAAGCACACACCTGCATTCAGGTTACTGATACGGGTGCTGCGTTCAACCCTCCCTGCACCTGGCTCGCTCCCTCCCCAGGTGTGGACCGTGTCGCCGAAGACCAAGCCCAAGACGTACACGTGGTTTTACGTGTCAGACTCCCTGTGTGCGGCGCGCAGCAGCGCCGGCGGGCTTGCACTCCTCGCTGGCAAGTAGTAGTAGGTATGCAGCGGCGCTTGCTTCCCAGGTGCCTCCGGTGGGCAACCCTGTGCCATGTGCGGCTTGCCTCTCCTGCACACTGTGCACAGGGCTGGCAACACCGAACCCCATAGAGCGCCGAGGTAGCGAGCACTGACTGACTTCGGGCAATGTTGAGGTGCATGTGCTGCTGCGTGAATCGCCAACCCTGTGATGCCCGAGGCGGCGTACGTGATCTGCAGTTGTTGTATCTCCCCCCGGAGCTGGTGGGGCTGTGCGCACACGCAGGGCGGCGGCGCAGCATGCTGCTCTGCACTGCAGCATTGCAGCACGTGCACTGCACTGGATTTTATGACACGGACTAGGCGTAGACGAATGGTACGGTACAAGAGTGATCCCGCGCATGAAGTGTGCTCACACACCTCACGACCATGCCTCATGATTCATTGAGCACTGCCATGTGTTTATGGTAGCTGGTTATGGCTTCATTCTTTGACGCGTCTGCCCACCATGCGCCACTTGCATCGATGGAGCGGGCCTCGCACAGCAACAGCATGCATGTGGTAAATGGGTTGTCTGTAGACCCTCCCTTTGCGCTCGCAGTGCCACGTCAGGGGGAGTGTTTGACAGGTTCCGTGAGGCGATTGTGGCGGCAGCGACAGTATCGGTGCCAGACTGCCACCACAGAGAGTGCTTTTATGCGCGAGCTTTGCACCATACCAACCAGAGGGGGGTGCACGGCGGAGCTGGTGTGCTGTTTCAGCCGATGGTGCAGTAAATGAGGGTGGCACTGACCGCACACCAGTGACTGTGCGCCAGGGGGAGCGTTCGTGCTTTGCGTGCGTCCATGGTCCTGGCCCTTGGCTCTACTTGCGGTTGCAGGCACCAAGCGCTCCATCCCAGTGTACACCAGGCACGCTCGCCCAGTGCCACGCCTTGCTCCTGCTCGTGCAGGCCTCCCTCCACGCATGCCAAAGCGCTGCATGCACGGCACTGTGTGTGTGGGCTGCTGGGCATGCTGTGCGAGTATGCTTGCCAGCCGTTTGTATGTCAAGGGCATTTGCATACATGTCAAGGATAGCGCACGCACGCGGGTGTGGGCCCTGGCTGCACGGCTGTCCATGGGCGCGTGCAGCACGCTTGTCAGTGCTGAGAGTGCTGCGAAGGAGCGCTGGATGGCGCGCTCCTGCGACCCAGCAGCCTCGTCACATCATATCTACGCCTCATCCGAGAGGTGTGCCTGCGTTGTGGCGGGCATCCGTGAAGCGCTGAAGGCTGCGCTCTCGTGGAGAATCGCAGTACACATGCGTGCAAACAGAAATCAGGTGAAACGCACTGATAGTCTGGCCAACGGTCTTCAGACACACGAGTAATTGTGGCCTGGCTGCATGCTGCTATGCTCCCAGCTTGCACAAAGCGAGGCTTGGCAACACACATGTGAGCTGCATGTGAGTGTCAAGGGTGCAACTGCCATTATTTACACGTACGCGCGGCTTTGCTGTGCACACCCCATGTGGCCCATCGGTCCTGAGCAAACGCAACGTGCATGCATCCCAATCATAAAACAAAAACACTTGATTGTTAGAATTTCATACATCGTTTGCATGACGAAGTCCCGAAATTGTCGTGTGAAGGGCAGTTTGTAGGCCTGCGGGGTTGGGTCAGTGGGCTGGCCCCGAGCTACACCGCTGCCCACAGTGGGAGTGCAAGGCTGCCAGCAGTTATGTGTTGCCTTACAGAAGTTTGGTTTGCTGGTAATTCTGATCCCTGAACTGCCCTTATAACGCGTTGTGGTTCAGCTGCTCAGCTGCACAAGCAAGTCTACAAAGCAACCTCAGAACACTGGATAGCATAGTAGAGATGCACTGTCCAGTTTTGGTAACCCTGGAGCTGTAATGGGCTCATTCGAACAAGACCCCCCCGGGAAACCTGCAGCTATGCAGCTGCGCGGCAGTGACATGCATTGACAGTTGTATCGCAGCTCTACATAAACAGATGCGTCTGAGCATCCAGCCCTGATAGGAAGTGGACATATCGATAACACATGTTTGCAAGATTGTGGGAGGACAAACATATAGCCTGCAACGCGGTAGCCCCCTCCTTGCTTCTGCAAGCAAGCGTCAGACGCACACCGATCCCAGCACGTCAACCGGCGCCAATGGCACCCCAGGCCTTTGGCCTCCCAGAAACCTGCGCTATGATGCCGTCCTTGACGGTGACGTTAGAACAGTCCTTGCCAAATGCGTTCCCTGAACAGCCGGAAACGACATCCCAGTCATACCAACCTTCGGCCGTATACGCGATGAAAGCAGGCGGCTCAAACTCATCCCTTCAGAGTCAGGCTGTGTATGCCTCCCTTGGTTTGCTACAGCAAGCTGCCATTCGAGCGCAGCGCGCAGCGCAGTGCGCTGCTGGCGCATCGGCCGCCCTCACCAACCTAACATGTTTGCAAGGCCACCACAGCACTCTTCAACCACTGAGGCTGCCACAGAAGCCCTTCCATATGGTGGATTTTGGGTGCTGTCAGGTTGGTTCGGTCAAGCGATGCATGACAAGTCACAGGCAGTTGCACTCGTTGTCATCCCAGACATACGCAAACCTCTGCCGGTTGCAGTTGCTGACATGAATGAAAGTACCTCGTGAGTCGTACATCATCAGTGTCGTGAAGCTGAGTGCACTGCCTCCACCCTCCAAATGCAGGGCGCTAACTCGATGGCCCCCGTGAAGGCAGTGCTGCAGCAGTTGCAACGGGGCCACTACGAGCACGAATACGGCGGCCAGGCAGAGCCTTCCAGGCCCCTTGGAGTTATGGTGGTGCACGAGGACCTCCCAAACAACGACTTCACCCCTCTCATGTCTGTCCTTCAGGACCCGCAGCAAACGTACCTGCCTCAGTCGAACAGCGCTGCTTCCCGTCACATGCGGGTGATGCCGATTACTGTTCGGAGGTCGATGTATGAGCGCCTCTTCCGGCCGGGAACTGTTGACCTGGGGTTCAGCTTCTCAAGCCTGCACTGGTTGCCTGGTGAGTACATACTCCTGGTGTGCCTTGCGACGTTTCTCCGCTGGCTGGCTGTTGGGTTGACTGCTCAGTACACAGTGCATGTGGACATACGTGGACTGCGTCCCAGCAGCAGTGTTGACGAGAAACTCCTCCTACTTTGTCGGTGTATGCACCGTTTGCGTATCAGAGCCTGGTAGTACTTAAGCCAAGCCCTTTGGAGTTGAGACCGCTCGCATTTCATCAGAACGATGTATTGCTGCGCCCACCCCTCACGCAGGCCCACCGCCGGAGCTGGACGCCAACTCCGAAACCAGCATCTTTGCTCTCGCCGTCGCAGCTGCAGAAGCCACTGGCACCGAGCAGGACGTACACGCAGTTGCCCCATTCGTATCACCGCACCGCCACCTGTGGCTGGCGCACGCGCAGCGTTCCTGGCGCAGCTGGCTGGACCTGCGTGCGATCGAGGCGGCCGGCCCCGGCGCCGGCATCGTCGTGGCAATCCCCGTCATGCGCAGCGAGCACGTCGCCGCGGCTGTAGCACATACGCCGCAGCTGGCGGGTCCGTACGAGGCTGGCCAATCCCGCTTCTCGCCTGGTCCGTCAGCCCCCAACGGCTTGGGTGCACACGAGATCGGCGGGGAGGCCATGGTCAGGGCGGACAGCGCGCTGCAGGTGCTGGCGCGTGCCGGGCGCGTGCGCATGAGCGAGCTGGCGCATGTGGTGTGCCCGTTCTTCCCGCCGACGCCGGAGGAGCTCAAGGTGGGGCCATGCATCATTGGCTCATTGCGCATGCATGCATGCATGCTTGGCCAGCAAGTGGATTATGGAGGCAAATATAAGTAATCCTGAAATCTTAATGGTGTGTAGTAGTATGGGACTCAAATGCCCTGGCCTCGCTCCCAAATGGGTGACCCGCAGCATAGCGTGAGGAGGTGCCGGATGGCCCCTTCGGCTCCCCCCCATGCACAGCGTAGATGAAACCACTCAACTGCCTCCTGAAATAGTACTCCATGCTGTGTTACCCCCGTGCGCTGTTGCCTGTTGCAGGGTGTGGTCGAGAGCGCGTGCCAGTCGTGGCGCATCCGCTACATGCACGTCCACAACATGACCCACCCGTCGTGGGACGAGTACAAGAGGGTGAGTGCTGGATTGTTGCCATGCTGGTTCGCCGTGTGTGCACTCACTCAAGTCCACGTTGCTTGCTCCGCCCCATACGTGTTCTGGCATGCGCTTCTCCCTGTCATGCATGCAGCCCGCTGCTTTTTGTAGCATGCGCAAAGCCTTTGCCATAAACCTGCTGTGGCAGCTGCCTCCCAAAGGACCGTGACTGCACGTGGGTTGCTCACGTTCTGCTTCATGTGCCCTTGACCCATTGCAGGGCGTCATCGATGCGGACGCGTTGGCTGACGTCGTAACTGGCAGCGTCAGGGCGCTGCAGGAGCCAGCCCTGATCGCAGGCCTCACCGCGGCACGCCGCAAAGCTGCTGCTGCGGCGGCGGCGGCGGCAGCTGGTGGCACTTCAGGGGCTGCGCTGTCACTGGGTGCAGTGGAGGAGGAAATCGCTGCTGAGGTGGCGCGCGTGTCAGCAGAGTACTTTGCGGTGTACCGCGCAATGGCCAAGGCTTCCCCCTTTCCCCTGCAAACGGAGTACTGCATGTTGTGGCTGGAGCGCATGTGAGGCAAATCGTGGACCATTATTGCACGGAGGAGCAACAATGTGATTACTGCCAAAGTGCTGCAGTTCAACTTTGCCAGCGCTCAATTTTGCCAATGCTAATGTCTTCAAAGGGTGTGGACCAGTGTTTCCTCGGTTAGCTTCACGTAAGCCCCAGCCCACGGGGTGATACACGAGCGCCTGACATCTAAACACTCATCCCACATGTTCACATGTGTTTTACGCCCGTTTGCGGTGCGCATGGCCATGCCAACGCATGATCGACAGCCACAACATTTGCTGCACCTGTGCCTGCGTCAAACGAAAGCCTATGCAAATTCATAATCGCCCTGTTTGGCGCGTCCATTCATAGCAGCGTATAGCACTATTCATCATTCATGTGCTGGTGGATTTCAACGCTTGCACTCCTGCTACTCCCTGTCAATACCGCAGCAGCGTGTTGTTGAGTAGTTCTCCAATTGGCCATTAGCTGCTTCATTCTTTTCACCATGGCCTCGTGCTGAGGTTCGCGGGGTCATTGGCGTGCTGGGCGTATGCCGTCGCTGGATGCCTGGCATGGTGCGCTTGGACCTTGCAGCCTGCCTGCTGTGCCCCGCCTCATCAGTCATTACCGCACTTTGCCCTTTGCGGTGCCGAGGCCTAAGCGGCTCACACCGGCCGCGCATCAAAGCCTTTTTGTCTGCTTGGCTGCCTGTAGTGCATGCATTTTGATTTTGACATGCCCATGCCATACTGGGGCAGGTGAACGGCGTACCCTGAACGGCGGCCTCCTCGCCTAGGTCCGTCAAATGCCACATGCAGTCGCTGATGGCTCAAAGCGGCACCATCAAACGGATGCAACTGGAAACTTGAGGGCCAACTTGAACGAACGAACGCCTGTGCCTGTGTGGCAGCATCTGTGTCTGTGTTTGCACACCGTATGTCCGTCAGGCGGCAGCCACCCTGATGGAGGCACAGCGTCGTGCGTCTGACCCATCACCCATCAGCATGCCAAGGCTCATGCACTCATGCATGGCAGCATAGTCATGTGCGTAATCACGGTAACGGAGTGTGGAATGTCGCAGCCCGTCTGTCAGTCACGTAAAAGTCCATGCAGTCACGCCCAGCCTCGAGTGTAATCAAAATAATGGATGTGTTGCTGTCGATACTGTGGACGTGTCAGTCACGCATCCCCGCAACGTGCAACAGTGGGGTAGTGGGTATATAAAGCGCCCGGGTGGGTGGGAAAGCAGGGAAGGCGGGGGGGGCCGGGTGCGTCTCATGCCTTGAAGGGGTTGGGCGGGAGGGAGGTCTGGAACATGAACGCGAAGTCAGCTGATGAGGAGGCCTCCATGCGCGGCTCATCATCCTCTGAGTACAACCCCTCCTCGCCCTCGTCCTCCGGCACCGCAAGCATCTCACGCCGGACCCGGCGCCCGCCACCGCCACCGCCCACAGCACCATCAAAGTCCTCATCGTCCTCGTCATCGTCATCGTCGGTGTCGGTCGCACCGCCAGCGGCGGCGGTGGCGGCTTGCAGAGCGGGCGGGATCGCGACCGCGCGCGTGGCGGTGCCCGGCCGGGCGGTTCCGCCGCCGCTGCTGCCGGGGCGTTGCCCCGCGGCCCCCCCCGCGCTGCTGCCCGGGCGGCCGGACTGCGCGGCCTCCTCAGCCGCCGCCACCGCCGCCTCCGCCAGCCCGTCTACCTCATGAAGCATACCCTCCAGCCGCGCTAACGAGGCACGTAGCCCAGCGTTCGACCCATTCTTCGACGCCGCCCTGCCGGTAGAAGCGTAGGTGGCGGACGCTCCGTCCAAGACCAGCACGTCCGGCTGCTGGGGGGCGGACTGCGCTGCTGCCGCCTGCGCCTGCAGCGCTTTCTGCTTGGCGCCGACCGTCGTGAGCGTGGCCTTGCCCTTGGCTTTGAGCGCGGAGAGGTCGACCGAGGCTCGCAGCGAGCGGATCGCCGCGGCCGTCGCGCCGTCGGCGTCGCGCTGCGTGCGGACGCGCGCTGCGGCCGAGTCCATCATGCGGTCAACGTGCGTGTGGATCGCGTCGCGGGCGTCGAAGATGGCGGCGTCCTGCGCAAGGGTTGACGTGGAGCAGGGCTCTATCATGGCCTGCAGCCGCCCCGCCAGCATCGCCAGATCGTCCGCCACACGTCCCTCTTCCTCCGAAACCATCACCGAAACCGGCCTAGTCACCTCAGTACCGCTCCCGGTCGCGCTGGGGCGGCTGCCGGGCCGTGAGAGGGGCTCCAACACCGCCGTGCCGGGCTTTGTGGGGGTGGCACGCGCGCCCACGGACGTCGGCAGCGCCGCTGCGCCAGCAGTGAGGCCCGACGCGGACGGCCCGCGGCCCCTGCTGGGCGAGCGTGTCAGTAGCGCCGCAGCGGCGCTGGTGGGCAGCGTTGAGCCCGCGGATCCCACTAAGCCGGTGGAGCTGGGTCGGCTGCCCGCGCTGGCTTGCCGCCCGGCGCTGGGCTGCCGCTGCAGCGGCGGCAGCACCGCCTGCGGGTTGAGGGGGGAGGAGGGCTCGCGGCCAGACTCCTTGCTGCTGGGCCGTGCAGGCCGCGCACACAGCGCGGCAGCAGCGGCAGCACCGGGCTGCGGCGCGGCTGTCGCCGCCGCTTGCAGCATAGAGGATGGGAGCGGCAGCGGCGGTGTGCTGCTGGCGAGTGAGTGTGTGGGGGAGGCGGTGCCGGCGCCAGCGCTGTGCGCACGCCCCTCGCGTGCGGAGGATGGCGGCGATTGGGAGGCAGGTGAGGCGGATGATTGCTTGGAGGATGGTCGCTGTGCCTGTTGGGATGAGTTGCTGGTGGGGCCCGCTGCTGCTGCTGCTGCTGCTGCTGCTGCTGGGCTGCCGCTGCTGGGGCGTGGCCCTGACGACGATGATGCACGCAGCGCGTCAGACCTGTGTTGTGTTGTAACAAGCGCATGGAGAGCAATGCAAAAGCCTTCCGTCAGCACGCACACAAGAACTGAAGAACCTCAGACCGCGGTCCATAACTGCACTTCGCCACCTCAGCCAGGGTGATTATGATGGTTGGCGCTAGCAACCGTGGGCTACGCGCACGTGACCCTCGTTGCTGCATGACCAATTCAGCATCGCACCAATCCCTTAAGCCTAGGTTGGATGCATGACACGCCTCGCTCCCACCGAATTTGCCACACGCCCCAGATCCCACCCCCTCACCGGTCGACCGACGACCGCAGCATCACCGCTCCTCGCGTGAGCGCGCCGTCGAAGCAGCGCCGCTCCATTTCCTCCAGCGCCTGCAGCACACGCTCCACAGACGCATCCTCCGCTGCGCCGCTTGCGGCCGCTGCACGGCTCGCGTCATCCGCATCCGCATCCATATCGCCGTCTGCATCGCTGTCAAGGTCGCCGTCGAGGTAGCGCAGGCCCGGCACAGCGGCGCGGATGGTGGCGTGAGCTGCCTGCTTGCCCTTGGCGGTGGCGGTGCAGGGGTTGTCCGCCACCTGCGAGGGCGGCAGGCGCGGATGTTGTACCGGCATGACGGGCCAGTGTGAAACCTGAAACCGCTGGTCGTGCTGTGCTCACTCGCCGCTGGTGACAAGGCACCGATGCGACTAAACACCGGGCAGTGCACGTGCACGTGCATGAAGCGATGACAGTGATTTGACAGACGGCAGCGGCTTTATGGAGTTGACATGGCGGCGTTGAAGGACGCCCACATGACTATGGCCTGGTACGGCAGGTCAGCCTGGGCCTTGCAATGCATTGCATTGCTTTGCATTGCATGGCGATGTTTTGCATTGTGCTGTTATGAGCTGACCAGGGAGGGCTCAGCATGGGAGGTTGATCACAACGGCCTCCACCAACGGCGTCAGCCGGGCGGCCACAGCCAAACGCGTGGCTGCGTCTCACCCGTGCTGCTCGCGCAGCACAGGCCTTCAAATATCCATTCACACATATCTTTCGTCCTCACCCCCTTGGGTCGTACACTCGTACGCCCAGCATCATGCAAGCATGTGGGTCATGCATGAAATGATGAGGCGGCATTCGCGTGTCCTTGCTGGTTGTGCACGCGTCACGTCTGTCACCAGTGCTGGTTATGCTGCTCTCTCCGGCGGCACACAGGAGCTTGCAGGATCCGCACAGGAGTTGACGATATCTGGAAACAGCGTGCCAGTACGGTAAATGCATGGCGGCGCGTGGAGGGGGAGGGACAAACGTGCGAGGGCGCCTCGTACACACACCACACGCGAAAGCCGGCCGCATTCTGAAGAGCAGCGCGTGAAAGCTCCCTTTTTGGGCCCATTGTGGGCATTGCATTCCGCACCTTGATGAACCTCAGGCACTTGGGGAGTGCACTGCCAGAGATGCAGCCGATCTGGTTGCATGAAACGTCCAGGAACATCAGCTGCTGCATGCCTGCTATGCCTGACACCTGCGCCGGTCCGAGCATCACGCACGCAAGAAAGAAAGAAATGCTGTTGCGCATCAGAACAGTTACGTGGAACGGCTCGTGAGCATCATGCACACACGGGCGTTGACCTAGAGGCCCCTGGACCTGAAAGATGTCATGCACAGTTGTGCGTATGGTGTGTCACTGCACGCGGGTGGGCCATGTTTGGGGAGCATGGCATAGTGGTCCTATCGTACATGCGCACTCGCGCGCTGTCGAGGCTCTACACCTACCTGCGTCAAGCGGTTGTGCGACACAGCTAGGAACTGCAGTGATGTCAGCACTGACAGCGCTTCCAGGGACGTCACGCAGTTGTGCTGCAAATACAGGTGCGTCAGCGCAGGCAACTGTGACAGAACGTCCACGTATAACGTCGCCAGGCTCAAGCGGTCCAAGTGCAGATGCGTCAAGTTCTTGACATAAGCCTCGCTGCAAATACAGCCAAGCACAGCGGAACAAAGGCTCAAACAAAGGGTTCAGCGCATACTGTTTGGGAAGCCTGCATGTCAGCGGTCCAAGCGAGTTGACCGTGCTTTGCACCCAACTTGCCTGGCCAACTGGTTTGTCCCTGGAAGGCTGTCCAACACGTGGGTACGTATTATCAGCTCCTGTAAATGGTAACCAGAAGTGTGTAAGACGATTACCCTCTACAGGAGCGCTCCTGGTGTGACAACGACGTGCGACTGGGTGCGCCAAGAACATGCCACATGATGGTGCGGCGCTTCCAGCGGACAACACTCACTATGCTCAGCTCTGTTGGAGGTCCTTGTTGCCCCGGATTCGAAAGTAATTGTTGGATATCTGACTCCACTTGTTCCTCTGTTTGCTCAGGCTGGTCTGGGGCACTCCAATCGACCGCATTGCGTGGTTTCTTGTTCTCCGCCTGCTGAACTGCCTCTATCTCCACATGCTTGCCACTTTTGTTAGGGGTACCATTGGAAATATCCTTGTGCTTGGTCCCGGCCACGCTCTTGCTTGCGGGGCTTTGCTTGGAAGCGGCTTTCGCCGTGACCGTCTTGCTCGGTTTCATGACTAGAGCGGCATTTCAAGGGACCAAGTGGCCAGATAAGAACACGTCTTGGAGTTTGAAGCGATTGCGATGAACGTACATACGGAAATCGCAGCAGCACCATCTAGTATCTTAAGCTATGTAGACATGAAGGCTGATGTGGGCGGTCGCGCCAGGCGGGATGACGACAATGAGTTACAAGTTGCCAGCAAGTACGTTGCCTCTGGTTACGACTATACTGTCTTGTCGTGCTTGATATGTAGCGTGCTCTTATTGCTGTTCACGGCGCCGGTTTGAACCGCTTGTATGGTGCCGTTCAAGCTGCCTGAAGTCGTTCAAGCTGCCTGAAGTCGTCAGTGGATGTTGGAGGGCAAGCGACTTCGCGTGGTGTCCTTCAACGTCAATGGACTCCGCAGCGCTGTGGCTGCATACAAAGGGCTCGACAAGCTGCTGGATTCGTTGCACGCAGGTGCGTGCAGTGGTGTTAGCCACAGCAGCGCCCAGCCTGCCAACTGGTTTCTGCAAGGATTTGTGTATGGCGATTATGCTGATTGTCATGCAGATGTCATATGTATGCAAGAGCACAAGTTGAGGAAAGGGGAGCTTGACCGTGAGCTGGCGTTGGCGCAAGGCTGGTGAGGCCAGGCGTTCACAGCGAATCGTAAACGAGCCCCTTCTGTTGCGCACTCTGTGTCACAGACTTTCTGCCTTCATGTGCGCTTCCTTTGCAAACTGCTGGTGTGCATGTGAGCGTGCTGAGCCCGTAGGTGAGCTCAGCACGCAAAGCACGATCGCACGCTTTGTCCAAAGCGTTCAGCAATGCCAATGTATGTGGCTTCACGGGTGGCCTAGCACTGAACTGCTTGTCCCTTGTCTTGCCCACTCATCAGGGAGAGCTTCTTCTCCTTCACCCGCACCAACACAGCGTATTCAGGCACCGCCACCTTTGTGCGCAAGGATGTGGTGCTGCCTGTGCACGCGGAGGAGGGCCTCACAGGTGTCTGCGGGCTCAGCAGCGGGCTTCTGTCCACCACCACCTCAGCAGCGGCCAAGGCAGGCGTGGTGGCTTCCAGCCTGGACACCCTGTGGCACGAGCACGACCTGGACTTCCTCAAGACCCTGGACGGCGAGGGCCGCGTGAACATCGTCGACCTGACAGCTGTCGTCATTTTCAATGTGGGTGCCTTCTCCCAAGGCGGCATTGCAGGGCCGCAAGGGTCTGCGGCTTGTGCAGGGGTGGGTGTGTGTATCGAGTGCGCGGGTGCGCTCATCGATCAGTGCGGCTTTGAGTTCAGAGGATGCACTGCCAGCCAGCGTGTTGCGAAGAGGAGCAACGAGGCATATGCGACGCCCCGGCATGCATGTCTCAGGTTCAGGTGGGCCATGTGGATCTCCACATCGTGGATGCATGCCGTCCTGGAGAGTGACTGCAATAGTGCCATACAACGTGCATGGCTCATGGGCACATGTTGCATACTATGCATGCATCTGCCATCTGGGTCACACATGCGTGCACCTGAGAAGCATGATGCTCGACTGCCTCACTGCCTCATGCAGTTGCTCATGCACGTAGAGACCTGGCTGGCCAATGGGCCGCAGGAATGGTTTGTGTGACTGCACGTACGTACTCTGGCATGCTCCGAGCACCTGGCTCTCGCACGTGTATGTTGCTGTGGCTGAGGGATGCGCGGCGCCCTGCCTGCCTGCAGGTGTACGCGCCCGCACTGTGCGATGCTGACCGCGCCGAGGAGCGGATGCAGTACAAGCTCGAGCTCTTGCAGGTGCGGTACAGATCAACATCATCTTGATCTTATTGCCACGACTGCCGTGCCAACAGCTGGCATATGCAATGATCCAACCAGCATCCAGTGGCTTTAAAGAAACACTTATACGAACATGCCTTGATGCCTTGCAAACAGCAAGCTTGTCAGCTGCATTCGGGCGGAGGCAGCCGCGTACCGTCACCGTGGCCACCTCGTCACAACACCTCTGCCTGGGCCTTCACACTCACTGCTTTTTGGTACATACTCGATGCGCTGCAGGCGCTGGAACGGCGCATACGCTCCTACCTGGAGCGAGGCCGACGCGTCATCCTGCTCGGTGACCTCAACATCTCCCCTTCCCCCCTGGACGTGGCCGGCGCAGACGTCGATGACGTTGGCGCGCGCGAGGAGGGCGGTGGCGGGGCGGCTGGTGGCGGTGGCGGGGGTGGGGGAGGCCGTGGCGGCGGCCGGGGCGGCGGGGGGAGCTCGCGTAGTTGCTCCCACAACGCAGAGCGCCCAGACCGGATCTGGCTGTCCCGGCTGCTGGCGGCTAAGGGAGGCCCTTTCCACGACACGTTCCGGGTATTCCACCCGCGCAGGCAGGTTGCCCAACATCCTACAGCATGCAGGGTGACATGCTGAAAGTCGCTAGAACACACCTGTCTGGCCTGCATTGTTTTGCCGTTCTGCCTTGTCAGAGTACCAGTGTGTGCGGTCAACCTGTGTGCACGTTTAGCCTGTGAGCTTTGTTGGTTTGTTGCAATGGCTGCCATTTTAGACGCCCCAGACAGCGGCGTCTGCACAGGCTGCAAGCCGAGGCTTTGCTGCTGTGGTGCATGCGATGCCCCGTCTGTGCTGCTACCGTCTCCTGACAATTACGCTGCGCGCAGGCGCAACGCGTTCACGTGCTGGAACACGGCGTCAGGTGCGCGCGCCAACAACTGGGGCTCGCGCATCGACCTCATCCTAGCTGCAGATGGCAGCCTGGGTACTGCTCAACCGGGCGCTGGCATGGGCCCCAGGTCCGCTGGCGACCAGCTCTTTGCGGATATGGAGGAGGATGACCCAGATGAATCGGAGGATGACCCAGATGGATTGCAGGGTGGCCAAGATGGCCAGTTGAGTAATAGAGGCTCCAGTGATGGTGGTGGCGCTGCGGTACACCCGCAGGGCGGCGCCCGCCAGCGTGGCGCCACGGCTGCCCCGCCACCGTGGGTCTTGGCTGCTGACATAATGCCCGACCTCACAACGCCTTCAGGGGCCTTTCCGTCCGACCACTGCCCCGCTTGGTGAGTGCCAACCAGTCACCTGGCCTAGCACGCACGAGCGGACCGTTGATGCCGCCTCTACACAAATCCATGCCTCCACGGCACTGTGCTCTTGCCTGCCTCGCCCTGTCAAGCATGAGAACAAAATGTCCTTCCAAGCGCTGACGACACAGCTCGCCCTTCCTGGTTTCAGGTGTGACCTCGTCCTGCCAGCCTGCGAGCTGCCAACGGGGCCGCATGCGCCTCCCCCGTTAAGCTCACGCTACATGTTCACACAAGGTAGGCGAATGTGGGTACCACCTTCACTTGGGCCCGGGCCAAGAGACCGAGCTGCGTGATGCAAGCTCACGGCCTCGTGTGATGGGGGTGCGCTGAGGATGAGGTCAGGAGTATGGCCACGTGAGCAGCGGCTGCGCAAGCTGCATGCAGGGCTTGCTGAGATGGTTGATGGTGAGTGCTTGTATCGGTCCCGAATCGTTTGTAAAACTGTTCTGCTGCTCGGCCGAGCTGCAACCGTGCAAGGACAAACAACAAATGTGATTTCCCTGCACGGGTCATCTTGGGTTGGCCTTACATGCCTGAGCAAGCATTAAGCTCCCCGTTGCGCCTACCCACCTGCTGCTTCCCTCACGCTCTCACGCAGACAAGCAGGTGCGCCTGGACGCCTTCTTCAGGCCCCGAGGAGCAGGGCAGCCGCAGGGCCTGGGCTCCAGCGGGGGAGCCAGCGGCTGTGAAGGCGCCGCCGCAGACACCCGCATCACAGGCTGCAATGACACCCCCAGCCAATACCAGTCTCAGGCGACAATGCCTGCTGATCGTGGCGGCTCAGGAGCCGATTGCTGTGCATCGCTTGGGCCACAGCCTGCGACCTGTTGCGTTACCGGCGCGGCTTACAGCCAACTCCAGGGGCAGGATTGGGCAGCAGCGCTGCCACACAGCGGCACACGCCCCCAGCCTGCAGAGCACGCGCCGCCCACCGGCGGGGCGCACATGGCGCAGCTGGGGCGATCCCAGTCGGCCGCGCCAGGCGCATCAGGCAGCAGTGCTGCTGGGCGCGGCGGCAGCCAGGTTGGCAGGCCGCCGGCTCGTGGGGGCACCCAGGGGGGCGGGCAAGGGGCGAAGGCTGGTGGCAGCAAAGGTGAGCAGCTCCTAGTGACTATGTGCTACAGGTGCACTTTTGATTGCCAAACATATGAGGCGCACGCCAAACTGTTTACGGCCCTCATTGCGATCGAATAGCGACCCATCCACTAACGGCCCGCGAAGCAAACTGGTGCAACGTCATTCAGTCAAGCAGTCTCATTGCTCTCAGCATGATACCTCCAAGGTGGGCGCAGCCCATCATGCATGCGGTGCAGGGTGGAAGCGTCTGTGCACACCAGTTTACCATTGACAACCTGGCCCGCGTGAGGCGCTCCTTTATAAGCTTATGGCACGCTGATGGTTGTGCTACCGTATGCCATGTGTGCTGATGCTGCATCGTAAGTGTGTTGGCTGAACGGCCACGCCCCCCGCAGAAACGCGCAGTAACGTTACATGGATTGTGCGTCCTGCCTCGTCCCTGACTTTGCATGCCGCAGGGCAACTGTCGCTGCTTGCGTTTGTCAAGCCCGCACCTAGACCGACACCGCCAGCGCCACCAGCGCAACGGCAGCAACAGCAGCAACAGCTCTTCCAGCCGGCCCCGCAACGTCATCACTCCCTGCCCCCGCAACAGCTGCCTCCCTCTGGCCTGGCGTACTCGCATTCCCTGCCACAGCTGCAGCCCGCACGTTGCCATGCGCCGCTGCAGCCGCCATCCCAGGATGCGACAGCGGCTGTACCTCCACAGCATAACGCGGCAGTTTGTCACGCCCACAACCACCCAGGCTTGGGCAACGACAGTGATGATGATGTGCAGGTTCTCAGCGACGATGCCCAGGCTCCTGGTCGGTTTGAATGCTCTCAAGCGTTGCTGCCCGCCTGCAGACCTCAATCGCTGGGTCCCCCAGTGCCGCCAAACCGCCCCGTTTTTGAGAGCGCCATCCCGCTGCCGAGCATGGCAAGAACATGGAGCATCCCTGTCCCAGACACCAACCCCGTCACCTTCAATCCCCATCTGCCCCCTGGCAACGACGCCGTTGCTGCCGGCACTGCTGCCATGACTCACCATGGCGGTCTCTGCGATCAACCGCCAGGCCTCAGTGGCGTCAACCCACAGCTTGACGAGCGGGGCTGGGGAAATGGTTACTCGCGGCGGGAGGCGCAGGACGTTGCACGCTCACACTGGCCTGCAGCCGACAGCGGCAGCAGCAGTGGGAATGGCAGCGCTCCTCAGCCCGTACTCCATGACCCAGATCATGCTCGTCTGGGTGGGGCGCGACTGCCCACCGGCCAGCCACCTGGACGCACGATACAGCCCTCTCAGCCCTTGACACATACGGCGGGGGTGCAGGCATCTGCGTCGGGCGCTCATGCTGGCAGCCTGTCGGGTGGGTGCATGCCGCAGGACTGGCACCGAGGCACTAGTGCACCATTGACGCAGCGTAGCTCCACCGGGCAGCAACAGCAGCAGCAGCAGCAGCAACAGCAGCAGCAGCAACAGCAACAGCAACTGCAACTGCAACTGCCACCGGCTGCGCCGCACGTGCAAGGACTCGGGCCAAGTAATGCGGCGGCGAGTTATACAGCCGCAGGTGGCGGCGGCGCTGCCGCTGCCGCGCGTGGCGCACCGCTGCAGCAAGCGGCTGGTGCCCCTGCACCTGCGCAGCGGGCTGCCGCCGCAGAGCAGTGGAAGCGCATCCAGGTGCGTGCAATGCAGCGCCGGTCCTGCACAGGGCGGCAAGTCCCACACACTGTGGGCCACAGCATGCACGTGCTGCTTTCCGATGTTCAATGATACATTGATACGGTATGCACGGCATGGTTTCCAAAGCGTTCAAGCCAGTTGAGGTCGATGCATTGGCAGGATGCGGCCTGAGCACAACAGTTCAGTGGATCAGCGGGCAGTCGAAGACCTATCAGGCTATCAGGCTATCACGCATGGTTGCTGTGCCTGCGGCATTGCTTGTCCCATCCTGATGCCCATCTGGGTCATGCCGATCTGGGTCACGGTTTGTTCCAAGCCTGCCCTACAGCCTTGCACCACCACGCCAACCATTGTGCATGTGGATCTGAACAGCAACGCACACACTCGATCGTGCTTACTAACGTGCCCCCCGCCTGTCACCTCGTTGGGAGCTGCTGCTGGCAAGTGTGGGTGAGCTGCGCGCACCACTCCAGTAGCACAATCTCTTCTGTACCCTGGCCGTGCTGATCGTGTTGTCGTACTGCATCTGCTGCGCTGTTGTGGTACACACACACACACACACACGTGTGTGTATGTGCGCAGGATGCGATGAAGCCGCCGCTGTGTGAGCACGGCGAGCCCTGCGTGATCCGCACCGTCATCAAGAACGGACCCACCAAGGGCAAGCAGGTGCGGCTCGCATGCACACGCACTTGTCGCACACACTGGCAACGCGTTGGTTCGTGTTCAGGCTTATGCGTGTGCTCGGTTGCTCACTGCCCAGTGTTCACCTTGATCCACGTGTGCTGTTGTGTGCGTGGCTGCTGCCATACCCGTCGCACAGCTGCCGCGTCTGAACTTCCAAAACGTGAACTGCAGGCAACCTCTGCTGTGTTGCCTCTGCACGCTGCCACTGCAGTTCTGGGTGTGCAACCGGCCTGCCGGGCCTCCAGGCGTCGGCCGTTGTGACACGTTTGAGTGGGTGCGCAAGCGTGACAACGAGCTGCATAAGGCTGCGTGGGCTAAGCAGGGCCCGCCCGCCAAGCGCGCTAAGGGCTGATGGGCCTACGGCTGGAATGCTTGATGCAAGCGTTTCTTGTCTCTTGTCATGCACTTGCACCCTAATGACCCAGAGCCGAGCAGCCGGTCAGCAACGCCCTGCAGAGCACCAGCTGCAAGTTGCTGCTGGTGACCTCGCCGCAGCGCGGAACGGACCTTACACACGCAGCGCGCCGTATCATACTTTATGCTCTCCACTGTCTGGTCTCGCCTCGCACTCATTACGCATGGCTTCGCATGGCTTCCCCGTCATCTTCTTTTCGCCTGCTGCACTGCCCGACTACCTGTGCGGGGGCTTCGCAATTTCGCATGTATAATACAGCATGCACACCTACATTCGAAAGCGCCAGGAACAGCCACGCACCCGAACGCCCACGCCACAGAGTACACAGCACGCGTCACACGTTAGCGTACATGCATGCATTCCTGCACCCTGGGATGCTGCTAACCTGGTGCACAACCACATGTGCCGGCGTGGTCAGATTTGGCACGGCTGCACACACGCATACTTGCTCGCCACTCCAAACGCCCATGCACATGCTGCTCCCACATGCCTATGCCCATGCTGCTTCGCATTGACCGCTGATGACTCGTACTCTTCAAAATTGGCGCTATCACGCCAAGCACTACCGTGTCTGCAATCCTTGCGTAGCACATCCGACGATCCGCACGCAGCAGGTGTTAAGTGGTGTTAAGCGGGTGTTAAGTGATGGCTGGGGACGGAGCAAAAAGGCACTCTCGACTCCATCCCTAGCGTTGCACAAGGACCATTATTATGTTGTTGGGACTTTCGGAGCCTGGAGGGCAGGGCGGGGTGGGTGGTCAACACGCCAGCACCACCATCGGCAGTCGAGGCGTTGACGATGCTGTAGTACAAAACCCTTGTTTGACAGCGGCAAGGAAGTCGGGCTGGATAGGCCAGATGAATCGACATTGACGACAAAGCATAAGCAGAACGCTTGGCATTGTCATTGTGAACCAAACACAATGCATTTGGCTGCTTTGACGAATTCGCGCATGTGATGGTCTTCATCCGTACCGCCACAAGCCCATGCACAGCGGTGAGCGTAGTTCGCTGTGCTAGCACCAGTCCGCGGTCCATTGGACATCCTACTATGCGTGTTACCCCGGAAGTTATTCCATACTAAACAATAACCATACTGGTACATCAGAAGCCATTCAGGCAACCATTCATAGGAGCTCATTTGTTCGCCGTGCCGACTGTGACCATCAAGAACGCACTCCCAGCAGTCTCCGCTGCCGCCTTCGGTGCACTTGGCATAAACGGTGCGCCGCCGCCGTATGATATTGTTAGTTCAGAACCCGCATTCAGGACCCGCATCCAGGACCCGCGCTCATGCCACGAGGCCCCAGGTGAGCGCCGCGCGGTGGCGCTGCGCGTCCGCCAGCGCCTTGGCCTTGGCGGCGGCCGCCTTGGTGGAGCGCTTGGCGAACGACTCCAGCAGCGCAGCTTCCGCCTCGCTGCCCTGCTGCTGCAGCACGCCCACGATCGCCAGGCTGTGCTTCTTGGCGGCCAGGATGGCGTGAGCGTCGCCTGCATTCAGCAAGCCGTTCACCATGCACGCATTTCGGGTGAAGTTACGGGCTTAAGGGCAACGGAGCGCTGGCATATGTGGCACTGCCACAGTTTCCAAACTTCATTACCAGGCGTGGGTTGGCATCCCGCAGCCTCGACCACGATTGCCAGTTGAAAGCACTTGCGCAGGCATGGGTGTCGCGCCAAGTTGCATCACGACTCCCAAGTTGCATCACCTCCAGCCAGTCACATCCTCTCCAATCCACGCCCCTCAAACAGCAACACCCCCGCCTACATGCACACACTGCCACACGCATGCATGGACTCCCACGCGCAGGCAACGCACGGCACTAACACTTATGCCAGGCACACACTCGCGTACCGTTCTTCTGTGCGATGGTGTAGCTCGACGACAGCGACTGCTGCGCGGCGTGCGCGTCGCCCAGGCAGGTGAAGAGCGGCGCCAGCACGTTGAGGCAGGCGTACACCAGCGCCTTGGCGCCGGCCTTGGCGTGCGCGGTCTTCAGTGCGCGGCTGCACACCTCCTTGGCGGCCTCCGCGCCGGCCGCGCTGGCAGCACCGCCTGCGGCGCCGCCGCTGCGCGCGAGGCACACGCCCGAGGCCAGCTGGCAGGCCACCACCTCCTGGTGGCCCAGCGTCTGGGCAGTCAGGCTCCTGGCGGGAGGACAACGAAGACGCGACGGGGGCAAGAGTGCAAGAGTCAGGAAGGCGCTGGAATCTGAGTGGGGGAAGGCGCGGTTAGAAGGGAAAGCCCACAATGTTAAACCACAACACAGACTGAGCACTGCGCAGCACCCAGGCACCGGATCCTATCTGGCTATATGCCCTTGCCTCGCCGTCTATGTCGCACGGCTGCTACATGCCTTACAAGTGTTTGCGGCTGCGTTGCAGTCTCAACGCACATGCATGTCACACACAAGTGCTTGAGCGTGTTCGGTACTGATCATCAGTCGCCGGTCCACGCCACTCACTTCTCATCCAGCTTGTACCAGGGGCCCAGCGCCTCGACGGCCGCTGACACGGCGCGCGGGTCGCCCGCGCCTCGCGCCAGCAGCGTCAGCGCCAGCAGCGACGACGCCAGCGCACGAGACTTGTCATCGTGGGCGCCTTGCACGGCGGCCTGCGTGCAGCACCAGCAACACGTGGCCGCACATGCGAGTCATGCACTGCAGGGGGGATATGAATATGTTTACCGTACATGTGCGGTGCAGCATGCCGCCTGTCTGCCTGCATGCGTTTGACGCGTCTCTCACTGGGAAGCGGTTTCATGCGGTGAAGTAATGCAACTGGACTGGATGGTGCAATGGATTCACTGCCAGCAACAGCCCAACGGCTGTCTGCAGGACAGCTGCACCGGTACATGACCGCGCCTTGGCGTCGCCACCAGCAGGCATATGCGCAATGCAGCGCCCCTCACCCCCACCTGGAGGTGGCTGCCTGCCTCCTCATACTCCTCCATCCCGAACGCATACTGCCCCGCAAGCAGGTGCACGCTCGCGCCCAGGCTGCGCGTCAGCGCCGCTGCCAGCTCCGCCGCGCCGTCCTCATCAAGACCCATGGAGCCCGCGCCCGCGCCCGCGCCTGCGGCCGCGCCGGCCTGCTGCTGCTGCGGAGGTGCTGTAGATGGCGGCGGCAGGTCGACTGTGGCGGAGGTGATGAGGGCCTGGCAGGCCAGCAGCCCCTCCCTTGCGTCCTGGTAGGAGCCCTGCAGGCACACACGCGTGGCCGCAAGTTGTACGAGTTGTAGCCCTAGCTTAGCTGATCATTTCATCCCTGCTAACCATGGTTCTCGTGCGCACCAATTGCTGCAGTGGAGCGGCCGCTGCTGGCGTGGCGATGCATGGAGGACGCAACGGGAACAACGCGTGCACGCTTGATTGCGGAGACGTTGCGGGCAGCAAGGCAGGCGCTGGTGGTTGTGCTACACCACGGCGCACAAGCTCGTCACAGATGGCAAGGCACTAAGGTACGCGCGGAGTGCGGCAGAGAGCGGGCTGCTCAAGGTTGTGAAGGCTACTCAGGATGCTGTCAGGATGCACCAGCACAGCCGTGCGGAGCAGCGAGCTTGGATGCAGGCAGTGCGCCGGTTGCAGGACAGGCACAGAGAAAGCATGTTGAACCTTGACCGTCACACCGCTCCGCCAACCATTACAGACACTCAAAGCGCAGCTCTGCCAAGGCGGCCTACCCGTGCCAGCTGGATCTGCGTGGTGGCGATGAGCGTCAGCGCCAGCAGCTGCAGCGCCGGCAGGCGGGCGGCAGGGTCACGCCCCTCCACGCCGTACTGCACCAGCGCAGCACGCAGCGTCGCATCACCTGCGCATCACCACCACCACCGCCACCGCCACACGCGCTGCAGTCAGTGGAGCAACCTGCCTTCGCTGGTCATCGCAGGTAACAGGCAGGCACGCCTTGCTGCATGTGTCCATGGGGCTGAGCAGCAGGCGACGCGCCGGAGAAACATCAAGCAAGCCCCAGCAGCAGAGGGGAAACAGGGCAGAGATGTGCTGGCATATCCGCCACAGCAGTACCAGCATCCAAGGAACGGCTGCATGCCGGCAGCGCATGTATGCACGTAAGCAGAGCGCAAGTGGGGCTGTCCATCGCCATGGGTATGCGGGATTCCTAGCGCCAGCACCGCGACCGGCCGCGGCCACCCCTCCCCCTGGCCCTCCACAGTCCACACGCCTTGCGCACGCAGCTTCGCGCACTCACACACGCACACGGCCACGCACGCAGAGCTACGCCTATGCCGGCCTCTCACTCTTTTGGAGCAGCGGCACGGCCTGGTCCATGCGTCCGTCGTGGCGCTGCACCGTGCCGCACACCAGGTGGACGAGCGCCGCCATGCAGGGAAGATCCAGCCACTCGTACGGCAGCTGCGGCGGCGTGGCACCTGCGCACGACAGGCCAAGGCCCAGCAGGCAGGCACATGCACCCATGCATGCATGCGCAAGTTAGCTGATTGCACAGCAGGCGGGTAGGTAGGCCATGCTGGCAGCCAGACTGATTTGGGTCGGCTCGTACGAGGCATTAGTGGTACCGGTACTTGGATGTCCATGGCACAAGGTGCAGCCATCAACTTGATCAAGTCAAGACACCCTGAACGGTGTGTCTGCCCGCTATGACGATGCCCCCATCGATTAATTCGGGCAGTTGACCACAGGACCCAAGCCCTTGGCCTGTGCAACCTCGTTCCTGGTGATGAGCAGCTCAGCATGCATGCACTGCTGCCTGGTGAATATGTGGTTGTGCAACGCACCATCGTGCTCAACGTCGGCCAGCAGCGCCTGAAGGCCTCGCAAGACTTCAGACTCCTGGGAGGCATCCTTGGGGATCACCTCGCCTGGACCACATCACGGCAGCAGCATGGCAGGATTGCGCACCAAGCATTGCGGGCTTGGCAACGCAGTTGAAGCCGGGGGCTTGCAGTCATGCATCCCCATCCGGGACTTGAGCAGCGATCTGGGTCAACAGCTGATCGACGGGGCAGTGACCCTGCTCACTTATTTGCATATGCATGTGCCCCAGCAAACCCAAATGTGTGGTCGTCGCGAGTACCGCCCTCCACTCGCATGTAAGCGAACGTCGGTGTCAGCCAAGCTCTGGCAAGCTCCCAGTTGGGCGCCAGAAGGACACGCACACCCGCGCAGACAGCAGCCTATGCGTGAGCATCTCGGCAGGCACGCCTGAGTGCATGCACGCTTGTGATGCCAGCTCTGTACCCTCGGTGCTCAGCGCAAGCGTGCTCGTCCGCTGGCAGCCAGCGCTACATCACGCCCTGCAGCATGGTGTGCAACTGCTGCAAGGGACGGCAGGGCCCTTAGCGTGAGGCTGAGTGTGAGGCTGAGTGCGAGGCTGTTGTTCGCTGCCTACGGCTGCTCTCACCTATCATACGACCCTGCCGAAGGAAGAGCAGCACCTGCAGGGCACGCCAGCAAGGCACAGGCCCCACGAAATTCACACAAGCCACCTCAAATCAAGACGCCTGACAGATGAATGCACAAGCGCGTGTACACACCTGGAGAGTATGTACGTGGAGCAGGATGTACTTGAACTCGAGCGGCTGGAAAGCGCTCCTGCCGTCGTCGGACAGCACCTGGTGGCGCACGTTCTTGCGTGCTGCGTCAGCCTTCGCTGCTTGCAGACGTGGGTGCTGCAGGCACAAGTGCAGCTGCATCAGGGCCATAATTGCCTGCAGCCAAGAAGCGGAGGGCATATGCAATTGTCGTTTTTCGTTTGGCCGGCCGGCAGCCGGTGCTGCTGCTGTGTGCACCTTGGTCAGCGAGGGTGGGAGCCCCTGCCAGGCCAGACGTGGACAGTCCACAGTTCACAGCCAACAACATGACATAACGATTGGAAGCTGATTGGCTTACTGCATGTTGCTTGTATCCAAACTGTGCGGCGAATGTCTGTCCCTGCGCTATCGCCTGCTCCGCCTCGTCGAAATTGCCCAGCGAAGCGTGGCTGAGGGCAAACTGCTGAAGCAGCGTGCATACCCAGGAGCCCGCTATCTCCCTGCCAGGATGGTAAAGAATGTGAACAAGACAACACTAAACAAACACCAGCGATGTACACTTGTGTCAGGTAGGCCGCAGAGTGCGTGATTCTGACAGGTGAAAACCGCAGGGCAGAGGCACACCTTTCAGCTGTATTCTGCGCCTTATCCCACAGTGCCACACCCTTGCCATACGCCTCAAACTCTGGCTTGCGCTGCCCTAAGCATCCATAGCACTGCGCCAAATAACTTGTGAGCTCAAGCTTCAGTGCGAAGCTGCCCAGCAGGTTGTCTGCAAGGTATGCCTGCACTGGACACACAAGCGTTAATGGATTGTAGTAGCAGCCAGCGCATCAGGAATAGGCAAACAGCGTACGCAACGCACCGCGCGTTGGAGCTGGTCTCGTGCTTCTGCCACGTTGGTCGTGTGCAGCAGCATGAGGCGTCCTATATTGAGCCTGACACGTGCTTCTGTATCTGACGGAAGTTTTGTGTCAGAGGCTTGAATCAGGCACAGGAGGCAGTGCAGTGCCTGTAGAGGTAGGCCTTCGCTTTCAAACTGCACCGCTAGCCCTGCCAGGGCCTCAGCTTCTGCAGTAGCCATTACACAATACGTGATAACTTTGTAGGAATAAGGACACGCGGGCAGTGTACAAGAGCAGCTTGTTGAGCTGTCTGCCCACTTCAAGCCCGCGTGCTGTGCTGCGAATTTGGCAGTCACATGGGCGGTACGCCCTTTGGAGCGTGAAGCTTGTACGTCTTTGTAAGTTGTCTCCTCTGTCTTACCGCTCCGAACGACGGTCCTGACTTTAAAGCAATCCCCTTGTTGAACGCTATGTGCAGGAGGCCATGGCTGCAACATTCTTGCCAGTTCTCGACTACAGCGTAGGTTCAGGAATCAATATTAGGGATGAGGCGCGAGAGCAGCCAAAAGACCTTGCCCCCAAGGTTGGACCAGGAGCTGTGAGTGACATATTTGGCAGCCTGACAGCACAGGGCGCATCGAAGGCGCACACTACTGTGCCTGTCACTGAACAGCATGAGCTTGGGCTCAGCAAATGGCCCGAAAAGCAGGCAAAGCTTGCAGTCCGGACTGGCAGGGAGACGGTTTCTGTCAAGGCCAGCAATTGCTCTGCGGCTCCACAGGAGGCTGGTGCGAGTGGCACACAGGAGGCATTCCACAGGAAGCGCTCACAAGCTGTGTTTGCGGGCATGCTGCGTTTGCTCGAGCACGGTGCAAAGGACGAGGAGGAGCTTCTCAACTATGCCAACCCCATGAGCGAAGCAGAGCTGCTGCAGGTGGCAGAGGAACGTGCCATTGCAGGTAGGCACCGACCGAGTGATCACGTGTCGGCCGTCACACAGGAGAACCCTGCTTGGTGGGGGCTGGGTAATTACCCAGGTTCATGTGCACCGTTATGCATAGGCTATGCATGTGGAAGCTATTACGCTGTTTCCAGCCAGTTTTGGAGGCGTTTTGTCTGCACCACAGTAGGCACGTGCGCAACTCCCGCACCTGGTTGGTGCCCTGCCGACTGCCGGCATATGCCTGCTGCTGCAGGGAAGTGCGGCAATCCTCTCTGCGCCAACGGCTGGAAGCTTAAACAGCCAATGGTCAGGCTTCGGGGTGCTGTGCTGGAACTTACCGACGCGAAGGCGCAGCACTTTTGCTGTGGCAATTGTGAGGATTTCACGGCAGCGTTTGCTCAATCGCTGGGAGACCCCCTAGACCGCCTTCAGCCCAGCATGAGAGAGCTTGTTGCTCCCAGCCACAAGCCTCTCAGGTGAGCACATGCCGTGCAGAAGCGCAGGCTTGTGCCCTTCAGGCCTGCGTCACAACCCTTTGCAGTAACTCTCGAGTGCGAAATGGCACCCTAAAGCACAGCACCTGCATGCAGACGAGCAAGGCCTCATGGCCTGCTCTCTCGGAGTTCACAGGCTCAAAGGCTTGGCTCAGGAGGGCTTGCACCTTGCTTGCCAGAACCGTGCGTTTTGACAGGTGGTCACTGTCCACGTGCGTCAGCTGGCTGCCTTGGACGAGATCCACATGAAGTACAACCTGTACCGCATGCATGCCAGCCGCGATTTTGCCCAAGCCAATGCACGTGAGGGCTCCTGGTGCTGAATTCCATGGCTCAGGCCCACGTGCAGCGCGGTCGCCCTCGTGTTGAGGAGCGTTTTGGGCTCCGCCATGCGCGCTGCACCTGCACTACTCGTCAAATTTGTCAAGCAGGTGGTACCCGCACACGTACGCATGCATCCCCATGCTTTGCACGTGCGCATCTGCAACGTCGTGTGCGCGCGTCCCCTCGTGTTACGCAGGCGTGGTCAAGAGCACGTGGCAGCGCAGGGCAACGGCGTCACCACGATGTTGGCCACCATCAAGGAGCGGGACCCTGCTGCTGTGGCGTCTGAGTCTCAGGCCATGGCCGCGTCGCTGGCCGCACTGGCGCAGGCGCAGGGCACGAATCAGGCCGCGGAGTCATCCCGGGCTGTGGACAGCTATGTGCCGAAGGAAGCGGCTCCGAGACCGAAACCGCAGATCCAGCAGCAGTGCCGCCACCCATGCGACGTCAAGCCTGCCCCAAAGGCGCAACCAGCGGCAGCACCCGCAGCGACAGCAGCAGCAGCACCCAATACCAACGCTGCCAAAGCGCTTGGTGTCGCCCCCGCGGCCGTCGGTGCTGGTAGCAATGGCGTTGCAACTGGCTTCACATCCAACGGCGCCAGCAACGCTGCCGCTACTCCTGCTGGCAGCGAGGCACATGCAGGCGGCAAGCAAGCAGGCGTTGTGGGGGGCGTGCTGGTGCCGTCCGCACTTGCAAGCGTGTCTGGGCAAGCCGGCGGCGCTGCGGCGGCGCCACGTGCTGCGCCTGAGCAGTGGACCGCGCCCGCACTCAATGCTGCCAGCCCTGCTCAGCAGCCCGGGGATCAGCCTGCTTCGGACGCCGCACAAAGCGACTGCAGCACAGCCGACAGGTGCCTGCATCGCAGCCACAGCGCTGACGAGGAGGCCTGCACCGGCGCGGAAAGCGTGCTCCTCCGCAGCCATAGCATGGACCAAGGCGGCAACAGGAGCGAGGCCGGTGTGGACGGCGGCAGCGGCGGCGGCGGCCGCACCTTCAAGCAGCCGCTGCGCTCGAGCCTCAAGGGCGCACGCAGCGCGCAGCGCGGCAGCGGCAGCGGCGACGGCTCGGGCTCTGCCGCCGACAGCTCGGAGGTCGCTGCGGCAGACGCCAGCCCTCCGTTGGCGGTCGCATCCCCACCGCTGCCATCCTTGTCGCCCTCCCAGCAACAGCAGCAGCAGCAGCAGCAGCAGCAGCAGGAGCGCGAGCGGCGCGTCAAGTTTGCCAACCACCGGGTTGAGTACCGGCTGCCCTCGCAGCCGGATGCGCCCAAGCAGCAGCCTGTGCTGGTCTTTGCCGTCGACGACGGCGTTCCCAGCGGCGGTAGTGGCAGCGGGCTCAGGGGCGGGCGGGGTGCTGCCACGGGCTGCCTGAAGCTTGCTGACCTGTCTGACCTGCCCGCTCACGAACGGACGGCGGCGGCTGCAGCGGGCTTGGCGCCAGGTACAGGATGGCATGCGTATGCATTTGGGAGGTACATGCCTGTGAACGCAGAGGTGATGAGTTGCTGTGTGCGCTCGTGTGCATATGTTCAAGCTTGTAGGTAGACGTGAGACATCATGCCAGCCTTCGCATCCGTCCCACGCAGCTTTGCCAGATGCTACTTAACCTGTTGCATGCGCATGTGCAACTGGGCCACCTGGCTGTTGTCATGATTGCAGCTGTCAGGAGCATATCAGCCCGGCTCGCTTGTGGTTCCAGCTGATGGCTCTTCCTGCTTGGCCACCACTGCTTGTATTTTCTGCTTGTCGCAACGGCAGGCGGAGCGGACCACTTGACCGGCGGCAATGACATTGCGCGGGCATGGTTCCCCCCGTCGGCCGGCGGTGTCGGCGTCGCCCTGCCCAAGCACGCCAAGCAGCCCTTCCCGTCCTCATCCTCATCTTCAGGACAACGCCAGCGCCTGGCGGCATCCGAGCCGCCCTCCTGCTTCTCCGCGGCGAAGCCAGGCTCCGACCAGCGCAAGTACGTCCCGCACCCGCTCGCGCGGCCCGGGCGTAAGACCGTGATGCTGCCCGGGCCGATGCACCCGTACATTACGCGGATCATCCCCTCGTCCTCAGATTCAACCTCCTCCAGCTCCGCCACGTCCGCGCCTTCAGTTCCAACCGCCAACACTCGCCAGGTTTCGAAGCCGACCTCGCTAACATCACGAGGGTATGTTAGCGACAGCTGTGTGGCCGAGTCCTCCTCGCCTGCCCTGTCTTTCTCCTCTGCGGGCCCATTGCTGTCTGCGTCATCGCGGGATGCAGCGCTGGACGCAGCAAGCAAGGGTGGTGATGGCGCGGAAGCCTCCTCTGCGCCGCCGTCCGCGGACGCTGCGCCACCGCCGGCTGGCTCCCCGCAGCGCTCTCCCTCCACTTACGAAAATGATCAGCGTGCAAGCAGCACCGCAGCGCCGTTGCCCCGTGACTGCCACACAGAAGAGGAGCTGTTTTCAGAGCAGCCGGGTGCGTCTGCGGCGGCGACAGCAGCGGGCCGCTCCCGAGTGCACGTTGTGCGCATTGCCAGCAGCCATCCGAAACCGGCAGAGAAGGCGCCGACGGCTTCGGAGCCGGGCCTGTATGACTCGGACCAGGATGACCCAGATCGTTCGGAGGGGGAGGCTGATGACGGTACCGGTTTTGACATGCGGGATGACGCTGGCTCAGACCTTGACCCAGATGAGATGAGCAATGCGCTGTATGCTGGCTCTCTGCGGCCTGCGGATGAGCAAGGCGAGGACGGCAGTGGTGAGGAAGGCGGCGCCGATGATGCTGATGACGATGACGCTGGCAGCAGCGGCAGCGTCAGTGACCGTGAAGAGCATTCAACCACTGCCGCACGCCGGCAGCAGGACATCAACGCTGCTGCTGCTGCTGAGGCTCGCAAGCAACAGCCTGGCAGTCGGCTGCGCGCCAGGCCTGCGCCAGTGCTGAAGGCTGCGGCAGACCGCAGCGGTGGCGGCAACAACAGCGGCCGTGGAAAGGCCTCGCCGCGAGGTGGGGCAACAGCAGCAGCCGGAGGTACGGGGAGGGGCTCCCAAAGCGCCCCGTCGCCTCTCATCACGCCCACCAGCCCCAGCCCTTCCTCCTCCTCCCCTCCCACATCCTCAGCCTCGTCTTCCGCTGCTGGCACATCGGACGGTGCAGAGTCCAGCCTGAGCAACAACAGCTCCGGAACCGGAACCGGCTCCGGAACCGGCAAGGCCGGCTCCAGGCCCACGCGCTTCACGACCCTGGAGGAGGAGACGCAGAGGGCGGTGGCAGCGGCGGCGGCGTATCGCGACGAGTTTGACTCGAGCGACGACGGCGGCGGCGATGGCGGCGACGACAATGACGACACCGCTAGCAACGCGTCTGACCAGGACACCATGAACATCACGTGAGCATTGAGGGTATTTCATTTGAGACGAACGTCAATCATCCATGAGTGCCTGATTGGCCAACAGCTGCAAAGTCAATCAATGAGTCAAGGGCATAACAAGCTGGCCCGCATCCGCATGGACGCATGCTTGCATTGCATGGTTCCCCCGCTTGGAGGTGTTGCCATAGTCAGTGACATGTTCAGGCATGTGGGTGTGAAGCTTGGTGGTGTTGATGCTGGCACCGAATGTGTTGACCAAGGCTCATTGTGCGCATGCTGTTGCCCACCTGCTTATCAGGATGTCCCTGCCGTTGTTCGGCAGCGTTCCGCGGCAGTACCGCATTGAGCTATCGCAGTACAACGAAGTACAGGTGGCGCTGAGCAGCTGGGTGGATTGCTACGTGGTGGACTACCTGCTCCATGGCACCAAGCCTGGCGCATCACCACAAGGTAAGATGGCACACGGCCTCCACACCATGGCCCGTGCACCGTTGCTTGTTTCCTTCCGTCTTGCCTTCCTCCTGCATGTCAGCATGTTGTTGATAGTGCTAGTGGTGTAGCTAGCACTGTACTAGCACTGTACTGCATGCGTACGCAATCACATTACGCCCCCTCACCTGACACTGCAGATGCAAGCAGCCGTGCCGCCCCCAACACCGCACGCGCCGATGACAGCGCGCACGACAGCGGCACCCACGACGTCGCGGCAGCGGCGTGGGGCGGCGGCGGCGTGCCCAGCAGCGCCACCATGCACGCGCGTGCCGCGCTGGCGGCGCAGCTGGACCGCCACCTGCCGGAGGTCCTCACAGACCTGCGCGTGCGCGTTGCCATGGCAGATGTGTCCAGGGAGCTCTGCTGCCTCGTGAATGCGCTCAGGTAGGCTGCTGCCTGGCTCAACCCGCTTCAAGTGCGTACTGCAAGGTGCAGTGCCGCGCTCCGGTTACTGACAGATGAGATCGTACCCTGAGCGTTCCTCAAGTGACCCCTGCAAGCGTGCGTTGATCACATGCAACAGCGCAGTTGCATGTGGCAGCAGCAGCTGCAGCTGCGGTTGTCCTCTATCGGACTGTGGTACGAAACAATCCAGCAAGCCCGGTTTAGACGTAGCTCATCCGCCATGCCCTGTTGCGGCCTCTAATGCAATCTGCCAGTGCAATGTACCACTGCATCATAGCGCTGGTCGTGCAGCAGCTTGACCGCAACCTCAACAGACCGTGTGGTACGCTTGCTTTGCGAGGAAGACAGAAGGATGTTACAGGAGATATAGCCAGGGGCTGAACCATTGTGGCTGTGCTGGTCCCGCTCGTGCTGCATACAGGATGCCCGGCTCGGTGCCGTCGCTGACGTCGGCCCAGTGGCTGCTGCTGCTGGCGGCGCTGCTGCGCGGGCTGTCGCTGCACCACCTGCCGGCGATCTCGGAGAGCCTCAGCGGCGCGGCCGCAGAGGCGCGGCTGGCAGGCGTGCTGGCGCGCGGGGGGTACGAGCTCGCGCACTGGCACGCGCTGGTGGACCTCCTTACCAACCCTGATTTGTAGCCTGGCTGCTACCCCGCTCGAGTGTCGACGAAAGACATAAATGTACACGTCTTGAGCCCGCGCCCCCTCTTGGCAACTACAACTGCCTGAGGTTTGCGAACATGAGGATTTGCATAACAATATTCATTTTATGAGGCGACAAGCCGTCAATGGAGGTGGCTTCCTGCATTCGGCTGAGCTTTGTGCGCATCAGGCACTTGTACGGGGTGCGGTGACGCTGCTTACCGCACAGGCCGGGTAGTAAAGTTTGCATGGATTGGCTTGCCCCGATGCAAATAAGAAAGGGCGATCGAGGGTTGTCCTCGTGTGATTGGTCGCAGTTGCCGTCCCTACCCCCCTTCACGACCGCTGCACAGTGCATGGGCCACATGCAAGCCTTCTTGGCTGGCCCAGGGCATGACGTACACGCAGTTGAGCGCTACTCGCGGCACATCCTGTGTGTGCGGCCGTGCCCACTTAGCACGCATTGTATGTGTCGTGGTTGCGACGCTAACGAGGTTGGCGCTCTCTGCCGGACAACAGCTTGTTCCTATCGCAGCTTGTCCTTTTTCCTTATGTTGCCTGGTGGTTTATGTGCTGTACTGCCCCGGGGTCTCACGCTTGTGGGTATTGCATTGTGCGGTTGTAAAATTGTGTGCCACTACGTATGCCATCACCTTGTGCCATTGCGAGGTCTTTGCGTGTGCAATGGTGTTGTTTGGTCGAACAGTGCTGGGGCATTCTTTTCGGCTGCGTGCAAGCCGCCTGACGCATGCAGCAGGTTTGTGTATCGGTGAACGTCTGTGTGTCTCGTCACCATCCTGATACGTGTATGTGTGTGAGGTTTCTTTGTTCCCGTGTGGCCGTACAGTGTGCATATGCGTGGGGACATAAACTGCACCTGACGGTGGCGAAGGTTCTGGGCTGATCCGGCGGCTGCCGCGAAACGAACAGCATGTGTGTATGTGCGTTTCACCTCCGCCCCCACAGCCTGTCGTCCCTTGTTGGTATGTTGTGACCTTGGGCTTCCGTTGTGCGGGGTTGAGGTGTGCCACTGCCATTCGTCGTGCCTCACAGCTGGTCGCATGCACAGCATGTGCAGGTTTGCTGGAGTCGTACCTTGCTGTAGTGGTGCATTGCGCTGGCGAGGGGCGGCGTACCGCACACTGGTGCACCATTGCCAGGCTTTCATCTGCCTGTCTGGCTGCATAGCCTCACACCAATGGTGCCGTACTGTACTGTCGAGACCACAGCATGCCCACCTGTGCGGCTTGTAGCAACGCTGCCTGGTTACGCTTATTGTCTTGCGTTGAGCACCCTTGCCCGTGCGCTATGTTGTCGACGCTCGTGTGCATGGAAACATCTGCACGTTGGCGCTCAATTGCAATTGCTGCTGCATTGCGTTTTCGTTGCTGTGCGCTTGACGTACCGGTAAGGCCAGCATCCGCTGCGGTGTGGAGTTGGGCCTCCCACCTTTCCTCGCTCCAGTCGGGGCGGGCAGCTGCCAACAATACCCTACAGCGTGCACCCAGCCGAATGCAGAAGATGGCCTCTCAACCGCACGCGTTGGGTTTGCTTTACGCATGATACGCTTTGTGCGGCGCGTAATGCTAGATCGCAACACGGAAACGTGTTTCGATGTACCGGTAGCGTGGGTAACTATATCTGTACATGCTATGTCATGTTATGTTGGCGTCAGGAGCGTGCAAGCCGCGTCCCAAGCCCATGCTCCCCCCCAAAAGGGGGATGGGAGGGTGCACACCATAATGGAATGTCGTTGCCTGGCAATGTGGCGGGCGGGGGGAAGTGGTTGTGCATTCAGCCGTTCAGGTGTTCACCCAATGCAGAATAAAAATGCCCCATGTGTCCATGCATGACTTCACCCATCAAGGCCGATCAAAGGGCACGTGTTTTGTCAGTCGCGAGGCTGCAGACATGCGCTGACCCACGCACGCGTGCTTTGCGGTGTGTAACCTCGGCGATGTGTGCTTTGCCCTTAGCACTGGCTGTGTGCCTTATTAAACAGCTGCCGGCCATGACATGGAAGCCTGAATCTGCAGCTACCGTTCCAGTGCTGTTGCGTGGACAGGACCTGGACAGCAGCGAATCGCCCAGCCTATGACACCTGGGGGCATGCATCCGCTGCACTGCGTCCGTTGCACAGCCTCTCTTGCATGCATGGCGCCGAGGGCGGGCACCTCTTGCATGTGGCAGCTGCTGCCGGTCATGGTCAGTGGTGGTCCACCCGCGGTGGTCCACCCGCATAAATACTTTACTTTACTGTACAGTGTAACGCTGGGGTGGGCTACGGCTCGGATAATGTGCTCATGCATATGCACCAGCAGCGGAGCCCGCTACGCTGTGTGGCTTGTCACACGCCGGGTGTACCTGAGGCTACGAATCCGCAATACCGGCATACCGTACATACACTGCTGCAAGGACAGCAACTGGTATGCGCTGGCTAGACCATCAGACCACTGCCATGAAGGGATGAGCACAGCACCAAGTGTCCGAGCAATCGCACAGACCTGAGAGATTTCACTTTCTAACCGCAGTCGATTCCGCAGCCGGCCAGTAACCGACTCATGCATTGCGTACGACCAAGAGCAGCCAAAATGCTGGCTGTGTGCATGTGCACCGCACGTCAAGGCACCGGGGCTATCCTACGTCTTTTGCATGCACATGCTTGCTTGTATAGCTGTTGACGTGCGTTTTAGGTGGTCAGCTATTGTTGGAGGGTGTGTGTGTGCGTGCTTAGCGCCTTCCACCCGTGTAGACATCAAACATCGCGCGCGCGCGTGAGATGGGCTGCGCATCCCTCACGAAATATGCATGCCTGCGTTGGTGCATCTTGCGGCCGCCTAAAGTGCAGTGTGCGTCGAGCTGCTGGTGCGCTCAGGACCGCTGTGCCGATTCCCTAGGAACGTTTGCCATGTTGCTGTCGGTGCACAGCTGCCCCAGACTACCACCTTCGCTTGTGAGACCTCTTAGCTTACTTGCCAACTTACTTATACTTCTCTCCCCCATTGCGGTGTCTGCTATCCAACACTCAGCCACCCATGTTGCGCAAGCCCGTAGCAAACAGCACGTTGCAGATTGCACACCACCAAGTGAACCTACACAGGACCATATCCTTACAACCCTGACGTGTAACAAGGAAATATGCCTATCCTCCAGTTTGCGTTACCGCGTAGGGCAGGCTCCTGATGAATGCAGGACAGGCGGTGCTGGGTGGTGCTTGTTTTCAAGCATTGCCTCCCCAAGCGTGTCTTGCCACCATGAGGACGCAGCGAACCCGCAATAGCACAACGCAAGCCGGACGCTAGCACTGTTCTCCACGCTGTATGCCAACACGCTGAAACTCGCCGGCTGAGACTCCCCTCCTCAAATGTCATCTTGACCTGCTTTGTCTTTAGCCTTCCCGACGCCACGTTCAGGAAAGCGTCGCAAAAATGACTTATTTCAAGACCATGGAACGGTCGGCCACGATGGCGTTTTGCCCTCAGGCCCCGTTCCTGGCGATGGGCACAGTTGCTGGAGCCATAGACATGAACTTCTCCACTTCGTCAGTGCTTGAGGTCTGTTGCTTCGGCATCGAGTGTCAAATTGACCACACAGCCTATCAGATTGATGTTGCCCTGTCCTGGTTGCAAGCTGCAATCTCTCTGATCGCTGTTTGCGACACCTCGCGTGCTTACCGTGTCGCAGATTGCAGCCTTGGACTTCTCCTCATCTGGCGAGCAGCTGCCAGTCATCGGCAGCATTACAGCCCCAGAGCGCTTCAACAGACTAGCCTGGGGCCAGCGTGTTGTTGATGGTGCTGCACAGCCGGTGAGCTTGGCTCGATCACGCCTGCAGTTTGTGTACCATGCTGTGCTGTGTGTGCCTCGGCTGTGTGACAAGCTATGCATGTTGCTCTATTTCCATGTCACTCATGATATTGATTCCCCTGCCTCTGCTATGCAGTTGGGGATCCTCGCTGGGGGCCTGCTGGACGGCTCGGTGTGCCTGTGGGACCCCGCAGTGATCCTCGACAAAAACGCCAAAGCGGAGCACCGGTCTCCGCTGCTGGCAAAAATGCAAAAGCACACTGGGGCGGTAAGCATACACGGTCCTATCAGCAACCCTCCGTCCGCTGTCCCCAGGCAGTGGTCGGTCATCGTGTGGGCAATTGACCAACACATGGCATGTCCTCGATGTGCAGGTCCGCGGTCTGGAGTTTAACTCGTTCAGTCCAAACCTTCTGGCCTCTGGTGCTGCGGACAGTGACTTGTGCATCTGGGACCTGGCAAAGCCCTCCACGCCATCACTGTACCCAGCCCTGAAGGTGAGTTGCATCAACGCTGCAACTTCCCTCTGACAACCTCTGCATCGGGTGGGCCCCCGCAGCCTGTGCCTCTGGTGGGCATGAATACCAGCTTAGGCTTACACCATTTCGGCTTGGGCTTGCTGGGACGCAGGGTGGCGCGGCACCCGGCGTTCCTGCAGCAGGCGAAATCACTTACGTGGCTTGGAACAAGAAAGTCCAGCACATCTTGGCGTCATGCAGCACGAACGGCAGCTGTGTTGTTTGGGATCTAAAGCGTCAGAAGCCTGTCATCAGCTTCCGCGACCCCAACAGGTGCGTTGACAGGCGTGCACGCCTGGTGGACGCTCTAGTACAGCGATCCCAATCTTGGTTGCTGCGCTGCATGCTTCTGAGCATGTCATAAACGCCGCTCTTGCCTTTTTCCTTTTGCAGCCAGCGGCGCGCTTCGGTCCTGCAGTGGAACCCCGACATTGCCACGCAGCTGATTGTAGCATCAGATGATGACCGCTCACCCACTCTGCAGATGTGGGACCTGCGCAACAGCGTTTCCCCGCTCAAGGAGTTTGTGGGGCATACCAAGGTGTGCCCATGAGTGCTAATTGGTGTTTGGCGCAAAGCGGAAGTACACACCACGCGTGATTGAGTCCTTGGACGCGCCCCGACAAATGTGCGGTGCCCTTGTGCAGGGAGTTTTGGGCATGGCCTGGTCAACCTTTGACTCGTCCTTGTTACTCTCCAGCGGCAAGGATAACCGGACTGTTTGCTGGGACGTGCACACAGCGGAGATCATTGGCGAGCTGCACACAACAAACTGGAACTTTGACGTGCAGGTGTGGCTTGCTGATGGGTTTGGTGGCAGCAAGCCTGCTTGGGTTGTCTGTTGGCTTCGTGGAGCACATTACTGCACCACTGACCTCTGTGTCTCCTGCTGCGTTTCACAAATATGCAGTGGAGCCCGCTGCTCCCAGGCATATTCGCCGCAGCGGCGTTCGATGGCAAGCTCGGCCTGGCCAGCCTACAGACGTGCACAGGGGCCAGGATGACGGAGGTTGTGAACCCTGACTTCACAGTGTCACACCAGGTGACTGGTGACGCTGTGCCGCTGAAGAAGGCGCCAGCATGGATGAAGCGCCCCTGTGGTGCAACGTTTGGTTTCGGTGGCAAGCTGGTGTCGTTTACGAACCAGAAGGTCAACACGACGGACGCAGCGGGGCACGCCAAAGTGGTGGAGCACGGCGTGGTGACGCTTAAGCAGGCAAGGCGGGCATTGGTGCTGCATGCTTGTCCACAAACGATGCCAGAAACCGCTGCCTCCAGCTTGAGCAAGCACTGCCCTCTGACTCTGCTGTGTGCTCGAACCTCGAGTGCGAGGAAGGGGTGGATGTGGTACATTACGTAGCGCCTGACTGCGGGCGCAGCACCACAAAGTAATGCTACACAAGCTGTCGGAGCAGTTGCGCAGCGCATCACCATGTGACCTTCAGCATGCGCACAGCCAAGGCCACACACCCACGCATGCGCGCATGCATTAGGCATGCAGTGAGCTGAATGCTGTCTATGCCTGCATGCGTGCCTCTCACTATTGTGCCCGTGCGTGCAGATTATTACTGAGCATGACCTCGTGTCCCGCTCCGAGGCGTTTGAGGCAGCCATCCAGGGGGGCAACCTGACCACTCTGCGTGACTACTGCTACGCCAAGGTCAAGGCGACGGCCATGCCGCCGCCTGAGGCGGAGACGTGGTCGTTCCTGGCGGTGCTGTTTGAGGGGGACGAGGCACGCAGGTGAGCGAAGGCAGGGCCCACGTTTGGTTGATCAAGGCCGAGCATGATGTGATGGTGTGACTTCTTCGTTGTCCAGGACATGCAGGGCGTTGCTCCAGTCTGTGCACCTGAAAGCTTACCCAGGGCCATACATGGTCGATCGTGCCAGGCCAGATGGTGGCCGAGCCCAGATGGTGGCCAGGGAGGGGCTGGAGATACCCACGCCTGCCAGTGTCACGTGGGCCAGACAGCAACCTGAGGTGACATTGGAGCGAAGCTCCTAGTAGTGTTACCGACACCATGGCAGTGGACGCAGTCATGCATGTGCCAGGTGCAGGGGTGCATCGCGTGTCGGCCAGTGCGAGGCCACGCACTCCATGCAGCGCTGCACATGACTCTTTTGTGACACCTGGCATACCGACTGCAACGTCTTGGACAGCGCGACAGCATGTAAGAAGTCGATTGCTGTGCAAGCTTTGCGTATTTGCGTATGGCTGGTTTCACCGGGTGGGTGTGGTGGTGATGCCGCGCAGGACGCTGCTGTCCAACCTGGGCTTCAAGGACGTCCCGGATCGGCCCAGCGAGAACGGAGTGGACGCGGCAGCAGCGGGCGTGGACGGACTGCACTTGGACGGTGAGGCGTGTGGCCCGGCCTGCCTCACACAGCCGCTCTTAATCTGCAGGGCCTTGACGCACATCTGCTGCTGGCGCTTGGGCTTGTCTTGCACCTGCATTCGCGTGCGCCACCAGCCCATGGGCACCACTGCAGCAGAAAGCTACACGCGGTGTCAATGTGTGCGCTGCGCCCTAAGCACGCCTCAGCCACCATCAGCAACCAGTCATTGAGGTGGCGGGTGCTGCCTTGCTTAGCTCGTCCAGCGCGACTGCAACAGGATATTTACTCTGATTTCCATCTTTGGTTCACCATTTTGCATGCCGGTGTTCTGCTGGTTTGCGCATGCGGACCACGTGCACCATCACTTGCCAGGCACCAACGTGGAGCTGCTGCACCCCGCGGGCAGCCTGGGCGGCGCCAAGGCGGCCGCGCAGGACATGCTGGCGCTGCAGGACGACCCCGACTTCTTTGACAAGCTGGAGGATGAGGTTGCGGCGCCGCCGCTAGCGGACGCCGCATGTGAGTATTCATCGCCACGCCCGGTGCGGGTGCGGGCTCCGTAGCAGACAGCTCTGCTCAGCTCTGCTGCTGCTGCTGCTGCTGCTGCTTTCGAGCGGCACGCTTGTGTAGCGTTCTGAGGTGGTGTGAGACACTTGCAGGCTGCAAGTCTCTCATACTACCTAGGAACGCTACACAAGCGTGCCGCCCGAAAGTTACGCAGCTTGCAGCTGAGCGCTATTCCACAGCCGCATGCTGACGCTTGAGGGTAAAGGGGGTATGAGTAGCATGATGCTGATGGCGGTCATGCGTCTCATGATGGTCTCTCATGGTACGCACGCTGCCATTCTGAATCCTCTCATTCTTCGCCGCCCGCGTGCGCGCGTTGCGCCGTGCAGCCAAGGATGCAGCCGGCGCGGGGGACCATGGCCCGGTGTCGCCCGGGCGCGGCGCCGTCCACTCCAAGGGGGAGCTTGAGGAGGAGATCCTCAACGCGCTCACCGTCGGCAACTACGCTGCCGCGGTGGACCACTGCCTTGCCGCGCACCGCTACGCGGACGCGCTGCTCATCGCCAACACCGCCGGCAAGGACCTGTATCAGCGCACGATGCACCGCTACGTGAAGAAGTGCCCGCACCCCTACCAGGCGATCGTGCTGGCCAACATCGACGGCGACTACGTCAGCCTGATCAAGACGCGCCCCGTGTCGCAGTGGCGCGACACGCTCGCCATGCTCGCAACGTACACCGACAGGTAAGAAGCCCCGAAGTGTGTGTGTGTGTGTGTGAGTGTGATGAGCGTAGAGCTGATTCTGCGGGGGGTGGGGGGCATTCTGTGCCGGTAGAAGGGGCTCGCCTGGACGCCCCGTGTGCTTGCATGCTTGTGCGAGGGCGAGACGTGGTGTGGTTTGAGCGGCGGGGTGGGTGAAGCTGTGCACTGACCCCCGCTGACTGGATAATGCGTCACGCCTTGCCCCGCTGCTGCAGGGAGAAGTTCCGCTCCCTGGCCGACACATTGGCCAACCGCCTGGCGCAGGTGAGCGCGCCTGCATGCATGCTGCATGCTGCCTGCAGCAACACATGCCGCCAGCCACCCAGCAGGTTCGGCAGGCCAGGCTGTGGTCTTTAAACAAGGCTCCTTGCCAGCTATAGCATCCTCCGTTCCTCCCTGCACTTATATCTTCCCGTATCCCCTGCACCCATGTCTGTTCTGGATCTATTCCTGTTGCAACGTGCAAGTAAGTTATTCCGCTACAACTAGAAAGCAAGTGCACAGGTTACCACAAGTGGGTGAATGCTGTGCACATCGGCTGTCAATCCTACAGGCGGGCATGCAGCACGAGGCGTCGCTATGCTGGATTTGCGGCGGCCACACGGACCAGGCGGTCGCGTACTGGGCCAAAAGCACGCAGGGCGCAGGCACGCCGGTTGACAAGATGCAGGTGCGGGGACAGCAGGGCGCGACCGAGATACGCTTGAGGCCATGTTGGTAATAAAGCATGCATTGGCGGATGCTAGCGGTCTTGCATTTGCAACAAGGATTTTGAAATGTACGCCCCACTGTGTCGGATGGGGCCCCATGCAAGCAGTCATTCCCAGGTCTCGCGTTAGCAAGGGTCATGCCTGATGCAGAGGTCATGTTTGCTTCTGCTGTTCCGCGTCCTGCCGCACGCAGTTGCAGCCACAGCATGTCCGCAGGTTCTCACCGCAATGCAAAAATATAGGCATTACGCCTGCTGCACATATGAGAGCAGGCACACGGTAGCAGCTGCAGAACCCACAGGTCGTTGGCTAAGTGTCCCCTGCCTGGCATACCGGCACTCATGTGCTGCACCTACGCAGAGCGTGGTGGAGAAGGCGGTGGTGATGGGCCTCGCGCCCGGCGTGTCCACGGCGCCCAGCGAGGGCGTCAACAAGGCCTCGCACTCGCTGTCGGAGCTTGTCACCTCGTACGCCTCGCTGCTGGCGTCCAACGGCCGCATGGCCATGGCGCTGGACTACCTCGACCACGTGCCCGGGGAGGCCGCCACCGCCGTCGCCATCCTGAAGGACCGCATCTACCGTGCGGGCGGCGTGCCGGCCACCGCCAACATGCACCCGCCGCCCTTCCCGTTTATCCTGGAGCAGGTGCACCCCGCGGCGGCGGCGGCGGCGGCGGCGTCAGCCGCCGCCGCTGCTGCTGCTGCCAAGGTGAGCTTGCTGCCCGCTTGGTTGCACCCCTGCTGCTTGAGAGGGCAGGATACGGGCCCCTGCGTTGGAAGTTGATGCGTTGTATTGAGGTGTTGTGGGATTGAGCCATCGTCATTGTGCGGTTTCTGTGTGTGTCTTCCTCCTGCAGACGAGCACGTCTGCGCCCAGCAACAACGCGTACGGGTACACGCAGTCGCCCGCCACCACCACCACAGGCTACAGCGCGTACGCGCAGCAGCAGGGCCAGTACGGCCAGCCGGCGGCCGCGGCGGGCGGCTACGGCGCGCAGCAGCAGGCCAGCAGCGCTTACGGGCAGCAGCAGCAGCAGCAACAGCAGCAGCAGCAGTACGCGACCACCACCACGAACCAGTACGCGGCGTCAGGGTATGCTGCTGCTGCGCCCGCGGCAACCGCATACTCGATGGCGCCGCAGGCCGCCGCGCCGCAGTACAACACGCAGTACAGCCAGCCTGCCGCGCAGCAGGGCTACGGCACAACAGCATCCACAAACGCGTACTCGCAGCCTCAGCAGCAGGCGCAGCAGCCCGCCGCGGCGGCGCAGGGCGGGTACAGCGCGTATTCGCAGCCTGCTGGCCAAGCGGGCGGCGCTGGCGCGTACCAGGCGGGGGGTTACGGGGCTCAAGCAGGCGGCAATGCGTATGGCAGCACTGCTGCGTACCAAGAGCCGCAGGGGGCCGTGTACACGGCCAAGCGGACCGCGCAGGCAGCGCCGACGTTCGCTCCCACCACGGCGCCCGCGCCCCCGGTGCCGTCGCAAGCACCGCTGCCGAGCAGCACGTCTGCAGGGGGCGGCCCCCCGCCAGCGCCGCCAGCCATGCAGCAGCAGCAGCACGCATACGCGCCCGCTCCGGCCGCCGCCCCGCCGCCGCCGGCGCCCCCCGCTGCGGCGGCAGCACCGTCCCCGGCGTTCTTTGTGCCCGCCGCAGCGCCGGCGCCGGCGCCCATGCAGCAAGGCGCGTTCAGCGCGGCCGGCATGCCCGGGCCGCCGATGCCTAACTCGATGGCGCCACCCGCACCGTCCTCACAGAAGCCCGCTGCGCCCGCCGCGCCGCCCGGCCCGCCCGCCAACATCAACGTCGGCACCGCCGACACATCAAAGGTGCCTGCGGAGCAGCGCCCCATCGTCACCTCGCTCACCAACCTCTTCAACTCGTGTGTGCCGCTCGCCAACAACCCAGGTGCGCGCCGTGCAGTGCCGGGGCGTGCAGAGGACCCACGTCCGTTCCTGGTCGGATCTCCCTCCTTGCTCACCGTATCGTTCCCCAAGTTCGCTAATCTGCATCTGCTAAGAGAGCCTCCATGCATTGTAGGCTTGCACTTACCCATGCACGCACGGATGCCTCTACTTGCATGCGGTGTATCTGCCAAACACTTTTGGGTGTTGCCGTGTTGGCACCCGGCATTTTGCCATGGCGCTCATCCGTTTCCTGCCGTGCCATGCTTCTCCTAACCTCGTATATTGCCGCCCATGCAATTCTGCCTCTCGCAGCCAAGAAGCGTGAGATGGACGACAACACGAAGAAGATCGGGCAGCTGTTCTGGAAGCTCAACTCCGGGGAGGTCAGCGCCGCGGTGGTGCCCAAGCTGCTGCAGCTGTGCACCGCCATCGACGGCGGCGACTGGCACAGCGCCAACCACATCCAGGTGCAGATGACCACCACGGACTGGGACGAGTGCGGGTTCTGGCTCAGCGCGGTCAAGCGCATGATCAAGATGCGCCAGGCCTCATGAGAAAGCGCTAAGTAAGGCCCCCTGGACCTGGTTTTAAGTTTTCCCCTCGGACGCGTCATTGCTACCGAGGGGCGCATTCCAACATGGATTCATGGATAGGATGTCAGCTAGGCGCTGCCTGTGATCCGGCGGGTTTGCATGTCGAACAACCTGCCCTGCTGACGTGTGTCGCATGCACCGCATATGCAGCGTTCATGTGTGTGCATAGGCTGCATGCAGACGGTGGTCAAGGCTGGCTGGGGCATCGTTGCAGCCTTGGCAGGCCGCGCGTGCGTGGCGCTGTGTGCCAAGCGCTGCCTGGGCGGGCTTTGCTGCCTGATTCAGCTGTTGACGGAAACGCTGTGCTGGCTGTCTTGGCCCTAGGAACAGCTGCAATCGCAAGCCTGGAGTTTTGGTTGCTGAGTGTGCATGCGTGTGTGTGGGTGCACGCGCATGTGTATGTCCTTATGTGTGTGGGTGCTGCGCACACACGCGTGCATGATCGCGTTGTAAGGATGTGCAGTGTTTTGCTCCATCACACACTGGCGCAGCGCACCAGTTATGTTGCCATTGCGCGCCTGTTTGCTGCCGCCAGGCGCACTGTGCCTTCGCGAGCGCAGGCGGCGTCTGCGCTGCAAGTCGCCTGTTGGCCTGCCTTCTATCGAACTGTTGCGTGGCGACCCTCACCACGAGTCAAATTATCAATCATGCTACAGCTCAACAGGCAGCACGATTGCCTGCTCCAGGCACTCAGCATTTTTAACGTGGGGTGACCAGGCACGCTTTCTGTCAGGGTCGGATCACGAGCGCCTTCCGTCCTCGTTAAGGTGCAGCCAATTGCGACCGACAGTGGGTGCCACGCCGCACGCGTGTGCGCCTTGCATGTATGCAGCAGCGATGGGCAGTGGTTTGTAGGCCGGACTGGATGTTGCGCTTCCGGTTCCGTCATGTTGCCTGCGGATGTGCTGTGGCAACGCAGGAAACACAAAACAATGCTAGAACTGCATGCCACAGCATGCGCAGTACAGCAGCAGCTCAGCCCCTGGCATGCAAATTGTGCATGGTATTCTGTCTGTGACTGTCTCAGGGACGCATCATGCAGCAGGGGGGCTACTAATAGATATGGGTGCATCGCGCAAACCAGACCAGCAGCATAATCCACATCCGCATTTAACACACCGCAGTAACACACCCTGCTCTATGGTCTGTCATACATGGTCGTTCATGAGCACTTACACCTGTTCTGCTGGCCTTTGCAGCAAGCACTAGCCAGTCAAGGCAGGTGAGCCAAGTGAAGGCGTGCTTGCCTTACTTGCCTCCAGGGCAGCCTGACTCGCTGCATGCCTGCCACCTGCACGATGAGTTCGGGGCTAAGCGGGCCCAGTAGCGCATTGTACGTCACGCCAGATGGCACCACAAGCTCATACCTGCACACCTGTGGCAGCGTGTTGGAGCTGACGCGCGCTTGCATGTACAGGCGGCAGCGACCCACCCCATGTGTGGCGTTACCGGAGCATGCGTGACAAGGCATGTTGGTATGTACTGAATGCTGATACACCGGTACCCCACACATGGTCAACTGGTCATGCACCAGCATGGCATCGGGTCAGGGCACATGGGCACGCACGTGTGCATGCCCTCGACTTGGGCCAGCACACATCCCCGTGTACGGCCCATGCACGTGTACATCGTGCCTCAGTGCGGTGCGCGCGCGTAGGCCTGAATGCAACATACATGCGTGTGCATGCGGGGGGGGAGGGGGTTGCGCAGCAGGGTGGTGCTGGCAGGGGGGCGGCCCACCATAGTCGTTACCATACTGTGCCACACACACGCCGCCAGCTCGGCCCAGACACCTCGCCACCTCACGTGCAGTTCCCACCATCACGCATACGCACACTCACGGAAAGCATACTGCATGGCCCCACGGGAACCAAATAACTCCAAACACACATGTCGCGCTGCACGGACACTACAACTGTCTATACGGCCAGGCAGATGTGATGGTGTGCGGCAGAAGCAACGTCGATGAACAAGCCTTGAGTGGCAAAGTGCTGCGCACCTGGTGATGGGGGCTGCAGAGAGCTGCAAGACATAGCCAGCAAGACACCATATGCAATTGTTACATTGGTTGTAGCAACAGACTGTCCCCGCATGCGCCCCACAAAGCAATTTGACCGTGACTGTGGTGCCGCGTTTGTGTTACAGTGGAGCTGGCGCGCGTTTGCACGCACATGCCGGGGGCAGCAGGGTGCCAGTGACCAAGTGCGGCGGCACTACCGAGTACCGGTGTATGCATGAAAAGGATTGCGCCCTGGGTCAGGCTTTGCATTTATGGGCTGCATCACGATCAGCTGTGGTGCAAGGCTAGAGGAGGAAGGCAGGGGGGCACGCAAATACACTTGATACTTAGCCCCAAAACCTGAAAGCCCCCCTGGTGCAGCGATCACACAGTTTGAGAGGCCTTGCCCGAGATTGAGAGCGCAGCGTCAAGCAAGAGCAGTAGCAGCGACCATCTGAGGTATACTCCACGCGCGGTAGACTTATGGGGCGTTGGCTTGAGGCTTCTGCGATGTGGCCAAGCCCCACTGTGTGAACGAACTCTTGCAAAATCCTTCTATAGCGAACAAAGACACGGGTTGAATGCAGCACACGGATATAGCTTGGACGACGGTCCTGGTTGGTGTATAATGCTCGCTGCGCGAGGCACCTGCCTCAGCGGCCTGAACTCAGCACCAGCTGCGGGTAAATGGAAATTTCTGTGTACAAAACCTGCAAGCAAGGAGGCACACTCACTGCTCCTTGCTCAGGCGCCGTTCAAGTTAGTTATGTTGTGTCTGTTTTGTGTCTGTTTTGTGATGCAGTGCCTTCGCGCCGAGTGGTCAGCGCTGCAGCTACGCCACCCGTGTCGTCATTACACGAGCTCACACGACCTTGGCCAACTGACCAAGAGCTGTGCACACCTCTTGCCAGCAGCAGCAACAACAGCTACGGCACCAGCAATGGCACACTGTACAAAGGTCCCACAGCCGGCGTCAGCAGTGCAGCCAGCGCTGCAAACACCAGCACCAGCAGCACTGGCGTCTGGGTGCAAGCGCGACCGCGTGTCGGAAACCTTACCCCCCAAAAGCTGACCCAGCTGTCACAGCTGCTGGATATGCAGCTCAAGAAAGTTGAGCAGTGGCTCGCGGACGCACCCTCCATCAAGGCGCTTAGCGTGCAGCAGATCGGTCAGCAGGTGCACGACTTGAGTGTGGCATTGGGTCTACGGCACCAACAGGTCGTGTTTATGGTGGTACAGCAGCCAGAGTATCTGCTGCTCACTGCAGCACAGGACGTACGGACGCGTGCAGAGCTGCTCGCAACGCAGCTCGCGGTGCCGGTAGTAGCAGTCTGCGCAGCAGCGGCGCTCGTTCCATCGCTTCTGAAACGGGAGCCTGATACCATTGTACGCAAGCTGCAGCAGTGCGCCTCAATGCTGAGTACCGACAGTTTAGAGGCACTGCATGTCGTTGCCAGGGCGCCACAGTTCCTGACGAATTCACCAGGCGTCGTCCAGAAACGACTACTCGCTCTCAACCAAATTACGCGCCAGGCGCCCGAGCTCATATGTCGAGCGGTGCTGAAGCAACCAGACATCCTGTTCATGAGCCCGCGTATTCTCAACAACAAGATAAGCGTGCTGATGGCAATTCTGGACAAGGGCAAACGGTGCGTATTTGTGTATGCTGGTGTTGTGGTGCCCAAGTTGCCAGGTCTGCCTCCCGCTGTCAGGGCAGGGTGCTCACAACAACCTTAATGTTTCTCCTGTTCGCGTGTTAAACTTTGCTTGTCGTCTGGCTGTGCTCTTTGTTTGTGGCAGGCACATCGTGACGCTCATCCTCAAGTGTCCGCAGCTGCTTAGGGCAGACCTCGAACGAGCAGTAGCTGTTCGTGACCTGCTGCAGGAGCTCCTGCCACGGCCGCGTGACTTTGTGTACGCCATGGTCTGCCACGACCCCAGCATCCTGACCGAATCCCCAGTCACGCTGCAACGTCGTCTGGCGTTCCTGTGGCGCTGCCTGCTGGCGTGCCCTGTGTGGGAGAAGCAGTGGGGGAGGCTGAAGCCAAACGTGGTCGGGGACGTGATATCGCGCAACCAGCAGGTGTTCTTGCGCCTGAACTTCCTGCTCTACACGAAGCAGGCCGACGGCGTGCCTTTTGCGCAGGCGGTGCTGGTGAGCAACCGCGCGTTCTGTGCCAAGTTCCCGGCCTACCCCACCTGGTTAGTGGCCAGGGAGCAGCACATGCAGCGGTTGCGTGAGGAGCAGCAGCAGCATGTCCAGCAGCAGCAGCACTCGCAAACTGCGGAGCAGGAGCAGCAGCGGCCGGCAAATGGGTACACATCCAACTACGTGCCAGCCCTGCAGGCTAGGCAGCACCAGAGCCAGCAGCAGCAGCAGCAGCGGCAGGACGTATCCACTTCAAGTGGGAGTGGGGCTTCGTTGGCGCCGCAGCTCGCCAGCGATGCCCGGGGTAGCAACGGAGACATCGCTGAAGCGGGGGGGCAGCAGCATTCTCAGGCATCAACATCCGGCCGGGTGGCGGCGACGATATGGCTTGGCGTGAAGCTCGCATACAAGCAGCAGCGGCGCCAGCAGCAGCAGCAGCAGCAGCAGCAGCCAACAGAGCGGCGGCGCGTGCCTCCGTCAAAATGGCTGGGAGCGCGCCTTGCCCTGAAGCTGAAGCAGCAGCAGGCAGCCGCGCTTGGCAGCGTCCCGCCTTCACCGGCGCAGGACGATGTAGCCTTCAGGCGTAGACGGTTAGACAGTGAGCTGCACACAGAACAGCAGCACAGCTACCGATCTGTCGCCCGTGACCCTGGGCGAGGGCGAGCGCCAGGCGACGCGGCCCTGCCTGCGCAAGCTGCCAGGCCTGGGTCTACCCAGCGCTTTCCGCACGACTCGCGTGCTTGGCAGCCGCCGCAGCAGGAGGTACTGCAGCCGCTGCCGGTGGTGCTGCAACCGCTGCTGCAGCCCCTGCAGGGTCGCGCGTCAGGCCAGCCGCAGCCTGCTGAGCACCAACACCAATTAGACCAGCAGCAGCAGCAGCGGCAGGGGGGCCTGCATGCCTACAGCGTCGCTGATGCGAGCAGCCATAGCGATGATGGTGAGGAGCTGCAAGTGCAGCAGCACCGGCGGCGGCCCCGCGACGCTCCAGCGCACGCCTTCCAGCTGCCTCTTGTGCACCGCCAGCGCGAGCAGGAGCCAGCCCAGGCCCACGCGCAGGCGCAGCCGGGGAGTGCTCGGCGCGGCCAGGGTGCGATGGCTTCGGAGCTGCTAGAGTCGCCGCTGCTGCAGCAGCTGCCAGACGAGCAGCTGCCGCTGGACCTTGACCTTCACAATTTGCACAGCCTGCACAGCGTTTCGCAGCTCCACAGCAGACACCAACACAACAATAATCGGCACGGTACGCCTCTCGAACAGCACCGCCATGCAAACGGCCTCGCTCACGCCGCGAACGGCGTCAGCGGGCAGAACGGTAGCAGTATGGACGGCGCCATGGCCGCAAACGGCGGCAGCATGGACAACCGCAGTTTAGCGGACGGCTTGGTGTTTGACGTTGAGGTGTCGTTGGACGCGATGGATGTGCGCCCTGGGTCGGTGCCACAGCGCCGCGGGTCAAAATCGCTGGCTTGCTCTGTACCATCATAGTTACACCTGGCGGTGGAGTGGAAGCTGCTGTGCCGTGGACGCATCCGCATCTGGCGTCTCAGCCCTGCCTTGGCAGCACCAGCAGCACCAGCGCCTGGCGTGCAGCAGTCTGCCGCCACCCTGGCCATCATATGCCACCACCGCCCTGTTGACAACGTTGGCGTGCGTTTGGCTGGCTGGAGATCGGGTGCAGCGTCGCTGCCCGTAGCCTAGCATGTGTCAAAGCTGTCTGCAGTGCTGCACACACCGCCACTCCTGCAAGGCCCTGACCGAGACCCGTTGGGTGATGACGCTTGGCAGCCTGCTTTGTGCCACACGTCCAGGTCCTCGGCCATTTTGTCCCTTGCTGCATGCGTTACCCTCCCTGCTTTGTCGCCAGGGTGCATGCCACCAGCGAAGCAGTCGTCGTGGTGTGCTGTGCAGCCCGTCAACACACGGTGCCCGTCGTGTGGCATCCTCACCCCATGCCCACTTGTATTTTATGTTTTATTGACGATTTGAGGTTTGCGTTCAGTGTCCAGGCCCACTCACAGGTGGGAGGTTGATGCCAGCACAGGAAAGGCATCAACGAGCAAGCTTGAATGCATCCATGTCCTGCATGCCAGAGAGATAATCGTAGGTGCATCCTGTCATTCCATTTCACGTCTGCTGCTCAGAACTAAAGCTCCAGTAGTGAGTCATGGCGACGATGATTCATGTACCATAGGCCCGTAGCATAGCGAAGAGTTAGGAAGACACTGTATTCCTCGCGAGTGTGCACAGCTGTTTGAGCTGTGATGAGTTATGGTGATCAAGGTGTGAATGAGAGAGTGAGCGTGTGACCATGCGTTGGCACGCAACGTATATGGTGACCGTGCCGGCTGCCTAGCCTGCCACTAGCCTCATGGGTGCGCATGTAACGTGCTCGTGGCCAATGTATGGACGAATGCAAATCCCATGCAGCCACGTCAACCAGGCCTAGAAGGGCCTCCCCAGGAGTGTGTGGCTGTAGTTTGAGCTTGCCTGATCGTACAGCTCGTAGGCAAGACCTGCACCTGGCAGAAATGCAGACACAGTAACAGAAACAATGTTCGAATTCCACAGTAACGCAGTCCACTGTTTCTGTTACTGCGCACTGGCCGCTCGGAAATAGCGTCGACCACCCGAGCACTGTTTCGGTCATGGCAGCATGCACAGACAGGGCTGCTGGTGCCATGCCGTGCAGCATGCTCCCTGAAGCAAGATAGGAAACGTCAGCGCTGTTGGGCTGCACATATGCATGTGGCAAAGCACCCACAAGCGGCCGTCGCCACTGCAGTGCACCACTGCATGCACCATTATGCACAGGGGCACGAGAGGTGTGCATTCCTCTCATTTGAGTTGTGCAGGCGCAGGCCAGGAGTGCACCACCAATCCACAACGCATGCCTGGCTCAAATGCGTTGCAGGTCCGTCTTGAGCACTCCAACTTGGCGCTGTGGAAGGGTGAAAACAGGGTGTAGCCCATGATGAATGCAGGGTGTGTGAACACGAGCTAATGTGCCATTGTGGGGGGCTGCACCGGAAGGCGAGTTCGGATGTGCAGCCCAGACTGATTACCGTACTGCTGATCAAGCCCACCGTGCAGCACATAACAAACTCTCAGGTGCATCCAGGGCACATAGTGCTGCACTATGTTCTCGGTCATACAAGCAATATTTACAAGGAATAACTGTCGTTAGGTTCGAGAGTTGGCCGGTTCTATAACCGCACTTTGTTTGCTGTTGCGACCGCTTGACAAATGTCGGGTGAGACTGTCCGTGTGGTGGTACGATGCCGCCCTCTGAACTCCAAGGAGACAGCAGATGGGCGAAAACGCATAGTAGACATGGACTTGAAGACGGGGCAGGTCACGCTGCACAACCCCAAGGCGGACGCAAATGAGCCTCCGAAGAGTTTCACGTTTGACGCCTGTTTGGATGAGTCACTCACCCAGCGGCAGGTCTACGATAGATGCGCACGGCCTATTGTGGACAGCGTGATGGAGGGCTATAACGGGACCATTTTTGCTTACGGGCAAACCGGAACCGGCAAGACGCACACCATGGATGGCGGGTCGACCCCTGAGTTGCAGGGTATAGTACCCAACAGTTTCGACCATGTATTCGAAGTTGTCAATGGCAGTGCTGACAGCAGGCAATGGATGGTGCGTGCGTCGTTTCTGGAGATCTATAACGAGGAGGTGCGGGACCTGCTCTCAAAGGACCCCAAGAACAAATTGGAGCTCAAGGAGCATAAGGAGTCTGGTGTGTACGTCAAGGGACTCAACGCTTTTGTGGTGAAGAGCGTACCTGAGCTCAAGAACGTGCTAGACGTAAGTGACATGTCTGTGCCTTTCGGCCCTGCTTAAGTCACCTGCCGTGCAGCAAGCATCGGCAGCAGAATGACTGCACTGTGACCCTCGATGATGCACATTCCCTATTTGTAGGCCCTAGTCAGTGAACTGTGTCCGAAGGTGCCTGCCACTTGCCCAGCCCTATTCCAGCTGCTTGCGCGAGCTTCTTGTCATGTTTGCATGCACAAGACCAACCAAGCAGGCGATTGCACACCTATGCACTGCAAGATTGAAAATATGCAATGATTCTGAGAGTGCAGGTTTCTAGCTCACTTGCATGTGTTTCTTTTGCACTGAGCAGGTGGGTAAGAAGAACAGGTCTGTCGGCGCTACGCTGATGAACCAGGACTCGTCTCGCTCTCACTGCATTTTCTGTATCACTATCGAGACAATCGAGACAGTGGCAAACGTAAGTTATCCACTCACCTACGCCGCAATCCGTTCCCCCACAACCCGCACGTGACATGCTGCATCGCTTTCTTCGTCAATCGCTTCCCTAAGCAAATGTGCTTGAACTGTGGGTTTTGCAGACTGATGGGCATATCCGCGTCGGTAAGCTAAACTTGGTGGACTTGGCAGGCTCTGAGCGCCAGTCCAAAACTGGGGCCACTGGCGACCGCCTCAAGGAGGCCACCAAAATCAACCTGTCGCTGTCAGCCCTTGGAAACGTCATCAGCGCACTGGTGGACGGAAAGAGCGGTGGGTACCAGCGCAGGCCGCAAGCGCTTTCGTGCACCCGCCCGCCTGGGTACAGGGCTGCGGGCACCTCGCGCCATGCCGCACCATATGCTGGCAACAAGCTTGTCGACTCACGCCATGCACCATGCACGCAGCCAGCACCGCAGGAACATGTGAAACGTCACAAAGCACTTTACCTCTTGCATGGAGCGGCACTTTCGGTCGAGCCATCAGGCACGCACCCTCACAGCACATCTGGCCATGCGCTCGTCCACACTCCACTCGCTGCCTAGCGCTCGCTGCTTGGTCATGTCAGAGTGCATACAGCACCAAAATGGTTGATATGTTGCACTATACACATTACACATGCAGTGACATACTGACATGCTATGCATGTGCGCTGGCACTTGCCTGCATCCCGGAGGACGATGACAGAAATGCTGTGACACCAGCGATGTGTCATATGTGGCCAGCGCAGCCGCAGCACGTCCTTGTCATTATCAGCCATGGGACATGCAGCGTGCACCGCGCATGCCGAGGTGCCCTGTCGTTGGATGTGCAAGCACCGAGCACGTTGGCTACACCCTGGTCTCAAGTGCACAACGGCGATTAGATGCACGCCAACGCAAGTTGTGTTAACGTCTTGGCTTTGGACCTTGCTCGCTTGTCTCACCCGCTCCCCCCCCCACCCCCTCCCGCCCCGTACACACATACCCACCAGGCCACGTGCCGTACCGTGACTCCAAGCTCACGCGCCTGCTGCAAGACTCGCTGGGCGGCAACACCAAGACCTGCATGGTGGCCAACCTGGGCCCCGCAGACTGGAACTACGACGAGACGCTCTCCACGCTGCGCTACGCAAACCGCGCCAAGAACATCAAGAACAAGGTGCGGCAGCAGCGCACCCACTCGTGCCTGGTATCCCCCACCTGCCCCGCGCTGCAGGCGTACATCACTTGGTGTGTGCACCCACATATACACGTAGTCCGTGCCCATGCGTGCGCGTGAGCCTCTGTGCATTGGTGTGTGTCAGAGAGAGCGCCCAAGGGGCATGCCGTGTGATTCCCGTGGGGCCATTGGTGTGTGTGGACCTGGCCGGAGCCGGGCTCGGCACCTAGCGTGTGAACCTCCTGTGACTACCAGGCGGTGCGCTGATTGCTAGGCTGCTCACCTCACTGACCGTCACGCACCTTTGCCAACCCGCCCTGCTCTGACCCTTCGCTTGCGCGCGCGCGTGCTGCCCGCAGCCCAAAATCAATGAGGACCCCAAGGACGCTATGCTGCGCGAGTTCCAGGACGAGATCTCGCGCCTCAAAGCAGCGCTGGCGGTGAGTGTGTGCTGCGTGAAAGGCGACGGCGGGCAGCTGCGGCGCGGCCAAGCGCGCTGCCTGCTAGTCGTGGGCGGGTACGTAGAGTGATAGGACAAGGGGGTACACCACTGTGCGCGCCCTGCTCGCGGCTTGTGCGAGCCTGGCGGCAGTGGCGGCGGGCGCCGGCCATTGGCTGTGTCAGCTGGGGGCAAGTGAGGATTGATCGGATGGACCCGGGCTCATAACAGCGCCCATGCTGCAGACACGCTGCCATGACATCAGTGCACAGCGCAGCAGCGGTATGCAGTGGATACTGTTGGACAGGTAGGCTCATGAACTCCGCCTGGCAAGCGCTGGGGTGACCCAGCAGGACGCACACTCCTCAGCATACCTGTACGCTTGCAGTTGCGCATAACCGCATGAGCATTGCACGCCCCATCCACCACCACGCGGTGCGGTGTTGGGTCGCCCGGCGTGATGCGCAGCCCAGCTGTTGTTCATGCTGGCAGACACCAATATGCTGACGCCGCCTTGCTGATATCAATATACAATAAGCTCCGTCGTGGCTCCGCGTCGTTCGCCATTCCGTGTTGCGTGTGCACCGCAGGCCGCCGACAACGGCGAGCCGATCGTGATGGGCGAGGGCGGCGAGGTGGTTGTTGAGAAGGTGATCCAGGTGCCCAAGGCCATTGACGCGGCCTTCCTGGAGCAGATGCGCAGCGAGATGGAGGCGCAGATGCGCAAGGAGCTGGCGGCCAAGCAGAAGGGCGCGGCGCTCAGCGAGGAGCAGATGAACAAGGCAGGTGCACCGTACACCGTACATAACGTACACCGCACCGTACTGGTTACCGTACTACCGTACTGGTTACCGTACTACACCGCACCGTACTGGTTACTGTACTGCCTGGGTGGGGCCGTGTAGGCGTAGGCGTATACCGGTATATAGACTCATGTCATTTTGTGCGTGGACGGATGGCGTGACTCGGTTGCCTTTTGTGGGCATACGTCGAGGTGCACGCCCCTTTGCGTCGCCTGCTTTGCTGTATGGGGAGGGCGGAGCGAGGTGGGGGTGGTCGGCGGCCAAGGAGCAGCATGGTCTCAAGGCCAGCTGCGTAGCACATGACTCGTGGTGCAGGAGGCTGTCTGCGATGAATAATGAAGAGGCTGCCCGCTAAGGCTGTTCTGCCCATCCGTAGCGCCCGCCTTGCCGCCACCCTGGTTCACCCCCACTGCACTGCATTGATCAGTTAGATCAATTTCCCGGCAGGATTCTCAGGATGCTGGATGGGACCATGCGGCGATGACCTTGCCATGGAGCATGAGGCATCTACTACTAGAATGCATACGTAGCACTCCTCATCCCTGTGTAAAAAACCTGCACAAGCTCGCCCCAGCCGGCTGTTTAGTATTGGTGCATTGCGTATCGAGGCTGCATTGCTTACTGAGTACCGTAACTACCGTTGCAACCTACATATATTACGCTGTGCACTATTACGCTGTGTGTGAGCTGTGCGGCCTCCTATGCAAACCTCCCACATGTACCACACCGTCCTGCCCTCACTGCAGCTCAAGGAGGAGGCCGCTCTCAAGGCGGCGGCGGAGGCGTCGCGGCTAGAGGCTGAGAAGAAGAAGGCGGAGGAGGAGCAGGCCAAGATCCAGCGCAAGCAGGCCAAGATACAGGAGGAGATGGCCAAGAAGTCCAAGGACGCGGAGCAGGTGCGGTATGCGCTGGCAAGCATTGGGGGGGGATGTGCGTGTGTGGGGGGGGGGAGGAAGAGGCACCCGTGGGGCCATGTGGGTGT
>BDDA01000039.1:155583-210497 GCA_001662385.1 Chlamydomonas asymmetrica
CAGAACGCGGACCGCCCATGCGTGTCGCTTCTGGGGGTATCGTATCTGGTGTCCTGTTCGTGGGTTACGCGGCACTGCGCTCTGAATGGATCAGCTGCATGGGCATGTAAGCGGAAGGGTCACGTTCCCAAGCGGTCTGTGCAAAATGTCACCGCACGTCTGCATACCGAACACATGGGCCAGCAGCCCAAGCATCCAGCGTGGTCAGCGAGCGTGTGGTGTTGATTTGTGTGCTGCGCGTGTTGGGGCCTGCCGTACCTGCCATGCGCTGCATCCGTGCAGATCATGGCTGAGAAGGATGTGCTTGCCAAGAAGCTCAAGGCCATGGAGAGCAAGATCCTCAAGGGCGAGGCGCGTGGCGGGCTGGAGCAGGTGACTCAGCGCAAGGAGGAGGAGCTCAAGCGCCGGGAGGCGGAGCTGGAGAGGAGGTGAGGCAGAAGCCCAGAGCCGGGAGCGAGGGGAGAGGGGAGGAGGTGCACAGACACAGCCTGGTATGGGTAGGCGTATGGGCGTCACAGCATCATGGCACGCCAATGACACGACCTGGTGGTTAGGTTGGGCCCTGGAGTGGTGGAACGGCTGGGAGTTGGGAGCTGGTGGTGCACGGAGGGGCTTGGTGCTGCCCTACAGGGAGGGGCTTGGTGCTAGCGCTGCCCGAGGGGGGCTTGGTGGTAGCGCTGCCCTACAGGGAGGAGGGGCTTGGTGCTGCGTAGGAGAGATGCAGGACGCTTGCATGCGCCAGCACGAGCAGCCTGCTCGCATGCATGGCTTATGTGGTGATGGAGGCATGAGGTAGGAGGGAGCAAGACGGCGGGGTGGTGGTGAGGGCGTGCAGGTCTGTGCAGCAGGGTAAAGGCATACTTGGACAGGTCCACACAGTGATGTGATCCTGCGACACCTGCCTGATCCTCACTGGCTGCAGCTGTGAGCGTGTCCATATCGCTGTGCCGCTGCTCACCGTAACTGGCATGCGTTTTAGTTAGAGATGCGCGTGGTGGCGCGTAGCACCAACTGGCACCGAAGTACATAACTGGCATGTGATGTGTACTGATGTGTGTATTGGCTGTGCGGCGTACGTGTGTGCGCGTGTGTGTGGTGCAGGAAGCGCGAGGAGGAGCAGGCCTCTGTGAAGATCGCGCAGCTGGAGGAGGCGCAGCTGGCGGCGGAGGAGAAGTACGCCAGCAAGCAGGACGAGGCGGACCAGAAGACCAAGAAGCTCAAGAAGCTGTGGAAGAAGTTCCAGGTGAGCGCATTACCGTACAGCGTGTTCCGCCACTCACGAGACGGAATAGGGGCATACGAGGGTCTGGAATGGGTGAGGGCCACGCAACTAGGAAGTTGTGGGCCATCACGGCTGACAGTGGCATGACCCAGATGGGTGCCATGAGCCAGCCACATTCAAATACTGACACACATGAAGCATCGGTGCGCAAAGCAGGCCCGCCCGGCCATACCTCAAGTGACCCAGATGCCGGTGGGAGGCAGCTGTGAAGCAATGCCATATACATATGTGCCCTGATCCGCAGCACCATGCCGCACCCAACTGCCCATCTGTTTTTGCTGCTGCATTGTCAGCGTGCCGGACCACATCTGCTGTGCTGTGCTGTGCGTACTGCAGGAGGTTGACCTGGAGGTTGAGGACATGTACAAGGAGTTCCAGCGTGAGAAGGAGGACCTGCTGGAGAGCATACGCATGCTGCAGGACCAGATGCAGCTCAAGGACATGGTGGGTCGTGCGGCCTGACCGTGGGGTGTAAGTGCGTAACGCTGGCAGGGAGGCGCGTCAGGGGGTTGGGGCAGCGTGCCGATGTACCCACTGCCTCACTCAGGTGGCACACCTGGTGTGTGTGTGTGTGTGACTGCATGGCACTGTTCGACTTTGCTGTTGTGGCGGGTTAACCAGCCATTCGGCCTGGACAGCACGTATTCAGGTCAGCAGGTGGAACACTGTGGAATGGTGTTCGCAGCTGCGTTGGTGTAACACCACAAAGCAAAACCACTTCCTGTTTTGGCGATGAAAACGTGAAGGTGCCATCAACTTTTGCACCATTGATGCGTGCTTCCAGGTGATCGAGGCTTTCATTCCAACAGAAGAGGTACAAAAGGTGGGTTGACTGGCCGTGTGCATTCTCGACTGGCTTGGCCAGGCCGGACCCTTGCATGCTCGCTGTGGCCCTCACCTGTTCTGCTGGGTTGTGCAGATACCAAGCATCACCCTCCTGGCAATGCTTCTGCAGTGATTTTCTGTGCATTGCAGGCGTGGGGCGTTGTGCACAAAGCCTGCCTGTTTGCGGCTCGCCTGGTATGTGCGCTTCAATGACGAAATTACAACAGCGTCCTTGGCACCTGTTCTTGCACCCTTCCTCACACCCGATGCATGCCCGCCGGTTGATGCCTGCTGTTGGCCAGGTCATGAAGCGCGCACACTGGGACGACGAGCGCGAGGTGTGGGTGCTGGAGCGGCTGAGCGACGTGGGCAAGCGCGAGACTGCCGCGGGCGCGTCGCGCCGGCCCGTGTCGGCCAGCGGGCAGCGGCGGCCCACGTCGGACTTTGCCAAGCTGGCGTCCGCCATGGGCGACATGAACCCGCGCTTCAAGAGCGAGAACATCCTCAACCTGGAGCTGGACCTTCCGGAGCGCACCACGTACGACTACGAGGGCCCCGGCGTGGACCCACGCGTGCAGGTGAATATGATTACAGTACACGTCGGGTACCAGTAGTCCAGTACCCGGTCCAGTACCTATGAGTACTGTGTGAATCTTTGATACCAGCCAGGCCCCTGAGCGGCCTCGCATGTCAGGCAGTACTGGTAGTTGTACTGAAGGCTGTTTGTAGCAAGGTGCGGTAGGCCTGCGATAAGCTTCATGCGGCAGCAATCGCATGAATCCGATCACGGGGTGCCCCTTGTAGCTACACATCCCTGCATGCGCATAGGCGGTGGCGGGCAGATGCTGCTGATACGATCAGGTCGGGCTGGGGTTGCAGATACGCCAGCATGCCATGCGCCTTCCATGCATCACCATAATTATGAACCCTCCTCGCCCACTGCGCGCTTGCCTAAACCGCCCCCCCCCGCCCCCTCGTGCAGGCTGCCATCAACGCGGCGTTCGCGGACGACGGCGAGCTGCTGTTTGTGGGCAACGAGGGCGGCGGCGCCGGCAACGACCAGCACTACTACCTGGGAGACGACGTGAATGCCATGTCAGCAAACGCGCAGCGGCCAGACTCAGCCAAGCGCCGGCCCGCCTCGGCGCGCAAGGGCGTCAAGGCCACACGATAGCTAAACAGCTTGCACCTGAACAGCGCCCTGTGTGACCCCTAGCGAGTCGAGAGCACCCGTTGCTGCGGGGATATGTCTCGCGGTCAGATCCAGTTTTTGTCTCTCCCATTGCACTGCATTTGGCGCGCGCCCCATGTACATGCACAAGGAAGGGGTTGTGGTGTGGTCCACTGTGCTAGGTGTTTGGTTTGATCCCTTTTGAAGACTGACACTCGCTTGACTGGACACTCGCTTGCGCGAGCGTGTATTCATCCGCATGCGTGCCGGAATGCGTAGAATCCACCTGGTAATGCCCCTCAAGGGGTTCCAATGCCATGCATTGCACATGCGATCCCAGCACATTGTTCTGACCTGCATGCCGCTATTGTGCTTGGGCTGTCATCTTGCTGCCGCTGACATTCCACCTCGATGCATGCATGTGCAGCGTCATGTCTGTGACCTCCATGCATGATGCACCAACAAAAAGCGCTGCATGTCCCATTCATCACCTGTAATACGCCTGCACTGAACCTCGGCTTTCTTAAGCTGTGTTGCACACTACATTCACATGGACATAGCACTGCACTGCATGCAGCTGGCAGTGGAGCAGCTGAAGGGCGCGTCAGGATGGATCTTGCTGCACGTTGTCCTGGCTTAATAGCAGCATTAGCAGCACCACGGCGCTCAGTGCACGGCCCAACATGCACAGGGAAGGTGGCCTTACAGGGAGGCAGGGTGCCAGGGCTCACAGGTGGAAGTCCATGTCGATAAATGAGGAGCAGGCAGAAATCAGAAATCACGCGCTGCCGCGGCAGTGCGTGCCTGTCCTGGCACTGCGCGCTGGCTGTAGCACATCTCACTGCCAAGCAGTAGTGCTACTTTGACACAGAACCAAGCAGTCAAAAAGAATTGTAAGCAGAGCGCAGCTGCGCGTATATGCACTGATCATGCACAGTGACGTTGTGATGGAATGCAGCTGCATGCACTACTGTGCGTGCATGCATTTGTCAGATGGATGATGTCGCTATGTGCTGCCCGTAGCACTACGACCGTTGTGGGAGATGCTGGAGGAGGTCTGGAATGGGGAGGAAAATGTAAGTCTGACGTAATGTGAGTACGTTGACTGATGGGGCAGAGGCACGCTCAAAGGCAAGCCAGCTCGGGGATTCAAAACGCACACTTTAAGCAGTGGCCTGCTTCAGGTACGCGATGAGATCTTGGCGGTCCTCAGGCTTCTTCAGGCCAGCAAATACCATCTTGGTGCCTGCACATCACAGTACACGGCACACCAAGCAGGGTCAGTGCGTGTGGAGGCACGTCAGGCAGGGGTGCGCTGAGTGGAGACAGCGCGCACCTCCCAGTACATGGACAAGTTACAACAGGCTGCATAAGCCAGCAAAAGAGCAGCGTTTGGACTGTGACAAGCAGCCTCGATCACTGACCAGGCATGTACTTCTTGGGGTTCAAGAGGTAATCGAACAGGGTCTCCTCGCCCCAGGTCACGGCGGCCTCTTTGTTCGCCTTCGAGTAAGCGAAGCCCGCTGCAGTGCCGGAGGTGCGGCCGAAAAGGCCACCCAGGTTCGGCCCCTGCGATAGAGAAACGGACACGAAACGAGCACAATCAAAGCACGTTGCTGATGGAGCACTGAGGTGCCGATGTTCCGGTACAACCAGGGCTTGAGCAACGAAACATGCACAACGCTGGAAACAAGGAGTGCTGAGCTGCCTTAGATGGAGGAAAGTAAAAGATGCCTAAGGCCCAAGGCCTCAGGCCTCTACTTGTGTGTGTGCTCGCCTCAACATCCAGGCAGGCGCAGTGGCCGCCACAGCGCCCAGTCAATCAGTTGCAGAACCAGTGGTGCCAAAGGCAAGGATACAGTCTGATGTGTGCCAGGCAAGGCATGAGCCTGCATATAGTTGCCTAAACCCTTCGCCCCCAGCCCTCCGAATGTTGTAGACCAAATCACTCCAACACTGCGTAGCCATCAGCGCGAGGAACTGAGGCTTGACAACAGAAGCCTCGGCACAGTCACCTGCTTGTGGCCACCGCCAGCCTCTGCAACGTGGCACTGGGCACACTTGGTCTTGAAAATCTTCTCGCCGTTAGCAACGTTGGCCATTCTGATGGTCGATATCTAAACAGAAACTAAGCTGGTCAAAGCTGGGGGGTTTGGAAGTATGTGTGAAGACGTGTAACACTTGTGGCACGGTGTGTGTCGGTATGAGCTGAAGCCCGTATGCAACCTTGGCGATGACTTTGCTCGCATCTTGGGCACTTTTTGGATGCTGGCAGCGGTGGTTTCAGGCGACCGAACAGCTTCTCAAGCCTGCGGATGTATCTACAAATCCAGGTCAGGAATTGGGCAAGACTGCCAGTGACTCATCTGGCAGCAACACCCAGGAAGGACTCTCAGTCTCAAGCTTTGGCGGTTTGCTGACACCACACTGTGACGAACATTGCTGCACGCATGTCGTAGCGCATTACTGCAGTTGTGCACAGCCTTCTCTGGCTAATAATATGGCGCTAGCACACTGAAGAGCTATCAAAGTTTACGGCAGCTGCCCGAGCGCGACGGTCCCTCATGGCTCCGCGCGCGCCACGGAGCAGGACGCTTTCAGTGCAAGGTTCATGCAGCATAAGAGGCTGTGTTCACACAAGCACCCCATCAATATTGCGTGGTGCACGCAACATACATAGCTGTGAGATGCTGCGCAGACCTTGGACTGGCTGCGCGTCAACCTCATCCAGTGACAAACCAAATGTTGAAAATCTGACATGCGAGGTGCTATGGTGGCGGGACTGTCGGATCGCGTGTGCTGAGTAGGCGAAGAAGCCATGCAGTCTTGCGCGTTACATTCAGGGCGTTTCGTCTCAGGTCACCCACCACCTCTGTCCACGCACATCTGCACAGCCCCAGGGACAACATGCGGCATGGCTCCACGGGAACCAAATAACTCTCAACACACACATTTGTGCAAGCACATGCATGCAAGCAGCCGTTTTGGACAACCAGGGATTCTCTCAGGCAGGGGTAACTCACCAGCATGCGCCAGCCTTGCTGCCAACATGCGTACCGCACGGCCGTCATGCACACGTCCACGCCAGCAGACGGGGCGTGTACAGGCCGTTGCGTGTGCGCACACGAAAGCCCCAGCACATGTGCCGCACGTGACGCCATGTGGTCCAGTCCTGCAGCCTCGTTGCCCCTTCAAGACGTCCTCACGTGTGCTGTTCTGGCTGTGGAGTATGCGGTTGCACCTGCGGTCCTGGTGGTGCAGTACACAGGCACGTGTGTGCTGGAAACACGCAAGTCACAGGACACAGGTTCACTACATTGGGGTGGCATAGCAGTAATAGCATGCCGTGCAAAGCAGGTGTTGATGCTATCTGGGTCATTCAGCTTAGCATTGTGGGCCGCAGCATCCCCCTGAATCCTGAAGGTCTGTAGCAAACGCGCATGCAAACACCGTCGTGTAGCCTCGCTTGTGAATCGTGGGATACGCTGCCGTGAGTGCGAGCACGCGGCGGCCCTCTGCCATTGGGGTCAAACCTGGCTGTGCCGCTTTGCGCCGTAGCTTCCACAAGCGCATGCGCTCACTCGCTCTCCACAGTCTCGATGCTGGACAACTGCCATGGCTGGCCTTTAGTCCATGACCCAAACGCTCGCGCCAGCGCAAGCGTCACCTACATGCTGTGCTGCCCGTTCTTCACAGCTGGCAGCACATCGCACACGTGCGCGGCCTGCAGCCTCTCATGCATGCACTGCGGACGTAGCAGTGACCCTGGCAGTGTGCGATGTGATGTGCGATCAATCACGCGTGTGCTCCTCTGAACGTGCGAACACTCTATTACAGTAGTCGCTTCACTGTCACAAAGCACACCATCTGGATTACCCAATCACACGACCCAAGGACCTGACAGCTTAAACAAAAACAGCGTACACAGTGCACACACACCCCTCGCTACGTGACCGCCGTACTCGAGCAACAATCCCTAGGTTCCAGTACTAGGAGGTGTCCTGGGCTTAGACGATGGCTAAGAAGCCTGGTGGTAAGCCTGCCAAGGCAGCTACCACGGCAGCTGCGGGGGACACTGAGACGACAGCACCAGACCCTGTCAAAGTGAACTTGTACGAGCCAGGTGGCTTGAAACACGCGCTGGACGATTTAGCCAGCAGGGTGAGTGTCTGCTTCCCTCAGGCTTAGCCTGTTTGGTTGGCTCCATGCTGCGCCACCGTGAATGTGATCTGACAAGGGCTGGGGGTTGTGCACGTTTGCGCAGGTGATAATCGATGCAGGCTACGATGAGGACTTACTCATTAGCAACTTTAAGACAGGCTTGGGACTTGCAGCGTGAGTTGTGAGGGGCCGTGTGTTTGTCAGGCCCACTTCTGTTCCCCATATGTTTTGACGCTGTCTGCCAACCGTATCGCGCGTTCGTGCGTTGCCGCATGCGCAGGATTGGTATCGCCCTATTTGCGCAGTTCGGGCCTGGCAAGTTTCCTGCCAACTGGTGGACGATATTCGCGTGCGTGGTGTCATACGTGGTGCTGACGCTGCTGCTGAACTGGTTCTGTGCAACATATGAGGGGGAGGCGTTCCTCGTGACCAAGGTGTGTGAGTGGCTGCACAAGCTCTGTGCTTAAGACATGCGTTCCTCCCAGAACGCCTGTTTGATGACGGTTGCAGCCTGCTCAGCTTGGGCGTGGTCAGTTGACATAAGGGGTGCGGGCACCGCAACATCCCTGACTTCCCGAACTGCCAGCTCTGACACTCACTCCGGCCAGGGCACGGTGTTCTGGTGCAGTATGCACGTGCTCTAACAACGCTGAAACATCTGGTGTGGTCTCTCATGCTGCAGACGAAACAGGGGCTCAAGGTTGCATCCCGTATGCAGCGGTTCTTAGTGGAATACACGCTCGTGTTGCAAGCGCGCAACAACCCTGCAAGGTGAGGTCTAAGCTCACAAACGCATGCGGCAAGTTGATTGCTTTAATGCCAGCCGGACACAGGGGGAGGGATTGATATTCACAATTTAGCCCTGGCAGGCGGTTCGTGCACGATTTGCTGTGGGGTGCTGGGGCTTGCCGGGGGGTGTCGAGCGAAAGACATGCTGTAGACCTTTTGCATGCCACTGAATGGTACATACGTGGCACCAGCCTTGGATTGTTGTAAACTGCTTCGAATGAACACAGTTAGGCAGTACAGTGCGGTACTATGGTGGTCGAAGGCAGAAAGACTGGGTAGTGGCATAGCGGAATGCATACTCAGCCCCGGCCTGGGCAAGCATCTCAACACCAAAGTACAAAATGCAAGCAGAGCGCTGCCACGCATCTCCATGTGGCATGGCACCTGTGTGGCTGTGCAGGGGTGCACGGCGTGCCCCAAAAAACAAGGCCTGCTGCCGCACGCTTCCGCCATGCGCGCTGCATACCCGCCGCTGCTTGGTTCCTTACAAGCGGTGGCCTGCCTGCATGCTTTGTTTCATTGTTTGTCCACACAGGGAGGTGCAGAAGACAATTAGCGTGACGGACTACTTCCATTCGGACGGTTACCTGGGTGAGGAGGCGTGGCGGGGCGCGGTGCAGGCGCTGCTGGGCGAGTACGAGGCCAAGGTCGTGGAGGAGAGCCGGCAAGCGGCCGCGTCCGGCTCCGAAACCAAAAAGCTCAAATGACTCGCGGCTTGAGGGAGGGCTGGCGCTTACGGCGGTGTTGGAAGCAGGGTGGCGGCGCAGGTGGCGGCGAAGCTGCAGGTTTTGCGGTGGCGCTCAGCGTGTGTTTGTCTGGGCGTGAGTATAGTGCAGCACAGAAACTGGATGTTTAAGTGGTCGTGTGCATGCCAGCCAGGCCTGCACCCGCGGCTCAATATAGTCGTGCCTCTACTGCCTTTGTGAGCGCGACACCAGTGCTGGATGCTGCTGCTGCTGCTGCTGCTGCTGCCACACCGCATGGGTGCGGCAACCTGTGACCCCTTGCTGTCTGCACTCCCTGTCCTCACGCCTTGACATAGCGTTACAATTCGACGCAGCTGTGCATGTTGGGTGCAAGCAGCAGAAGCCACATGAGCAAATGTGGGAGCTGTGACCCATTGAGGCGCCCCTACCGCTCTCCCACCAGACTTGCTTAATGCGTTGCTCGCTTCAGCAGCTTTGTCCTGGCTCACGCTGTCAGGCAAACCTGACCATGAAAGGCTTACACACGTGGTAGGTGAAAGCATTTTTATTGAGCGCTCAGCACGGTGCGAGCATGCAGGCTGCAGCGATTGTTGACGTGTGTGTCTTGCGGACACGTCGGAGATGACAGAACACACTCGAGTGCAGGCATGAAATGCGTGCTGGCGATGAAGCATGGCGGAACCCAGCAGACCGTCAATGATGCATGTGGTGATCGAATTGACCTCAAGGCATGCAGGGTTACTGGGGGGGGGGGATGTGATGGCAAGGCGCATGGCGAGCTCAGCTAGGCGCCTACCGTGAATCCGTGATGCAACAATGCGCTACCAGGAATGCGCTAGTCGGCGCCGAGCCGCTGGCCGCGGCCGCGGAATGCAGAGAACTGCCCCTGGCCTGTGGCTGCATGCGTCTCCACGCGCTGCCCTAAGCCTATGTCCGCTACCAAGTTGGTGACAAACCGGGGCGTCTTCAGCAGCTGACGCCCCGTCTGTGCGGGGTAGAGCACCGTGAGGTAATAGTGCAGGTGCCCCACCACAATTCCTGCCAGGTTGGTCCAGATGCTGCCGCCCATCAACAGAGTGATGCCCATGAATACGAACGGAACGTGGAAGGACAGCACCGTGAACAACCCGTAGATGGACACGCGCTGTTCCGGGAAGTGTCGGCTCCACAAATACAGCAGCATGTACACCATCGTGAGGCCGTTGAACACAAACAGTGGCGCATTGAACGCCATTTCCGCGACAAACGCCAGGGCCAGCTGCACGCCTGCTCCGAAGAGCATCATGTACACAAAGCTGGCAGGATCAAATTGAAACGTCTGGGACTCGAGCGTGCTGCCATACTGAAGCAGCCATATGAAGTGGATGATCCAGGACAGCGAGAAACCGCCCATGAAGAAGAAGTTTATCAGCAGCCTCCATACCTGGTGGTGCAAGTGAAGTGAAACAGCTCAGCGTCAAAGTTCCGGGGAATGCCTGACTCACTCAGGCAGGACAAAGGAGCTCGTATTCATACCTGAAACTTCACAAGCACCTCCTTCCATAGAAGAGCCAGAGGGAAGAGGCCTATGAGATCAAACCGGACTGCGCACGTCACAGCAAAGAGCGCTGTGGCATAAAACCGCGTCACGGGCGGAATCGAGTAATACCACGCACCAACGCCCGTCCCCGCAGCATTGACGTTCTGCACACGGGGCGGCATTTGTGCACTTGCTGGGCCTACTATGAGCTGGACCACGGAGGTCCAGCAGTGTACGCTGCGCCGCTGTGAAGTGCCTGCTGCTGAAGTGCGGGCGCTTTCACGATCAACTGCTTCGGTGTGTTTGAGGGAGGGAGGTGCAGAGTACAAGACTCAAGAGTAGGTGGTGCAAAATGAGTGCAGCGCAAGTTGGGTGTGTTGCCATGTGCTGCCGAGGGAGGACTGTATTACAAATTACAGGCACGGTAGCGCGGCGCATTACCGGTAATGCGTACTGAGTGTATCGTGCTGATCCAGATGACCCTGCTCGCGTCGGGCATTTGCGGTACTTTTGCGAATGCGAATGCGATCTGGCGGTGAACCACTCGGGACATGCGGGATAGCTTTTGAGCCTGCTCACACCTGAGACCGATCAGCCCTGAGGCCTGACCGCCTGAGCCTGGGCAGCGCGGGGCAGGCAAGTCGCCTGCACTTCCAAACGTGACCTGCACTGCACTGCAACGCATGGGCCCTGCTTATGTGCGCAGCACACACATGCGGGCGGTGAGGTTCAGGCGCTGCTCCATGGCATAGGCTCAGCGGGGAACCCCCTGCCTGTATGCCTCACCATGCCTGCTGCCGCGCTAACCCTGCCCACGAGTGACTCAACACGTTCACAACAATGACCACATCACAGTAAAGCAATAAAGCACAGATACTATCAACTATTACAAAGGCAAGCCAGCCCTGTGCATGCTTTGCGACGCCGCAACTGGACCACAGCAGTGAGATAAGCAACATGCGTGTGCAGTGCGCTTAAGCAGTCGGATGCGTGGGTGGAGCACACGGCGGTGCGCATGGCAGTGGCAGGTGGGACAAGATGCAACATGTGCAGGACAGCTTTTTGCTTACAACCTACAGACTGCAGGCTGTGGCAGATACGCAAGCAGGTAGAGTATCACGTATCATACAAACTGCGGCGCCTGAAGAAGAGCGTATGTGCGTCATACGTTTGGTACGTGCGGGCCATGGCGACAGGGATGTGTCGCGGAGGTTACACCAGAGGTCGCACTGGGGTAAAAGTTGAGGGGAAGACATGGGATGCACTATAGTCATGTGCTCTCCATTCTCAAGGCAATTGCCTCAAGGCATCATGGCACCGTTATGACGTGGTACATCGCTGTATATGATGAGGCTTTGAGGCCTAGGCATCCAGGTATCCAACCCTTGCCGGCTGAGCTGTGCACAACCCACCATATCATCCGGGCGCATGGACCGCACGACCATTCCGCGCCCCATCCCTACTGAAATGAAAATAAATCAATGAAAGAATCCATAATGGGACGAAATCAATGGTTGCTGTTGCATAACACCCAGCCACGTAGCCTCAGACATGCAGGGCCAGTGCAGAGGTTGGAGGGTGGCTGTGTGTGAGTGGATTTCGTGCACTCATACGCGGAATGTGTTGCCGCCGCCCAGCTCGGGAAGCACGAGTGGCTAGCATGAGGGAAGAAGGTGAGCTGCCCGGCCATACACCAAGGATGCTCAGCCACAGGCGTGCACCATGCTGTTGCCATGCAGCCAGGAAGGCAGGCGGGGCAGCACCCACGCGTATCAGCGGCAGCGTGTCGCCTTGCTCGTACACATACGCCCCCTACGTGAATGTGCATGTGCTGCAGCGGTAGGGGGCGATGCGCGTTCGACTGCACCCCAGGCCACCAACACCGTCTTCCCTGGAACATACGGCTGCCGTTGAGCGGAGGAATTTCTATCAGTGTTGTTTCATGCCCCAATGGCAAGGGCGAGGAGAGGTGTGGTGCCGTGACAGCATCCTGGCAGATGGCAGCAGCCTTCAGGAAACGTGCTAGCGGGTCGAGCACGCCCAACCACCAGTTCATAGCACTTGGAGGCAAACCAGGAAGTGGAGGTGTGAGGTGTGAGGTGTGAGGTGCTTGGTTGGTTTCGAGCGGCTGGGATTATTTGCGCAGCGAAACAGCATACGACCCCGCCACAATTGCATCCCAATCCAAAACAATGTCTGCCTGCTCCAAAAGGTCCTTTGAAGCACCCGTCCCTGGCGCAGGCTGCGGCATGCGCGCCGCCCCAGCTGGCCCTCGATCTGTCCCCCGCGACAGAGTTTGCTGCCGCTTCGGCTGCGGCCCCCCCTGCGCCACCCCCGCGCCTTGTTGCCGCAGCACCAGCACCACGTGCAGGCCCAGGTCGCGGCAGCGCGCCAGCACCGGTGTGTGGCGCGGCGAGTCCGACACCAAGAACAGCACGATGCGCTGGCTGCCGCCCGCACCACCACCGCCACCACCAGAAGAGCGGGCAGAGGAGGAGGAGGAGGCGCTTGCAGGGCGTGTGGAGATCTGGTACAGCAGCTTGTCGATGCCGCCGTTGATCGCCCGGTCCACCGCTTCGTCCTGGTTCTGCACCAGGCGCGCGTCAAAGCCCTCCCGCACCAACACGTACTTGAGGCTGAGCTGGTGGCCGTGCGTAGGCGTGAACGCGGCCCCGCTGGTGTTGCTGTAGCGCTGGATTTTGCCCAGCGAGCTGCGGTACGTATTGCGCCCGGGGCGCGGCGGTGCCCCCAAGGGCACGCTCGCCCCGCCGCTGTTGCTGCTGCGGCCGCCGCCGCCGCGTGTGGCGGCGGGGGCAGCGGCAGCGCTGCCGGTGCCGGCCAGCGCCGCGCCGCGTTCCGGGGCGTAAGTGTTGAGGAAGAACGTGGGGACCCAGTTCCAGCCCTTGCGGATGCTGTATGCGTAGGCGCGCCCGGTGGTGCGGCCGTAAGCGGAGGCCACCGCCAGTAGCTCCAGGGCGACCAGGCGGGGGTCGCGCTCTCCGGGGTGCATCGCCTCCACGTTCCAGAACACGTACACCTCCGTGGCCGCGGACGTGGAGGCGGATGAACTGCTGGGAAGCGCGGGCAGCTGCTGGGAGCGTGCACCTGGTGACGTGTGTGTGTGAGCAAGCAGGTTGACGCGGACGCTTATAGCAGTGTGCACCAAGTGGATATACCAGTGCATCAGCAAGCGGATTCAATGGCTGATGAGGCATGACAGATGGGGCTGGGGGTAAACAGGGGTGCTTCACGTGGTGTGGAGGTCGTGCGGGTGAGTGGGAGGTATGCGTACAAGCTGTCTGTCGTGCAGCAATGTGCGTTCTATTTTCCAAACTTAGGGAGCGCGCCAAACGCAAGGGTTGTGTACCTGCAAGCGGGCGCGGTGGGGGGATAATTAACCCAACGGTGGCTGCAGCTGCGGGTCTGGAACCTTCAGTCTGCCTCAGGCTTGCTGCAAGTGGCTTGCCAGCCGCAGTCGTGCGCTCAAGGGGCCGTTGGTCAAGTGCCGACAGATTTGGCCCATGCAGCACGTCCTCAATAAATTGGTCCAATGGTTGAGGATCGAGAGGAATGGGTTGGGATATGAAGTGGCCGCTGCGGCGAAGCTTATTGGCCAGAAACCGCTCATATGCCTGGCGGTTAGCCCGCTCTGTAAAGCAAAGCGTCAGAAACATGCGTTGCGGTTCACACATCAAGGCACGATAAATATGACTTGGAAATTCATGTACGTGTGCAAATATGTCCCACCAGTTGCCTTGCATATCAGCTGTGCGCCTCGTTGCACGCCGCTCGAGCGTGCATGGTGGCCACACGGGTCTGGAAGCCATCCTTGAAGCATGGGTAAGTCACTGGAACATATGTTGAACGGTTTATAGCTGCAAAGTCAATTGTGCACCTACTTTGGCCTTGCTTGGCCCAGTGCAAGCCATAGATCCAGATGCATGGAGGCAAAATGAGACAGCCCAAAAGTGTGCCCCATGAAGCGCTTGTCGATGACGAAGAGACGCTGTGAACTCACGCATTCTGTGTTTTGTTATTCAATACATACAGCAGCGCACCTCAGGGCCTGAATTATGGCTTCGCTCAAACCTGCTCGGCTACTGGTGTCTGGACCGCGCCAAAGCCTGGTCCGGACGCCGTTGTGTGTGCGACCTGGTGTGCTGAAGCAGCACGGACTCGTATCGATAAGTCAGTTTAGCTCCAACAGCCCGCGTGGAGTTTCAGTTCAGGCAAAGGCTGCCCTGTTGCCAACATCATCAGCCCTACTGCCAGTGGACGTGTCAGCGCTCGTAGCTTCTGGTGGGCCTCTGTTTGATAAGCAAGCTTAAACAGCCCTGTGTTCCTGTCTGGATGCACGCCTCATTGGCACAGCGAGTGTCGTTCACCAGTGCGTTGGGTGTGCGTGTTTCTGCGGTGGTTTGCATGCAACAGGCAGCCATGCCCTCCCACTGTACGACCTGGGTGAGGGTCTAGAGACGCCTATTCAGCTCATCTACCTGCTCACACTCCTGGGCTTCCTGTCTGTCGGAGCTTACCTTGTCGTGCGGCAAGTGCTCATCCGCCGTGAGCTGGACGAGGCTGCAAAGAGCCTGGGAGAGCGTATCCGCACAGGAGAGGCGACCTGCGAGGTGAGAAAAAGCTGCATTCTCACCCGCTATCCCCACACACCAGACTGCGCTGGCTCCTGCCTCCGTGGATCATGCCACAGGGCGCGTCATTGCCCAGCTGTTTGTGTGTGGTCCACAGTGCAACACACTCCCCTATTCACCTGGACATACACACGCGGGGAGACCCCGGCAGAGCATGCAATTGATGCATAATGCGCATGCATAATGTGACTTTCATCGGTACATGGGCGCCTTGCACACACTCACACACAGCGCACGCATGCACACTTACGCACTCACACTTACGCACGCCCGCGCGCAGGACTACTATGAGCTGGGCGTGATCCTGGCGCGCAAGAAGCTGTTCACGCAAGCCACTAAGAACCTGGAGAAGGCCAAGAAGTTGTGGGATGGCGAGGAGAGCGAGCTCGCGCAGGTGGGTGGGTGGGTGGGTGTGGTGGTGGTGTACCTGGGTGCACCCTGCTGGAACGCCCGCGGTGCATCCGGCGTTGCATGAATGGCGTCGTTTTTAGGCGGTTTGGCAGTGGCGGATGCTGGGGAGGCTCTCAGCATCCTCATCCATCACATGGGTTGCGGTTCGTCGATCACCAAGACAGCAGGCCGCAGTGTGACATTGGTGTGTGCATGCCTGGTAAAGTGCATCGACTGCGCATGGAAAGCGGCAGAAACGCTCGGGGCCCCATGACCATCCATGGCATACCGTAGTGTTTGGACTACCAAACGCATGCACTGGCAGATGCGCCCACCAGCATGGCAGCGCAGCTGTCGCCTTCAGTGGTGAAATGGACATACCTGTGGGCGCCAGGCCTGCGCCACCGAACATGGTGACATGGTTGATAAGGTATCAGGTGGGGTACCCATGGCTTGGCATAGCCACTCAACAGGCGCAAAACCCGCATGTTTCGGCACTCCGCCTTGCCCATGATTACGGTACACCAGGTTTCCGAATACCATGTGCGGTGTGGTGTGCGCTGGGGGTGCGCCAGCTGCACTGCATGGCACCGACAGCAGGTGCTGGTGTTTGGACCGTACCGTACACCATGTGCGCTGTACACCAGCGGTATGACCTGCTTGCTGAGCAGCTGATCCTTAGGCTGTGGCACCCCTCACCACTGCATGCAGGTCCACAACGCTCTCGGGTTCTGCTATTTCAGCATGGACCGGGTGAGTGCCTGCCATGTTGCGTTGCTGTCATGCTTTGCGTCGGCCGATGGCGCTGCTGCGAATGGGCAACGAAGAAACTCAGTTGGGCCTGACGCAATGCATGCATACATTCACGGCGCGCCCATGACTCTCACGTGCACATGCGTCGCAGCAGGGGGAGTGTAATAGTGTATAGTGGTTCCCAAGTAGGCGGCAGCCCAGCAACGATGTGCGGCAGGTCAGGCCTGCTCACCTTGCAAGCAGGGGGCCCTGCGATGACACTGTGCATGAGCTGGAAACACGAAGCGCAAGCCCTCCGCCGCTGTGGCACTTAAAATCGGCCATGTTCACGCACCATCGGTCCTTGATCATCAGGCTTGGATATGTTTGCAATGCAATGTGGTAAAATGCCATGCATGCATTGGCTTGCGTTTCGGTCGGCAGGCTGATCTGGCGATCCAGGAGTACCGCCGCTCTGTGGAGCTGCAGCCCGGCTACGTGACTGCCTGGAACAACCTGGGCGATGCGCTGGAGAACGACAAGAAGTGGAAGTAAGTGCTGCGCAGCAGTATGCTGACAGTTGGCTGATTGGAGCTGTGATGGCACCTAGTTGCAGGTCGCTAGACAGCGCCAGTTATGCGGCTTTTTGGGCACCGACCGCAATGCTGTCACGCTGGGCTCACTGTTCATATTGCAATGTCGAATCGGCTGCAATGCAGCATAATAGCCAGGCTGGCCCGAGCAACGGTGGTTGTGCGGGTATGCACCGCCACTCGTGTCACAAAATGCGTAGCCAATGTGTGCCTTAGTTGCGTGTCCGTGTGCATTGTTTACATATAGGGCGACTCACAGGAGGCCTTGGGTCCGTTGATACCAATGCTGCTGAACACAACAATGCAACTGGTTGCACGTTGCCAGTATGATGTATGACCTGTGATCTGTGCACACCCTCGCCCGGTGTGCGTGCAATGTGCATGTGAGTGGGTGTGAGCGAGTGTGCGGTGGAGCGCATGCGAGTGAATGTGTGGTGGATGTACGTGCACTTGCCATGCAAATGCGTCGCTGACCCAGTTGCATATAAGTAGTGATGTAACCGCTGGCTGCTGTGCACTGGTGGCGCTGCAGGGACGCGCTGCAGGCGTACCAGGAGGCGCTCACGTACGCGCCCAACAACGAAATCGCGCGCCAGCGGGCGGAGTTCTGCCGCAGCAAGGTGGAGCGCCTGCCCATCTACTAAGCAGCAGCAACACGTCAGGCTGAGGGCAGCACAGCGGTGGCTGTGCTCCTGCAGCGCTGTGGACGCCGTGTGCGGCCTAGCAGCCAAGGCCGTTCCGCCATGCATCGTTGCTGCTCGCCACCAATCCATCCAGTCAGCCACCGCCGCAGCAGCGCATGGAGCGCTCACAACACGAAGCATGAACATCCCATGGCAATCTTATTACGGGGATCTAGTAATGATGAATCTCAGGATCAGGCAAGCATGTCCTGGTGCGGGAGCGGTTACAGGTCGTCGTCCCGCACTGGCAGCTTGAACGAGAGCGACACGGAGTTGTTGCTGGTGGCGTTGTCGCCTGCACCGCGGTACACGAAGAGGATGTCTGCGTACAGGCCATCCCGATGCAGCCCTGCGCAGTGCAGCACATGCAGCACGCGGAGCAAGTGTGTGCACACGCACATACGCACATACTGACACACGCAACAAGGCCAGCAGATGATGTGCGTTACTAGCTGCAGTGCATGCGCACGGGTGACGCGTAGACAATCATGGCCGACCCACCAACACCAACCACTTGAATAAATGGGAGGGAGGGGGCGCAGCAGCGCGCCCCTCCCTGTTGCGGGTGCACCCTGTTTTGTGTGGCCACACCCATCGTGTTGTGCCCTTGCATGACCCTTCCGTTACGCTCCCACGCCCGTACCCCCACCTGGCCGCCCGGGCTTGAGTGCCCTTAGCCACAATCACAACCGCACACACCAACCTGAACCACGCTGCCCCTGCGCTCGACGCTGCGCTGCACTGCGCCACCAGTGCAATGCCTCTACATCACGGCATATGCCTCTGTGGGACACTGTGGATGATCGTGTGTGTGCACCTGTTTGTAAGCGCCTGTTTGTTTTGTTTTGCAAGCCAACGTCCACCAAACGCTTCAACATGGAGCGTTGTGGTCAGGGACTGGGGGTTGGTTCTGCATGGGCATGACAGATCCCCACGCCTAGGTACGACAGGTGTGCTGCTGCCTGGCATGCGCCATGAGCCCATGACGCTGCAGCGCGCCATCACCTTGCACAGTCTGCCGCTTAAAACATGGCAGGCGTGGAACCACTCACCACAGAGTATCTGCGACGGCTCCGTTGCAAGGCTCTGCAGGATCTTGTGTATTTGCTTGAGCTGCACGCGCTGCATGCGTCGCATGATTGCATGTGGCAGCAACAGCGTGTAGTCAGGTGCTGGCCAAACGCGCGCATGCACGTGCGTTCGTTGGCGCCTCAACGACTTCACGAGCAATCTGCAGGGACTGTACGGTTGTGTACAACCTAGCATGGAGGTGCGTTTGCAGTGATGGTGGGCGTTTCCACAGTGAGGCATAGCCTGGTGCCCCTGCATGCAGCTGCGCATGCAGCATGCAGCCCTATGATCAATTCACGGTTTGCTCACCACCGCGTTGGCGTGGCCGCTGTCGAGCGCTTCTTGCAGCTGCTGCTCCGATGTCAACTCTCTGCAACGCGCCAAACGCGCAATGAGCGATCAGCACTAGCGAAAGGACTTGCGGGAAACTGCACTCGAATCCGATGGGCCGGCAAGCAGCCGATTGCGTGACGCGTTCGTGTAGTCCTGGTGTATCTGATTGCGTGCAAAACACAGAAGACCAAAGCCCCAGACAACCAGGAGCAGCGGGAGCCGGCACATGACTACTCAAGTGGCGCATGACTACCCAAGTAGCCTGCCTCTTGCCTGTTCTGGTCGTGTAGCGCGTTTGTGAGGGGGTACACGGGCAGGTCGCGGACCTGCACGCCCAGCGCAACGCTGCTGGAGTTGACGATCAGGTGGCAGTCGCCGCTCTGCGTGCAGACCGGGACCACCGGCACACACACGTAAGTGGAAGGCAGACCATACTTTTGCAGGACAGGTTCCTGTCTGTGAGGACCCCTTGCGTGCTTTGCAAGCAGCAGCTGCACATTCGGTCAACCTCAGCATTCCAAAACGTATGGACATGTCCACAACTGAACGATCACACGCACACACGTGCATTCATTTCCGCATGTCATGAGTGTGACAGATAGCAGGGCTGCACACTGACCTGCGTGGTGGCAAGCATTAGCGTATCCCCCAGGCCCTTCATCCTGTCCAGCATGGTGTGGAGCTGCTGAATGCACGAGACGACGTCTATGTAGTAAGGGCACAGGTGTGTCGCGGTCACAGCCACCAGCGCATCTATTTCTTCAGCTTTGTAGGGATCACTGACCGGTACTTCTTGCACCAAGTTTAAGTTCCTGCCCTGTCAGCCAGGGAAGGAGCGAAATGTCAAGGCCGACTCCCGCTGTATTTCAAACACGGCAGACCTGCAGCCCAAGCAACTTACCGTCCCTGTAAACACGAGAAAGGGACGGAGAGGCGTTTCCCCGTCAGGCAACGTCACAGGTTTCTGCGTCAGCCGCATTTCCAGCTGCTCAGCGCCGTTTGCGCCTGCCCCTTTCAGGACTCGTGACAGCAACGCAGTGTCGACGTGGAACGCGATCATGTTGTGGTGTTTTGACACACATCTGTATGTCCCTTCCTCAAACACAACGTCCTGACACGAAAAGCCATGCATCCAGGCAGGAGCATCTGTTATTGGGGCGTAAGTACTGAAAGCAAACCAACTGCCAAACGAACAGGTGCGTACCACGTCAAAGTGCGCCTGTATGTGCGGTGCAGTCCCTCCATCATAGTGAACAAGGTGAATTTGATTGGGCCTGAAAAGCAGCTTCAGAGTCTTGCCAAACTTGTCAAACGTAGGCAAAAATCCTGCAAAAGAGTACGAACGAGTCAGACGGTTGCAAAGCAGACGACCAACCACTGCTGGTTGTTGCATGCACCGCCAGTGTCGTCTTAGCAACAACATGCTGAGCACACCTCTTTGGAGTCGAGACACTCCTTCATCGGTGAATGTAGCACGCAGCTTCATACTGGGTTATTCACGCTGGTTCGCACAGCAGGGCTCAGCACGTATGGCACAGCAGCACACGCATATTGCCCCATTTCGTTCACAATGGGGATTGCTTGGGCAACACTGCCGCTTTACATGCTCCACGGGTCTTCGATTGACGGAGGTCCTTTCTACCTTTCCCCCAGCAGCTGGCATTACGGACTAGGTGCAAAGGAGTAACCCTCCCGTATTGTGTTTTACCCGCCTTGGTACATACTCCCTTGACAGTGCACATTCGTGTCAATCACCTTCCAACGCGTGTTGCACCACCTTCACGCTTTTTCCTGACGTGATGAGCAACACTGACGAGGTAGACGACTCGGAGGTTGCCATCGCCTCAGAAAGCACGACCGATGCAAGCTCTGTACAGCAAGTAACCTCCAAGGAGGAGGGAGCTGCAACCACGGGCGAGCCTGAGACCGCACCAGCGGTCACAGCATCAGAAGCAGAGTCTGTGCGAGAAAATGGCAACGGGCCTGACAGCTCACGTCAGCCGGAGGTTTCTTCAGTTGCTGCGGGTTTAAGTGACCAGAATGACCCCGATGCACCCGAAACTGCAACGGTGGAGGTGCGAACGAGCGTTGATGGCAAGATAAACAGTGCTCCCTCAGAGCTGGGCACAAAGCCATCGGTTATTGGTCATATGACAGGCTTACAGGAGGCAGACAAGCCGTCAGGAAAGGAGGAGGCTGGAGCCAGTGCGATCAACGGTGATGCTCAGCTCAAAGCGCCTTCGCCAGCTTCATCACCATTCGTTGCAGGCACTGACGTGACTGTTCCGGCCACACTGATTGAAGCGTCCAACGTGCCAGGGCACAAGGCTGCTGCTGTCACCTCACTTGCGACAGACAGCAAGGGCTCGGAGAACGGCATCAGCAGCGAGGCGGGGCATGCGGGCCTCTCCACCACGCCCTCTAAGCCCCACCAGGAGTCGGAACTGGCTCATGAAACAACACCACAGAATGATCGGACGCTGGAAAGCTCGGTTAGTGTCAAGGTGCGTTGCGAGCGTCCGTCGCACTTCCGTGACGTGAAAGTAGCTGGGGGGCTTTGGCATGCCGAAATGCTGGGCGCACTTGCTTGGCCGCATCTTTGGATTGTAGGTGCTGTGCAGTAACATGGTCGATCAACGCCTTGCTTATGGTCTGCACAGCACCCTTTTGCACCTGTACGGCGTCGCTAATCGTCAACTGGCGGTGCTGTGGGCATTCGCAGGACCTGAAGAGCAAGCTGCAAAGCGGCTTTTTGGAGACCGGCAGCACCTCTGTAAAGAAACCTGCTGAGAAGAGCTCTCCCAAGGTCACCCCAAGGGACACGGTGCTCCCTCGTGAAACCGCCGACGCGCTGGCGTCACCTGCAAAGTCCCACGTGCTGTCCACCCACGACCTCAAAAACACAGTCAACGTCAGCCAGGTACGCATGACTCCAGGTGGAACGACCATGCATATTGTGTGCCTGAAGCGGTAAAGGGCAAGAAAATGATCCTGGCACTCACTAAGCTGTGTGCCTGGTGTTCCCTGTCTGTGCTACACTCGCAGCTCCTGCAGCTGGGTGCGTTCAAGTACCAGCCGCTCCAGGACTTCTTGCCATACAACGAGCTTGTCAAGATGCGCCTGGAGGATGGCATCGACGCCACCAGGCGCGAGGACTACTTGAGTGATTCGGACTTCGTGACAGTGTTCGGCTTGGATAGGGAGGCGTTCAAGAACCTGCCCGCATGGAAGCGGGTGCAGGCAAAGAAGAAGACGAACTTGTTCTAGGGGCATGCATTGGTCTGTTCGCATGTACATCAATCAACTCTTGGGCAGCGATGCGTGCCAAATTGTACCGAGTACCGACCCGATCCGTGTGGGGCTTGCACATATGCGCACTGAGCGCGGAAACGGCGGCGGTGAGGACGTGTGGTCATCCATTGTCGCATGTGCGACAGTGCGTCGCAGTACGTAAACGCATGCAAGCAGTTCGCATGGCTTGAAAATCGAGCCGTGAGCGTGGTGAGGTGGCGCTGAGCGTAATGATGCACAAATACTGGGTAATCGCTGGTTGCTGTACCGGCCATGGGTGACACGCACGCCAGGTGGTGGCATGCGTGGTTGGGGGCCGTCCTGCAGCCTCACTCGCTGACGCTTTGTTGGAGTTCTTGCAGTACCGCCTCGTAACAGAAGTAGTACTGCTCCAGGGTCTGCACCATGCCTGTCCACGCAAGCAGCATGCACCGCACATATTTTGGTGCTGTGTACCAGTATGCAAGTATTCCATGGGTATGGTTGCACTGGTGCACTCACAGCAGCAACTCAGTTGTTGACAACACGCATCGTCCGTGCTTACCTTTGCGCTGGCGCCTGAGGCATCGCACAACTGTTACAACAAGGCGGGCACGTCAGGGCAAGAAACACAAGGACAAAGCAACCAGTCAGGTAGCCATGAAGGTATACGTGGTGGCAAGATGATGAAAGTGTGTAGGCCTTCAGCGTCAGGGCTGGCTGTCTGTGCAGTACTCTCACCTCCGCGCAAGTCGATTGCAGCCAGTATCTGCGAGTCTGATATTGGCTGGCCCTGAACAGCCATCTCACCCAGGCTCCAGAGGCGCTGCAGGACGATATCAATGGCCATGAGGGTTCCGGTCCTTCCGATGCCCGCGCTGCATTGGCAAAGTCCGAAGGACATGGGAGGTTGGCACACAGCCATTTGTTTACAACTTAAGAAGGCAGCCGGAGTTGCGTGAGTAAAGTTTGCCCACCTGCAGTGAACCACTGTAGCGTTTCGCTGTTTGCTTTCCCACAACAGCCGCACAAGCTGCCTTATGGGCTCCGTCGACTGGGGCACCCCGAAGTCGGGCCAGCGGTGGTAGTGGTAGTGCGTTATTTGCCGGATTTCCTGAGTCTGCAACCAACGAGGTTTGTCAGCGATGCCTTGCTTTCAGAGCTCTGCAGAAGTCCAGCGTTTTGCATGCGTGAAACAACAATCGCAGCTCACCTTAAAGTTCTTAAGTTGCAGTGTCCGCTTCGTGATATCCTTGCCGCAGTCCACGACATCCGTTGTTGTTACTCTGTAGTTCCCATGCTTGGCAGTCTCACCTGTGCGCATAGCAAAGGCACATGGTTCAGCGTCGGGCGGTACGGACACAAAACGCACCAAGCCGCTTCCCTGCTCAGCTGCAAGCCGTCAATACCTGGCTGTTGGTTGAAGTAGTCCGCACACTTGATGTGGTTGTTCTCAACTGTACGGGTGAGCATGATGAGCGCCGTGCAGTTGCTCTCGAACACCATTTTCCAGAAATCAGCAATTGTACAAGGCATAGGCCCTTGAGCTGCGATGTAGCTCCAGCTTGGTGTTTCGGATGGCTCAGACTGCAGTCCAGCAGCAGTGAATCAGCAGCATTAGCAACGTCAAGCTGCTGCTCAAGGTGCGGCCAAGCTGCCACTTGCCGCGCTGGCACTGTCCGACGACACATCCTCCCTCACCTGCACGAGGCTGGCATTGATATAGTCGTTGTCACCACTTATCCGAACACGGTTAAAGTCGAAAGGGAGAACGTTGACATATCTGTTCTTGTTGGCGTTGTTGCTGAGCTCCGCTGCATTCGACGCCTCCAGCACGCTGGAATCCTGCAAGCTGTTGTACTCTACTGTCAAGGCAGCTTGATCACTTGCCACCAGGCTATCCAGCTTTTCCTTCAGAACATTGCGTGCAACCGTGTAGACCTCCTTCTCTTTCGCTGTGGGCTGGTGCTGCTGGTGGTCTTGCTCGCGGTGCTCCTCACCAGCTTGCTTGTGGACGGAGCAGCCAAACAGCATGCGCAGCCTTCGCAGCATGGAGGGTATGGGCTCGCCTCATACCTGTGCGCGGCTGCCTGTCATCATCGCAATTGTATTGTCTAACAATCCGCTGGCTGCACTGAACGCGTTGCCAGGAGCACGTGACACGTTGCGCTGGGTAAGGGGAAATTTACAGGTGGGCTTCAGCAATCTGCAGGGCTTATGTTGCGGAGTTGGACAAATACATTTCGGTTTCCATGCTGGATGTGATCGACCGATTGGAACCGATCCTACCGATACCGCACACAGCCAAACCCACATGGCTCACTCAGCGCTTGCCCTTCTTGCCCTTTCCACCCCACTCCTCATCTTCGGCACCAGACGCCCACCGCATGAAGCCCTCCACGAGCTTCTTGGGAGCAGTCGGGATGGCCTCAAGCGTGTCGAAAATCTCCCTGAAGTCTGCGTTGGGATCAACCATCCCGCCGCTCTTGGTGGGGATGCCACGGATGGGAGCCAGACGGCGACGCACTGCGTCCATGGTGGAGTTCAGGAGCGTTATCTCTGCCATGCGTAGCTTGGCGGCGGTACGCTCCTTCGGACTGAGGTCGCGACTCTGCAGCACCTTGATGTCCTCCTCGTACGAGTTAGGATATGCAGCCAGGCGCTCACGGCAGTCACCCATCAGGATCTGGAGAATTTCGTACTCATTCATTTGGCTGAGCGTCACGTCTTGCTCAAAGGAAATCTGCAAAGCGCGCCATAGCATACCAACATGCCTCAACATGCAACTCAGCAAGTGAGTGCTGCACAGCTGCCACAAGGGCCAGCCCGCCATCATCGTTTGCTCGCACAGAAGCAAAGAGTCCCTGGAGCGTCATACAACAAGGCGCACCCAGGCAGGTCGACGCGCGTTGTATTGCGGAGCTATTGCATTCCATACCTTGGCGAACAGCGCCGGGTCCGCCACACGTGCCAGGCGTAGGTAGGCAAAGAGCTGGTTAGGCATCCGGTCTTTGTACACAGGGAACGCCTCCTTCGGCCCCAGGCCTACTGACTCGACTATCTGCGCCTTCATGCTGAAGTACCTATCTGCTGGCACGAGCGAGGCGTTCATGTATATGAAGTCTGAGGGGTTGCTCGTCTCCACCGTCCCTGTGCTGAGTAGCAACTCGCCACTGGGCCGCCCATCAAACAGCTGCACCTCTTCCCCTGCCCTGCAAGTCAAACGCGACCACGGCAGGCGCCTAGAAGTGTGAAGCTTGAACAAAGTGGCAAACCCGGTGGCAAACTGGAGGCACAACAAGGACCTGCTCTCAGCAGCAGAAGTAATCACCTGCACGAGCGCACGGTTTTGAGCTCCACGCTTTGTGTGTCCGTGTTATAGTCCAGCGTGCAGCCAGAGCTTTCCCTGCCAGTGCGCCCCAGCAGCGGTGTCAGCGGCACGAGCGCAAAGCAGCTTGCTGAGGGCAGAAACGCTGCATACGCCACAACCACGCTGAAGCACTCCAGGAAGTTCCTCTCGTTGAAAACGCCTGCATCATATCCCAAACGAACGTGTAAAACACCTGGGCTGAAAACAGGCCGAAGGGCTCCAAGATGGGGAGCCGAGGCAGTGTTCCGTTAAAGGACAGGACTGAGAGCATACCTGAGGGATACCGTTGTGTGTTTGAGAAGTGGTCTGCCGCCAGCTGTGACCATTGCTTTTTGAGTTCAGCCACACGAGACCGCGCCTCGGCCTGCACTGGCGACCCTGCCAACAGTTTCAAATCAGCTTCATCCCACAGTAGGGGGCTGGTGATGACTGCTGCCTGCAAAATAAAAGTGTATGTAACACACATGATACCCACAATTCCAGACCAGTGCAGTTGTTGGTGGTTGATGGAAAAGATGGTCCATTCACGCAGCAACTATGAACTCACGGGCAAAGTGCTCAGGAAGCTACTGTATAACGAACTCTGCCCAGCTGCTCGCTCCGCCATGAGCCATAGCGTCAGTGCTACGAGCTCACTGCAGCCTGCTGCAACACTGCCAACCAGCTGCTGTTTCTCTGCGTCCACCGAAGTAATTGCCAGCGCCTCCGGCACTGAAAGTAGCACCTGATAACCAAGAGCAAGTTACTTACGAGTTAGGCCACCTAAAGCTAGCAGACCTGAAGGCGCATGAACGAACCTCACACCAAACGGTTGAAATGTTGCTGGCAACCACAACGCACAACGCACCTCATCTGCCTTGACGTCGCTCCTCACTACAAGCCCTGCCCTCTCCCCCATGTCCGTCTTGAGCACCTTGGGTGCCACCTTCGACTGCACTGCTGGATGGTCCTGAGCGTAAGTGCTTGCGGCCCGGACTAGGTTGTCCACTGTGGGGTTGCTTGTGCTAGTGCTGGCAGCCTGAAGAACAACATCAGGGCGACCCAACGTCGGTGTCCTGGACCAAGAGCAGGTGCGGGCCCGTGCCTGCCGCTGCCCTAAAGTTTGGTGCTGCATCATTGCAGCGGACTGCTTGTGACGTGAAAGCTCGCACACTAACGTCTTGCCGAGTGTATCAATGCAGAGGTTGGCTGTATGGTCTGGGATCCGAGGGTCGCCAGCCTTCTTGGCATCTGCTTGTGAAACGTGAATGCAGATGTGCAGCCGTGTGGTGCGGTACTCACCCCACACGCAGCGCTCATCGCGTGCAAACCATGTTGAGAATGCACCCATTCATCAGATCACTTGTTGTCTTGCATCTTCTGTTTCCACTTTGAGGTGTTGAGCGATAGCAAGTGACGGTCCCAGCGAAACTGGTTCGGAAGCGATGCAGGGTATTGACATAACGTTGAGAGGGTGGGTAGATGGAGTATACAACGAGCAGAAGCTAGTAGAGACTGACAGATGGTGAGGGCTACTTGTCTTGTTTGCTGTCACTCCACGCCTTTGTGACGTCTATGTGGGTAACGGAGCTCATGGCTGCAAGGTCTGCAACACAGGGTTATCCACACAGCAGAAGAGGTAGAGCTTACGATTGCGGGCGTGAAAATAATCATAAAGCAAGAGGTAGGATAGCACCCGGGCTGTACGATGTTGATTGAGGCAAACGACGCACTGCTGCTGCCGTCTGTCTGCTGGCGTAGCAGCAGTCGCGCCACCCTGTTTGGTCACTTCTCCTGAATATGTCATGCTTGCTGTAAACATAACTTATGGAGTTGCACGCCGCTCCTGCCAGCAAGTCATAAGAAAGGCACGCAGCACACGTGACTATCTTCCCGTGGTGCGGCGAGCGTTCACATGGTGCTTCACTTTCCTCGCTGACTGCAGCCCAAAGCAATCAACGCCACCCGCATGGGTGTGGGCGCCTGCCTGTGGGAGGGCGAGCTGCTGCTGGCATCATACCTTGGTGCGGGCTGTACTCCACACATGTCGTGTCAGCTGGCCTGCCACCGCGTAGCGGGCCAGGTGCACAGAACAAGCCGATGGTCGACATAATACTTGGGACGCAGTTATGCAATGTCCATTGCCTGAAAGTCGCTACACTGAGAGCTGCCAAATGCATGCAGGCCTCACGCGATGCCTGATCATCGTCACGCACAGCAGCGGGCTGCCATTGCCTGCGGGACGTTGCGTAGCATTTGTACTGCCCTTGCATGCACAGCCTGGCAAGGGCACTCACCACAGCTTGAACTCCTGCATGTGTACCATGCGCACCTAAGCCTCCATTGCTGGCAAGCGACCGCACATGCGCATGTGACCATCGAGCACGTGCGGCCTTGCATGCACTCCTCTGCACGCCCACACGTGCATGGCCAAGCACAGTCGTGCACGCGTTGCTGCTGGCCACCGGCATGCACGTGTGCGCATGTGTACTGTACTGTACTGTGCAGGCGCCTCAGTGCCGTCCTACAAGTTCATGGGTGCGCGGGTGGTAGAGCTGGGGTCGGGCCCGGGCCTCGTCGGCCTGATGCTGGCGAAACTGGGCGCTAAGGTGCGCGGGCTGTGTGGCCCCCTGGCTGATCTAGATGATGGGGGCAGGCTGCCTCGGGATGCATGAAGGTGCAGGTTGGGTCATGACCATCAGCACGCTCTCGCGCGCATGGTTTTTATACCTGCAGGGCTGTGCGTTGAGTGCAGGCAGGAAGCGGCTGGGTCGGTTGGGAGGCTGGCGCCGCATGGCGAGCTCATTGACGTTCAGCGGCCTCCTTCCTTGCCCATTGCGCACAGCGTATCAGCGCACATGCTCGTGCATGCATGTGACCGTATGCCTGAAGCATGCACACCGAGCCACTGGGCGATTGTGACCCACGACGGCATCAGCACCCGAAGCGTGTATAGAGGCGCAACATATGCATGCGGCGCGCACTGGCCTGGTATGGGCTTGCGGTGGGGCCCTCACACAGCACAACTGATCACCGCGCAAATGATCACCGGTATTGCATCTCTGCCTCCGGTCATGTACATGCTCTGTTGTCGCCAGCCTGCTGAACGGTACGGCGTGGACCTCCCGGTGCAGGTGTCCATCACGGACATAGCCAAGGTGGTGCCCCTGATCGAGGCCAACATCACCGCAAACAACCTCGCGCGGAGGTGCGTAGAACGAGCACCGCAAATGGGCATGCGCATGCCTCTCTGTGAAGGAAGGCGCTCTCAGCGCGCCCACCACGCGCATGCATGTCCAGCGCATGGCTCGGTCAGTGCTTTCGGGGGCTCGAGCCTCAAAACCACTCGAGGGGGGCTGCAGTTGTTGGTAGTTTAGGTTGCCGTCCCTTCACAAACTCGTCTGCACTGCGCCCACCTGAGCTGCGCTGTGCTGTGCTGTGTGTTGTGTGCCGTTCTGTGTCATGCCGTGCTGCGCTGGTGGGTTTGGCTCTGCCGTCACCATCAGGGTGGAGGGCCAGGGCTATGCAGAGGCGTCCGAGCTGGAGTGGTGAGTGCGTGCTACGCAACCTGGTCTGTTGTCAGTTGGCGACACATCCTCACGTCTTAGGTGCCTGCATGTGTACATTGCCCTGCATCACCCCCACATCCGACCAAACACCTATCACCAGTACCCCATTGAGCACCCCCACATTGGCCCAAGCACCTGCCCCTCCTGTGCCTGTGGTATTGTCGGATGGCGCGTGGCATGTGTGTGTGTGTGTGTGCCGCCTGCAGGGGGGCTGAGGGTTATGAGCGTGTCGTGGAGACTCTGGCCTCCGAGCCCATTAACTGGGTCCTTGCAGCAGACTGCTGCTACATCGACAACGTGAGCGTGCGGCGCTGAATGGCATTAAGCCATCGGCACCCGCCTGCATGCTAGATGCATCCATGAATGCTTGGCAGCACCATGCAGCGCCCGCCGCATGCGTCATCACAACCGTTTGTTGTGTTTACATGACGAGCATGCTGGCTGAACGGCCCATGCTTCCCCCCGGATGGGGACCAGGCGACCGGAAGAGGCTTACCAACCTGGGCATAAATAGTCAACAGCTACTGCCATGGCGTGAATGCGCGCCGGGGCTGTGTGGTTGCCGCTTCCCGTCTGCAGGAGGGCACGAGCCCAAGCACGCCTCACTTTGTGCGCACGTGCAAGGGGCTGTGCAACTCGCCCACCACGCGCTGCCTGGTGTCCTTTGAGCTGCGGTCGTCAGAGGTCAAACGGGTGAGCGAGCGTAGCGTGGATATGCATTGCGTCACATGTCGTGTGCCCGCTTGTGCGGCATCATGCAACATCAGCATGGGCTGTGTGCTTACCAGGCCCCAAAGTGGCGCATGCATCTGTCCAGCAGCACATTTTCGATATGTTGCACAGCAGCCCTTGTTGCGTTTGGGCTTGCAAACTTGCACGAGCTGCTGGTGTTGCGTGTCCGAGTGTGATTGGATGAATCGCCATTGGACTGCGCAGGTTTTCTTGGCAGAAGCCCAGCAATGCTTCAGCAAGGTGGGTCCTGGTCCAAGACCACAGGGTAGATATGCTTGGTGCCTACCGGTGGCCTGCCGGTGCTCAGGGCCGCTGCCTCCTCGCAAGACACACCCCGAGCGCCATGCCAGCAAGCGTGATGCCACCCTGCCCGCTCACCATCCTGGACATGTCGTGTCTGACCGCTTGGGCTACCATGTCGCTGGAGCTACCATGTCGCCCAGCGCGTGCGTACATCCTGCACTGCCTGCCCTGTGGCTGTGGGCATGCAGCGGCTGAATGCCCGCAAATGTTCCGCGTGTCGTACCTCGGCGTACACACGGGTTGGGCACTGGTGAACTCGTGACTCCATGCCATGCGGGCCTGATTGCACGTTGTGATATCGGGGATATGGGTCTGCCAATTGCTGATGGCGCTGGTTGCTATAATTTACTGCCGTGCCTATGCTCCTGCCGCCGCAGGTGGTGCGTGTGTCGCCCAGCGCGCTGCCGAAGGGCTGCCAGGTGGATCACATTGAGCTGTACGAGCTGTCAAACTGAGTACTGAGGGTTAGTAAAAGTTAAGAACCCTTTCCGACCTTCCTGAGCTGGTTTGACTGCGTGGACTGCATGTCAGCACATTGAAACACACGTTGTTAGTGACCCTTTCCTTGTGCCAGCTGGTCAGTGAGCTGGTCACGCTGGCATTCATAGCAGTGCACATGTTTGCCTGCAATGCAGGCTTGCATGCACCCAAAGTCCAAAACTCTGCCAGGCAAACTCAACCAGCATGTGATGCCTCGTCTGCTGCGCTATCGCCTCTGCATCCACCTAGACAACCGCTCGTCCGCCGCTTATCGGCGTTATGGGGCATGCATAATGCTTTACAATCGCGACACACGCCCTTGGCTGTTCACCAGAATTCATGCATTCCCAACACCCCTTTCCGCCCTATTCATCACCAGGCTTTCGTGTATCGCGCCATAACCTCCAGCACAACCTCCCATGCTGAAATACCTGCCTTGTTGCTAATCACATACGCCTCACATTGATCGTCCTCAGCCTTGGCTGCCTACATTCGGCATGCATCACGGCCTTACTCCCTGCCCTCGCCTGGACACCGCTGTGCAATGGGCACTCGATATTGGCCTCCACATTCGGATTACATTTCTTTGTGAGCATAACCTCAGACTCAGGATAGGTATACGAGTTCCGCGGTGCAGCAGCACACCTAATCACTGCGTGGCAGTGCCATCCGGCTCAGCAGCAGCAGCAGCCTCTGCTTGGTGCACATCGGCCTCGGGCGCTGCCGCCTGAGCCGTCGGTGCTTCAGCAGGGCTACCAGCGGCTGCGCCTGTGGCGGCGGCAGTGTGTGTGTAGGGCACGTGCTCCTTGACGAACTCCACCATGGCCGTACGCACTTTTGTGTAGAAAGGTTCCAAGTAGAGCTCGAAATGGTGGGTGTCAAACTCCCGCATCTCTACCGGCAGCCCCGCAGCTCTGCAGCGACGAGCAGCCGAGCACACCACAACACAGGAGCGCGTTGGGTGGGCGTGACGTGCAGCGTGTGTGATGCGTCGCCGAGTGTACAAGCAAACACGATGCTCCGGGCAGTACATAGGTCAGGAGGAGCGGGGGGCGCGTGCAGGGGCGAAGCGACGCTACCTGCAGTGCGTCGTCATGTGAGGCATGTCGCGGACACGAGGAGCGATGTAAGCACAAGGAAAAGATGCGGCAGGTGGCAAGGACCTGGCTGCCTGAATGCAATGCACCCCTGCCCGGATGCAGGTGACCCAAATCGCGTGATGTGCATGGAATCCTGAATTACAGCCGCGGTGATCAGCCGCCCTTGCATTTCTCGGCACTCAGCAGGCTAGGCTCGCCAAGCGGCAGCATATGGGCCGTTTCGCCGACACGCTCCCGAAGGAAGACAAGTACGTGGCAAGCCTTGCTGGGATGCGCCAATGAAGCACGCGTAGCACTTCTCAGCGTAGCTTACCCCACAGCACAGCCTTTGCTGCAATGCCGCGCTGCGGCTCAGCGCCTCACCTGCGCTTCTCCGCTGCCGCACGCACCACCGCTGCGGGGCACAGGCTGTCGTTGGCGGCGAATAGCATCATGAGGGGTGGCTTGAAGGAGGTGATGTGGTTGACGGGGCTGTAGGTGGAGGCCTCGAGGGAGAAGCGCGCCAGCGCACGCGGCTGCCACCCCCCCTGCACACTCAGCATAAGGGCAGCAGCGGGGCAAAACATGCAAGAGTTAAGACACGGCTGGTCTCGTTCACCATGTTGTTGCCTGCGTAGCGTGGCACTCAATTTTGTCACACTACTACACTAGTGCCTCCTTAGCAGTCAGACATGCGCTTATTGGGGTAGTAGGGGCTGGATGGCTCTGTGGCCCAGTCCGCAGTCATAAGGCTACCGCCCCAGCCCGCCCGCTACAGACGTCCGGTGCGCTACTCTACAACAAAAGCGCAAGCACAGTGCACACACGCTCCTGCTGCCGCCACGTGCACCGCCCTCCACCAATTGGTGCCATTGCTCTGGGCCCATGGCCATTTCTACAGAATCCGTCAAGACCATATCCGGTCCTCCAGCGATCCTCAAAATAGTGGTCGTATTCAACGCGTGTGTGTCGCCACACTGCGGTCAGGGCAACAGTCAGGGTACGCAATCCTGTACACCCCGTACAATGCAGCTTCCGTACCAGCTTCTCCTTGGGGTGCTTGGCAAAATACGACGCCAGCTCGTGCGCCTCCAGCTGCATGAACGCCAGCTCATCGGGGCTGCCCACCAGCTTGACGTACGCGGGCGCCTCGCCCAGGCGGGAGCGCAGCAGGTCGTGCACGCCCGCCGCCACCATGCGCAGCGTGCCGACGATACCGCGGCGCTTGAGGTTGTTCTTGGCGGCCGCCTTGCCGTCGAGGTGAGGCACCTGCGGGAGGGCGAAGAGGCCACGCCGGCGGTCAATAGATTGCTAGGACATGTTTGCATAAAGGATGGCTGAGGGAAGCAGCGTGAAGGGCAGAGAGCGTGTAGCGGGTTGCGTGGTCCAGCCTAGCGCAACAAGATCCCATATTCCCATGGCTTTTTGAGAGCATTTGTAAGTGCGGCCATGATATGATGGGATTGCTGACGATTTAAATTTATGGGTGTGCTGCTGGTTGCTCGCTGAGGTGCACATGTTTACGGTCCACCCAGGTAGGGCGTACACAGGGCACTCCATGGGTGACCCAGATCGAGTGCCTCCAACGTACCTTGACAAGGCAGATGACGCTGGCGAAACAGGCAGGCACTCACTAAGGCTGTACGCAAGCGCGTACCGTTGCCACATCCATGCAAACAACTTGTGGAACACGCGTGCAGCGCGCCAAACTGCGGCCTCTCGCTCTTATCAGGCAGTCACTCACACTCACCAGCCCCACCACGGCCCGCACAGACGCCGCTACCTCTGGCGGCAGAGTCGCGGCGGTAACCAGCACGTGGCCGCCGGCAAAGGACGTGCCCCATAGCACCAGGCGGGACGCATCGTACCGCGGGCCCAGGTTCCCAGCCTGATCAGGCACGGGACGGTGGTGCAGAGTCGATAGTGGTTGGTGTCGGTGTGAGTGAATGTGCGGTGTGGGATGAGTGTGAGCAGAAGCGCAAGGCAGGTACTGTATTGACTGTCGGCTATGGTGGGATACCTGCACGGTGCCCGGGCTGTGGCAGGCATGCGCATGGTTTCTGAGCAAACCGGTAGGCAGCCGGTGACGCACTAGCAATTTCTAGCATGCACTTGCCTGAGTGATGACCATTCATGCATCACCGCATTGCCGTTCGAATTTGATGCGGATGAACTGTAACTGTCTTCCCTGTATGGGAAATGCCTCAACGAGTACGTGCGTATGATTTTGCAGGTTACTGCCCTGCATGTTTGTGCGGGCTCGTTAACCTGGCAGAACGCACCGCAACAAACTCCACCGCTGCACGCCAGTCCTCAACGTGTCGTGACGGGCTGACCCAGTGCCTGCAAGATGGCACGGCAGCGTGACCCACATGGGTGGGCTGAAGGGGTGCTGACTGCTGAGGGTGTGGCAAATGCACAAGCAGGCTCTTCAGTATTAAGCCCAGGGCCCCAAGAGGACACTTACCTTACCACAGCTAGTACACCTCCCCATGCTCTTGATGCTTGTGCACGTGGCACCTGGGGGGCGGGCGGTGTGAAGACACGCCACATGCGATGGCATGTCAAGTCTGCAAAGGAGCGGTGCTGACTACAGCACCCACCTGGGCTCTCCTTCTGAGCCGCCAAACGTCCGGTAGTCAAACACAAACGCCGCGAAGCCTGAGTCCACATACCCCTCAGCAAACTTTGCTAATCCAAAATCCTGCGTCCATGAATACGAACGTCCAAAGCAAGTACAGCACAGCCATAAGGAACACATACTCGGCTGTCTCTCTGGCATAAGTTGAAAAGCCTGCGTGTAAGTCGCGTTTTCAGCTGACAATCCACGATCGCTTCCAACTGGAGGGGCACAATCGAGGCACATGGAGGGAGCTGGCACCTGCGGCCACCAACCTTCTGGGACCCAAGTCCGTGTGCAAAGATTACCACAGGCAGCTTGCAGTCTGCTTGCACAGCGCAGCTCTCCTGGTTGCCCTCCGAGTCCAAGCGCGAGGAGGCGCTGCAGCAGTACGGGGACTGCTTCGGCGTATAGAGCCACGCCTCGCACTGCACCCCCTGGCTGGTGAAGTGCACAATAGAGCGAGTGAGGACATCTGTGTCCAGGGCTCCAGAGTTAGGAGGGCGTGTGCTGGGCACGACTATTGGTGCATAACTCAGCTCTTTCTCCCCTGGCAGGTACCAACACAGCGCGGTAAGCAGCAGCGGCAGCGATGCTGCAAGAAGCCAACTCATCCTGACAAGTTCAAGCACTGAACGCTAGACAAGACATACACTCAGCCTGGCGTGAGCACTGACTTGGTCTTGGACGATGTGCTGTACCTGATGCCCATCTCGCGCACCACATTGCATGGAAAGGAAGCGCACATTGCTGTAAGCAGTGCTGTGAGCGGTTGCAAGGCTGTCATGCACTGGACCCGTACACAACTACGTAGCTTGTGAACGTGAGCCACGCAAGTGCACTTCATACAGTTCAAGCCAGTGCATGAGCGTATCGACATGGCTTTCAACTAATTGCCATGCACACAGTTACAAGTGATACGCGTTTTACGAAACCTCTGCACATAGCGTACCTCGCCTTGCAGCAGCAGCATGCAGGCGTGGAAGGGCAGGGTGCTGTGTGCACGCGATGCAGCGGTGCGGAGCACACTTGCTGTGCAAGCACGCACTGCTGCCGCCTCAGCAGCCCCTGAGGCCACCATTGCCAGTGACAGACACTTGGACATGCTGGCAGACTTGATACAAGGCAGCAAACGGGTCCACGTGCTGACAGGTGAGTCCATACCACACACTGACACTGCTTGAATCAGCTCACAGGCCAGCAGGGGAGGCCAAGCCAAGGCCTATGTACAGCAATCCTGGCGTACAAGCCAGCTGCAAGCTTCTCGGTTTAAGCAAACACGCACCGTGAACTGTATTCCCACAGTGTGACTTCTGTTTCGGCAGGCGCTGGTTGTAGCACGGAATCAGGCATCCCTGACTACCGCAGTGAAAAAGGCGCCTACAGCACAGGCTTCAAGCCTATGACACACCAGCAGGTATGTCGTGGCCATCGAGTAACTGCTCAGGCAAGCATCCTTGGGGGTACACACTGTGCGAGGACGCTGTGCGCTGCGTCTGTGCACATACGAGGCGAGCAAGCAAGGAATGCGCCTCAGCCCCACCACCGCTGTGGCGCAGCATCTGTGCACAGAATTGCAAGCTGCATGGCAGGCCTCTTGGCCCCGGCATGGCAGCGCACCATCCCAGCGCGCTTCACCGCTGGTGACTCACGGCGGCACGCGGTCTGCTGCTGAGCGGCGTGTGTGCAACTGCCGGTGCGTCGCCGCTTTGCATGCAGTTCATGGCCAACCCGGAGAGCCGCAAGCGCTACTGGGCGCGGTCTTTCCTGGGGTGGCCTCAGTTCAGCGCCACCCGCCCCAGCGGCGCCCACCATGGCCTCAGCAGGCTGCAGGTGTGCAGCGCGCGTGCGTACGCCTTGGACACGCATACTGTATGCACGCACCCATTTTGGCGTACACACAAAGCAGATGCAACAATGCATGCATTGTGACCTTCAACTGCTTGTGCTTTATTAGTGAATGCTGCTCGGTGCTGGTGCAGCCTGCACGGTTACAAGCTCATGCTGCATGCTGCAGTGATTTGGCCCTGGCCTTCAATAGGGCAGTGTGACCTATCCTTGCAAACTCCAACACACGTGCCCACACGCGTTGCATGCGTTGCTGCAGGCCAACGGCTGGGTGTCCACCATCATCACACAGAACGTTGACCGCCTGCACCAGCAGGCAGGGGCGTCGGACGTTCTCGAGATGCATGGCACCACGCACGAGTGAGTCCAAGCAAGCATACAAGGACCAGGGGTGAGGGGTGAGGGAAACATGCGACGGGGCGCAAGCAACGCGTTGAGGAAGCCTTATCGATCATAGGTGCACATCAGCACTAACCTGTATTTTCATCAAGGAAAATGGCGTGGGTGTGTCGCTGATTGCAACCACCTCAGCCTTTGTCCCTGCCCCAATAGCTGTCATGCCTTCACGCTGTGTGTTACGTCCTCTGGAGCCGCAGGGTGGTGTGCTTATCGTGCGGCGTGCTTTCTCCACGTCAGGCCATGCAGGAGAAGCTAGCGCAGCTCAACCCCGAAACCGCCGCTTACCTGGCTGGCCTGCTGGGGCGGCAGCACCAGCAGCACCACCAGCAGCCGGGGCGTCCCGCCGCCAGCACCTCGGCCACCAGCAGTGCCGCTGCCAGTACCGCTACCAACACGATGCCGCACCAAGAAGACTCCACGCATGGCCTGCCAAGACCCAGAGCGCTTAGTAATGAGGTTGGGGCCAGCTTGCACCGTTTTACCAATTGCGTACCATGGTGCCATATTTCCGGCAGTGTTTATCTCACCTTCTGCCCACCTTCTAGGGATGTTGTTGAGCGCCATGGTGCGCACGAGCGCTGCTGTAGTGGCGCTGGTGGCGGTGAGCTGCTACGGCTGATCTCGCCGCGCGCCTCAAGCGCATCCAGCAGTGATCATGGGCTGCACATGACGGCAGCCAGCCTTGCGTGAATGCGCGCTGACGTCACACATGCAGGTGCCCATGCGCCGTCCCGACGGCGATGTAGAGTTTGTAGACGCAGGCGATCACTTCACCGTGCCGGATTGTCCCGAGTGTGGTGGCATCCTCAAGCCGCATGTGGTGTTCTTCGGAGGTGAGGATGCGGAGAGAGATGTTAGCTGTCATTGAACCTCTGCAACGCAATCATGATGCCCCTGATGTGCACCACCCGCCGTGCGAGTGCACGCTGCCTACGTATGCTCTGCCTCGGTTTACGCTTCTCTCAAACATCTTCTCATACTAATGCCTCCTGCGTACAGTGCTGGTTTGGTTTTGTGCTCCAGCACTAGTTTGCTCTGTTGCTCAGCACCGCCTTGACCCAGCACCTGCCCTGACCCTCTGCCTGCCGCGTGCCCAATCATCAACTGCTGGGACTGCTGCATCCTCACCGCTGCTCCCGTCCTGCCGCAACAGACAACCTGCCGCCGCAGCGCACCAAGCGCACGCTGCAGCTCGCTCATGACTCGGACCTCCTCATCGCCGCCGGCACCTCCCTCGCGGTGTACTCAGCGTTCCGGCTCGTCAACGCCACGCGCGGTGCGGGCGGGAAGCTGGCCATCCTCAACATCGGCCCCACGCGCGCGGACGCCGTGGCGCAGCTCAAGATTGAGGCGCGTGTGGGGGAGGTGCTGATGCGCCTGGCCTCACACCCCGCGCTGCTGGTGCCGCGCACATGAGGAATTGAGATTTTATCTATGAACTGTATGTGCGGGGCAGGACTGCGGACGGTGGAGCTCGCTGCCCTTCCCTGCATGATATGATTGGAGCAGAGGGCGACACGGTCGGCCGCACAAGCGGAAATCGGAGAGCGTGTGCACCACTGAGCTGCGCAGGTTTTGCGATCTCACTGCCAGACGCGAACGCAGGCGAGGTGGGGATTAGAATGTCGGAACGCGTTTGTGGGCCGCCGTCTCGTACCGAACACAACCAGAAAACCGGCAACGGGCTTGGGTGCTCAGGCCCGGCGCAAACGAAACAACATGTGACGGATGCTGCGCTTGTTGTGTCCCTTATGGTGCCTTCGCATGGCGGATTCTGCGACGGCTCTAGCTAAGAGCGGTAAGAGTGTGGCCAGAAGTATGCACTGCCTCGCAAATGCCAGTGTGACAGCCATTTGGACCTCTATTAGGACACTAAGTCCGCTGTGCGGACTCCGCACTTGCCCGCAACATCCCCGTTCCATTTACATACCTGTACAAGTGTGCATTCTGGCGGTCACCGCATGAAGAGACTTAATTGAGAAAGGAACTGGAGCAAGCTGCCATGTGTTTCCTTACTGTTTTCCTACCAGCGCGATTGTGTGCGGGGGTTGCAACCTCCCGCTGGTCCCCATTGTGGAGGGAGCTTGGGCCGTTCTTGATGCAACACAATACAAACTATACAATACAAGCACAAGCTGCTTGTGCAATATCCGGCCCTCTAGTGTGGAGGCAGATCGTGTGAAGAGTTTGGCAGTAGCGATGCTGAAATGATGTTCGGATGCGTCCGTTACATATGGACGGGCACGTGCTTCTCATGTTGAGGCCGCCGGTGTGGTCGTCATGGCGGTGCATCGTCAGGCTCCTTGCTCTTGGCCGCACTTTCCGCAGCGGTTCAAACGATGCCAGTGGATAGCAATGGGCTTTGGTCTCAGTTGGCAAGTGCGCATTACGCTCTCCCCGTTCCTCCCCCTTGGAATTGGCCAGTGCAGAGCGGACTGGGTAGCCTAGGTTTATGTGGTGGGCCACAAGGGGGGTGACGATGCCCAACACACCAACACCACAACACTGTAAGGACGAGTAAGGTATTTGATGACATGATACACAACGCGTTTCGATGCCTGCCTGCTGCACCTCGCGCTGCGGCGCTTTCACCGCTTGCTGGTGGCGACGGACGCGCTGCCGAGCAGCGTGCGAGCAGCTATGATGGGTGTCATACTGTCATGGCACGCCGTGAGGGGAGTTGGGAGATGGCATGCGCGTGCGATGGCGGCAACCAGCATGCATTAGCGTCAAGCAAACACGCAGGCGATCACAGCCCTTGCAGAGAGGGATTATTGCGCAATGGATGTGGATAGCTCGATCCGATTAGGATACACAGCATGGCATTGCGTTGTGCACCTGAAGGAACATAATAGCAAGATCAGTAAGTAGTGCCGTGCGGCTTGCCCCCCAAGGGTATATTCATACCTGCAAACGTCAGGTGGGAGCTAGGTAGCATTCCGCCAACGGCACACCAGCAGGCACGTGCTCGGGCAGGATTATTGTTGATGCTCCCCTTAACACGCTCGCAGCGGGTGCCCAAGCACGCGCACGTGGCGGGCCTTAGCATTGCCCAAGACGTAGGTATGCAGGCCCAAGGTTCGCATTGCTGTGTGCAGCAAATATGGAATTGCTGGACTTGAAACTATGCCAGCCAGCTCTTGAGCGCGCACGCCAAAGTCACATGTGCAGAAAAGCTTCTCGGTCACGAGTCTGCGCGTTATTACCACCACACGGCTGGATGGCTGATAGTCTCAAGTCTCAACCAATAAACACCAGAACAAAACACCGGAAACCCATATACTCGCACCCATGCCGGCGCGCGCGTCATAGAAAAGCACTCAGCACAAAATCCAAAGCACTTTGGACAAGCGCTCCGGCATTTTGAGCATGATGCACTGCACAAGTGCAAGCAAGCGGCTGAGCGAGTTGTTGGCATGAATGTGTCCCGCAGGTCAATCAAGCATGTGCATGAGAAGCAAGATCAGCTTGCCGAGAGGCCCTCAATCATGCTTGGGCTTGGAATGGGTGTGCTTTGCGGGTGGTGGCGGCACGCGCGTGCAGATGTGGAAGACGTACGCCGCCGCTGCGATGCTCACAGCGGTGGCCGCCAGCCAGGCCGCCCACACGTCCGCGTTGTGCGCCGTCACCCACCCGGCGCACGCGGTTACGGGGCTGCCGGGCAGGCCGCCCCCGCCTGCCGCCACCGAGTATACCAGCCACGCCGCCGCCCGCTCCGCCGCCACGCCGGGTGTCGCCCGGAGCTGCCGCGAGAGCGCCTGTGTGGGCCGACAAGCCAGGCATGGCGTGGGGAAGGATCAGAACTTGAAATTTGGAACACACTTCAAAGGTAACATTACATGGCGCTTGCAAATGTGGAAGCCTGGCAAGCTGCCACAGAACGAAGAGAACAACAGCAGAAGCTTCGTGTCAGATGCTGTTGTTGTTGAGAGAACACGGCCTCAACCCAGCTGGGCAAAGCATACCACAGTCCACGCCCTGAACCCCACGCCCTGCTCCGCACCTGCACCTGCCGCGTGAAGGCGTACACGTTGGAGAGGCGCTCAATGGCGATGGACACGCGGTACGACGCGGCGCCGCTCTCCAGCTCATCGCGGTGCAGGCGCCGCCCGATGCCCAGCCCCACCACGCGTGCCACAATGTCCTCCTGCGCACACCCCGCACCGCACGCACCACACGCACCAGTACCAAACACCCAGGTTTGTGCCAAGCATTTACACCGGAAACTGGTGCGGGAACTGCTAGATTCTGGTTGGATATTGCAGTTCAGCATGCACCAACAAATGATCGCACGTGGCACTAAGATGGTAACCGAGAATGCAGGTTGCACAGCAAGGACCTCGGTAATTTATTCATACATGGACCCCACGCTCCACCGTGGCGTATCATGGCATGTACATACATGACTCGCTTGAGCTCAGCAGAGGCCGCTGTAAGGGCGGCATGAACGCGGCATGCAGGCGGCATGCAGGTGGCATACGCGGGTCGCGCGTCACCTGCTCTATGGTGAGCGGCACGCAGGCCATCGGCTTGGCGTGGTACAGCGCCATGTACACCGCCTGCACGCTGCCGTCGGTGACGATCGACACCACCTGCGCACGCGTGGCAGCGAGGAGGACCCCGCACACGCACATGCACAACAGCGCAAAAATGATAATGGCACTTCTGCTGCTGCAAACACTGGAGCTTGGATTGCAGGCCGTAATTTGGAACAACGCAGTGGTGTCTCTGAAACCAGCTCTGTGCATGCTGTGCTGTAGCCTGTTTGAAGCCTGGTGGCCACACCCCATGACAGTGGCAACCCCAATCCTTTATTCGTCAGGGTTGAAGATTTCATAACTTCTGTGACTCCATGGAGTCCATGGCTCCAACATGGCTTGCCACAATCGCTTTGCAACGCGGTACATCAGACAATGCGCGCCCCTCCCCCCCTTCCCCCAAAACACACATTCACACATGGCCCACACACACGGCCGCCGCTGCAAGCCTCATTACCGCGGCGTGCTCATCCCAGCAGCAGCCCTCCTCCCTCCTGCCTGCCTCACCTTTGGGTGCGCCAGCAGCGTGTTGAGCGGCAGGCTCGGCAGCACGAGGATGGATGAGGAGTGCTGCAGCGGCAGGTAGCTGGCGCGCACCTTGGCGTGCTCATGCGCCGCCAGCTGCCACACCACGCGCTGCTTGAGGTCCAGGATGGCCTCAGCGATCGCCATCTGAGCGCGCAGCGCAAGCCTGCGCACGCACACGCATGCACACACATACGCTTCCAGGTTCACATCTTGCGTACAGCCAACCCCACAGGGAACAGCTGACATGTTGATCATGCATGTGGCTGGTGGTTGGCTTGGGTGCATTCTTCTCGTCTCACGCCCATGCGCTGTGCAGGGCACCCTCACGGTACACAGTCTGCACACAACCTCAGCCTGTAAGCACGAGGCCCTTCGGCGTCCGTAACCTGAACACTCCACCATGACAAACCGCATCTGCACACGTGTGCTGCATATACATTCTCACATGCCAGTCACGTCAGTCATGTGTGTACCAGGGTGTGCTTCCCCACCGCGCCTCTCACCTGAGGTGCTGCGGCAGCGTGATGACCACCACGCCGTGCGTGGCGCCCTCCAGGAAGCGCACCAGCTCGCCGCTCAGCGGAGCGTTGCTGGCGTCGTCGCCGCCCTCGCACCCCGTGCAGCGCCGCCCCAGCGTCGCGGCCGCCTCCTCTGCAGCCTCCACAGACCCCTCTGCCGCTGCCGCTGACGGCTCGTCTGCTGCGGGCGCTGTACCCGCCACCGAGCCTTCACTGCCAGCTGCAGCACCGTCCGCAACGTGGCCTTGCTGCTGCGGTGGTTGACCTTGCAGGGCTTGCCCCTGCGACGGGAAGTCCAGCAGGGGGGGCGGCTGCCGTGGCGGCGCCGCCAGCATCCAAGGCTGCAGCGCTGAGGGGCGCGGGGGCTCTCCCAGCCCTGCCAGGATGGGCCCGACCATCCTCACGCTCGGGGCTACGTGGTGTGGCTCGATGAAGCCCCAGTCGGCGGCGACCAGCGTGAGGGACGGGCCGCCGCAGCCGGCGGCGGCGCCGGCGGCGGGGTGGGTGGGGGAGGGGCTGGGGGCTGGGGGCGGCGGGGCGGGGACGGCGAAGCGGCGGCGGAAGGCGTGGAGGCGCGGCTGCAGCGTGCGCATGCGCCACCACTGCAGCCTGCGCAGCACACAACGGCGCCACGCATCAAGAATATTAGAAAACGCGCCATGCATGTCAGCATGTGTCTCAACGGCATGAGCGGCTGCAGGAGACGGCCAGGATTGCTTGCCGCCGGCATGCTCCCTGCTGTGTTCCACCACACATCATGCCAGCAGGCGCTTTGCAAGCCGGCACCACTCACGAAGTGGGGCTGGACCTCCAGACGTCTGTGTCACGCTGGCTGTCCCGCCCTGTGTGTGCCCCTCACATGTTGTCGCATACTGCATGCGTCAGTGCATCACTCCCCCACATGCATGCTGCAGGCCCATCTGGGTCACCCCCACCCCCACCCCACAGGGTGCCGTTCCCACCACATTGTTGCTGACATGCCCATTCACGCCGTGTCCCCCAGCCTCCCCATTTTCCCAAGGCTTGCCACTTCGCCCCACCCGAAAATGTGTGCCGCGGAAACGAGTGCAGGACTCAGGCCCTCATTTCCCACCCCTCACCTCAGGTGCTGCGCCAGGTTGGCTGCACGCATGCCGAAGGGCATGGCCGCGCCGCCGACGCCGCCCGGCAGCGCACTCCCGAAGGCCGGCACGCTTGCCAGCGGGTAGGCGTTGCGCTGGATGACGCCCTGCGACAGCGAGAAGCTGCCGCCGCTGTCGTACACCGAGTAGGGGACGCCCAGCTTCTGGGCAATGAGCTGCACACCAACACACCGCAAAAACACAGCGCACGAGCATGCGACGATACACCGCAAGCTAAGATCCCTGTTCAGTAGTGCCTACAAACGGTCATGGCAGCGTCAGTGGCAGTAGGTCGGGCGTGACATGCATGTGTGCTTTGTCCCCCTTCACGGGCGCGACAGCACTGGCCGCTTACAGCCGTTAAGGTCATACACCGAGCGAGCCTGAATCCACTGGCTCCCCACACTGCATACTGCGTACGCTTGCTCGGTCCTGTTGTCCGCTGCTGTAGCGTTATGGCCACATGCACCACCCACGCTCCTGCGGCGCTCGCCTACAGGTCCCCCCCTGCATGGAGGTCCCCTTTGCGCCCACCCGCCGCCCTTGACACATGCAACACCACACATTGTTCCGGATGCTGCAATGCAAAGTGGTTGAAGCGCCTATTGCTGTGGTTTAGGTTTGGCGCGCCTCTCACCACGCTACTCACCATTACGCACACGTCCGTTGAGTCCCCTAGCAGCGTGTGGAAGGTGGCGTCCCGCAGCAGCCCCACCAGCGTGCGGTTGCTCAGCACCGATGCGCAGTTGGATAGCGCAAAGTTGAGGCGTGTGGTGAGGTCCTGCGTTGCGCAGACAAGCAGGGTAAGGTCCAGGGGATGCTGCTTTGTTGCCTGGCATCCTTGGCGCACCAATGGCCAAGGCGGATAGTGATCATTGGCACAACCAAAAGGGTATGGCCCTGGATGAGGGAAACACCACACCATATAAAGCGTCTGCTCAGTCTACACCCGGGGCGCGCTCCAGAACCGGGCCCCCGGGGGCAATTGGCAGCCAGTGACGCTTATGCGAATAAACACAGGGGTGACCAAGTACGACCAATGGCTCGTAAAAACGCGCATGTTGCTCTGCAACACACTATCCTCAGTGGACATGCCATATGCAGGAAGCCAAAACTCAGTGCATGCACGCAAGTGTGACGTCAGCTGGCCCCTGTTGACAAAGCGAGCCACAGCTGACCAAGTAGGCAACACCTCACCTGTATTGGTGTCCCATAATGGTCATACTGCTGCAGCTGCACGCTCGCATACGTTATGCATGACAGCTCCGTGGTCCCTGGCTGAGCATGGTCTGGGACAAGCGCCTTGACCATATGCCCGCTCTCCACCAAAGTCTTCCCAATTTTGTACATGTCGAGGTTGTTAACCTGGACCAGTGCAGGCACAAGCAGGACCCGAAGCTGTGTGAACTCACGCTTGGGCGTTGGCGTCGCCGTTGTTTGCCCTTCGCCTGTCCTATGCGCTGACGCTGCTGGTTGAGCCGGTGGTGCTGGTGCAGGTGGTGCTGGTGTGGGAGGAGGCAAACTTTCCTGCACCTCTGCTCTGTGCACTCTGTCCTGTGCCTCTGCTTCAGATTCCTTGAGGAGAGCGGCTTCGGAGTTCATGGGCATGTCCAGCGTGTACACGGCGTGTTCTGGTCCCGCGGCAACAGAACAGCTGTGTTCAGCACACGTGAAAGAGACCACGCCATCTGTTGCAGTACACAAGCCACTGAGTCCAAGCAGCAGCAACGCCAGGAGCCCCAGGGCTGTCATGCTGGGCCGCTCCGTCGCCGAGCGAGCCTGCACACTGCAGTCGTGGTCCAGGTCCAAGTCCAAGTTCAAAAGCAAAACTGTTCTATTGCAACGGGGCAAATCTCTAATACTGTATCACTGCTGTGCTGTACGTGCAAAGCGCAAGTCGCAGGTGCGGTTCCGTGCGCGGTGTTAGGTGCATGCGAGCGGAGCGCTAGCAGCAACCCTTGTCATAAAGGTATTCAGAAAAGGATTTCACTCGTGCATCATACTCGGGTTCAGTATTCAGTGTGCAGCCCTGGCGTTTCGTGGTGTCCGCAGCATGCGGGCCCTCCCTGGAGTGCGTCATTTTGGTGTTGGCCTCTCAAAGCAACCCACCACCGTTCACATGCAGAACCCTCGTTTATAACACACATCGACACTATTAATATTCACTCCGTCTGGTTGAGTTGCTGGTTCACTTTTTGGCTTCTTCTAGTTCTTTGCATCATAATCATCTTGAGACCTGAAATAGAGGCCTGGAAGCCTGCTTGGTAGGGTCTTCATAGTTTACCTTATTACCACTACCACGGGTCGCCACACGCAGCCACACACAGCACAAATGACTGTGGGCTCGAAATCCAAGCGAAATCACCCCACCTTCCGGGTCATGCTCTTTGTAAGTCGCCACGTGAGGTTCTGGTTCCCTGCGGAACTGCACATGTGCATTTTCCTGCTGCTGCAAATTTTGTTGGTGGCAGAGCCCCTGCGCTCCGTTTGACAGGTGTGAATGACTGTGTCTGGGCACCCCTGTGTTGCACTGCAGGACCTTGACGACACGTTATACAGAAACCACTTTGTTCCAGAGCATGTGCGGCGCTGCATAGAAGGTAGTCGTGGTGCTTGCCTTTGCCTCATCCATCAAACCATGCCTGGCACCTGGTCCTTACTGTGTGCTGACGTCGTGCCTGCGCGACCCATCGAGCCGTGCACTTTTCCAACCACTCTGTGTGCATCTGCTTATGCATCTGCTTGTTGCCTCGTCATTGAGTCAACTGTATGCGTTGGCTTTTTGTCTGTCTGACCTGCTGAAGACAACCACGCGTACCTTCCTGCTGTTGTTCAGAGTACATGGTGCAAAAACTGGGCATCGCCAGCGAGGACGTCAAGCACCGCTGCACTGAGCTGTATATGCGCCATGGAACTACCCTTGCTGGTCTGATAGCTGAGGGTGAGGCAACTTTATCGAGTTGCGCAGTCCCTGCAAACACGCTTCTTTTTTCGGTTGCCCTATGGACGGTTCACGGGGGTTCACCAGTTTCTGTATTTTATTTGCAGGATATAAAATTGACTTTGACGACTGGCACAAGCATGTGCACTATGGGACACTCGATTACGCAACCCTACTCAAGCCCGACCCATCGCTTCGTGCGCTCCTGATGAGCATCGACATTCCAAAGTACATTCTAACCAACGCGGACAGGCGGCACGCAGAGCTTTGTCTTGATAGACTAGGCATCCGTGACTGCTTCAGTCCTCGCTGGTTTGATTTCGAGGTTGCACAGCAGATGGCGGCAGAGCGAGGACTGTGCAGTTCGGAGCACCCAGCGGTGCTGTGCAAACCTCAGACGGCCTTGTATAAGGCTATCTTGGACGAGCTGGGCGTGGCGCCCAGCGAGGCAATCTTCTTTGATGACTCCATCCGGAACCTAGCTACGGCACACGAGCTGGGCATGTTCACCGTGCTTGTTGGGCAAAAGGTGCGCGTTGCTGGTGGTGGTTGGCTTGTGCCTGACTGCAGCTCTCCTGGAAATGCACTCGTGTGCACCTACGCGTGCGCCTGGCATGGGACGTGGCAGTGCCCTCGGCAGGTGGAAACCCGCTCTCTTCTCCTTGTGTGTGCTTTGCTCGTGGATTGTTGGAGAGCGCGCGAGATGCATTTCAGCGTATGCCACCCGCGCGTTGGCTGCATTTGCGCAAATTCGCACCACGCATGCAGCCTTCTGTGTAGTGCGTAAAGGCCCGCATGAAAGCGTGTCACCACCACACAAGCATCAAAAGGGCCAGTCAAGTGCAGTGTATGCCTGGGTACACACTGCAAGCCGGGTGAAGCACTGCGATGCGCTACTGTGTTGTGCGCTGTGCGGTCAAGCGTTGTTGTTGCCCAATGCTCGGCATGCCGATGTGCAATGCATCCCGGACTAGCAGCATCACACGCCTCGGTTAAAGTTATCCTGCAGCTGACAACAGAATTTGGACAGTATGTCAGTATGATGTGCTGCATAAACCTTGGCTGCAGGCATGCAAACCCAATAACCCATGTACCAACAACTGCTCGCCGTGCCTTGCTGCGCGCAGGAGCCTATGGGAGGCGCGAACCTTGCCCTGCCGGACGTGCATGCGCTACCTCAGGCACTGCCAGACCTGCTGGACCAGCCCGGCATGGTGCACGACGACCACGGCGGCAAACCACAGCTCATAGAGGTGGTGGTGTGAGGCGCGGGAGCAACAGCTCGGACCTCGCATGCCTTACTCTAGCTTTGCCTCTTGAGCGTTTTGTGCCCTTGTTCCCCCTCCGATATGGCAGGCCTTGTCATGAGGTCATAATCATGCTTCCTGCCGCTCGGTACCCATCTGCCTTCCTGACTGCACTGTGCGTACACGCACCTGCGAGTCTGACGCTGTGTACTGTACGACTGTTTCCCTCCCCAACCTGTACCGGACCTGTACTATACTTGCGCTTGCATCGGCGCACTTTGACCTCATTCTTTCAAAGTGAATATCTCGAGCCTTGGAGTGCAGTGCCCGCTTTTTGAGTTGTTGTCCTGCTGTACGGCATGTATGGGGTTGGTCGATTCGTTGCCTTCTTACGTGAGGGTTGAAGTATGCCTGCCTCACATCCGCAACCCACATGCAGGTGTGTGTTGCGCCGTGGGTCACGCCATCACGCATGCCCCGGGTGCTTCCCTACTCTAGCCCAGCCTCCCCACGGGTGCGCATTGGACGCACAGCATGTCAACTTGACGGCGTGCGCTGAGATTGCTGTGCATGCGAGTTGAGAAAGCAAAGACCAGAGCGCAAGATTGTAAGCTCATTCGTGCGGCGACGCCTTGAACCAAATCAGGGGAAAGAGTGCACTACGTGCCCGCTGAACGTGTGTGTCCATGGTCTCGATGGAAGGAATCCTTCGCCGCTGTGGAAGGATCATCTTGTGGGCCACCGCACCTGTTGCGCTTGGCTCATGAGACAATGTAATTTTCTGGTATTTTGTGGCTGTTCGGTAAGCTGTTCAGGAGGCATTGGATTTGGACACACAGCGTGCACAGCACGACAACAACCTACGACGCCGCACAATTGTGTATTGCTACCTGACCAAAGCTCACACCACCCCACTGCACAAGTACTCTATAGGTCCATACTTAAATTTAGCCAAGGGGCGATGGTGGCAACTGCGAAGTGGTTCTAACCAGGTTCTAACCGTCACAGACTTGCTGTCGGGCATGATGGCCATACCCGGCACTCCTGCGTGTCCAACAACCCTAGAAGAAGCGCAGCAGTATGTTGGATACAAAATCGTGAAGGTGTTTCCTTTCGAGGGTGTCCAACGGGAATTTGTCGGCGAGTGCACCATGGTCGTGGACGACCTCGTTGATTCAGACGGCCAACCCTGTGGTTTGTTGTACCACGTAAGGTGAGAACGAGTTCTGCTGGTTGGTCTTGCCCTGCGGGCTGAGCTGCGTTGTGTTGTCCGTTACCTACCCACCTTGCTTCTGGTTTCAAGCGTTGGGTGCTTTTTGTTTTGTGCAACGCTTCTGGAAAGCACTGCACCCTATGTCGCATGTGCCACCTGGTTGTTTTCTACCATCACTGCACTATCATCGGTAGCCGATGTGTTACTTGGCTTGGCATTTCAAAATCTGTCGTGCGTTCAAAACGTGCCGTACCTCCAGTCTTGCTATGCACCGGCCTCTGCACCTCTTTCTGCGTGTAACAGCTACGAGGACGGTGACGTGGAGGACTTGGCGTTTGCGGAATTCTATCATCTACACCAGCGATTCCTTGTGCATGCCTCTTCAGGTGCGTGCCACAACTTGCGTCTCGCCAAGCGCACACAGTTCCTGCTGCAGGCCCCCTTGAAGTGTCTCAACAGCTCGATATGTTTGTAAGGCTATTGACATGCTCACTGCTCTGTATTTGTTCAGCCGCTGTCAACGATGGCAAGGCAACGGGCAAGAAGAACAGGCGGGTGTCGGATGCCGCTGCAGCAGCTGAGGCTACTGCAGGTGAGCATGGGGTGACGCTGGGTGTGTACCTCAGACAGCACGAAGGCTGCTGTTCCTGCACGAAGGCTGTCGGGCGTATTGCTGTGATGCACTGGCTCACGTTGTAGTGTGGTTGCTACGTGCAGGGCACCACATGCAGGTTGAGACAGCCAGACCGCCAAAGAAGGGCCACGCAGAGCAGCCCGCAAAGCAGCCTGCGCCTGCCCCTCGTGGCATTAAGCGCGAGGCTCCTGACGAGCAGGGAGGCGCACATGCAGTTGCGGACGTTGGTGAGGAGCCAAACCCAGCCCCGCGGCAGCGCAGAAGATCAGGCGAGCGCCCACAGGGGCGAGGGCAGGAGGAGCCCGTGCATGACGCAGCACAAGGGGAGGCAGGGCCGTCGTCAGCTGTGCCGCAGGTGAGGTGCTCATGGCAAGCGAGGCAGTGAGCACCAAGGCGCTCGCCCAGTTCCACGCCATGCATAAGCAGCTAGCTGCCTGCGCCCGGTGCCATGCCGCACTCATGCACCTCCTCACTGCAGCGCGGTCCCTTGGATGCTGGCTCAGGAGCGCCAGCCTCCACCACAACCCCGCATTGTGATCCATGTCGATGCGATCTTCACCAGGGGCGGCCGCGTGAAAACCATCGGCACCGTTAACCCAGGCCTTGTCCCCAGCAGCTATGCTCCGTGCAAAGGCTTACTTAATGACCCACATGGCATGCACGCACCACGTCCCGGCGCAAGCCACAGTGCTATCTGGGGCACGTTGTGCAGCTGCGGTGGCTGTGCAGCAGCGCCGCTGCATTGCACGCCTGGGCCCCAGTGTTGGAATGTTGAGAATACTCCTCTCATTTGTGTGCGCGTGTGACAGGGGCAGGACGCGGCAGACGATGACGAGGGCGCAAAGACCAACTTTGTGCTGCGTGCACAGGGCCGTGCTGGGCAGCTGCACAAGATCCGACTGGAGAATTTCATGTGCCACGCAAACTTCGAGATGGTGTTTGGGTAAGCCGCCTACCCAACACACATTTTACGTTCCCCCAAGTGCCTAGCACTGGCGGCTCTGCTGCGCGACTGTGTCCCGATTCCCGAGGCATGACACCCATGCATGCCCTGACCCCTTGAACACCCCTGTCGTGTGTTGAGTGTGCTTCCCTCGCACGTGCGGGTCATGCCACGCCGCAGGCCCCACGTGACGCTCGTGTCGGGCCAGAACGGCAGTGGCAAGTCCGCCGTCATGCAGGCGCTGCAGCTGTGCCTGGGCGTTAAGGCGCAGAGCACCGGCCGCGCGCACAAGGTGGCCGACTTTATCCGCACCGGCGCGCACTACACCAAGGTCACGATCTCGCTCTGGAACCCGAGGGGCCCGGACGCGTTCAAATTCGACACGTGGGTATCTCAGCTTAGAGCGTGCAGCCCCGCCCACCACAGTGTTGAGTTGTTGACCATACCCTGGCGATGTTTGTGAGCATGTTCGAGAGAGATGCTCTTGAAGCCGGTTGTGCGCCTCACTCGCGCCTACCATCTGGGTCACACCATCAAGGTCCACGGTCCACCCGTTGGTGTATCCACGCCACCTCCCTACACAGTGACCACGCTTCAAAACCTGGCACGCTTTTCCCACAGCACTTGCCTTATTGCGGCGCAACGACACTCGTGACTTCACGCCTCAGTACATGTGTCTGAAGTGCTGCACGCCTGCACGGGTGACGATTTGGGTCTCCATTTGTGCCAATGTGTTGACTGACCAACGCGACGCTGTTCCAGGTACGGGCCGATGATCATGCTGGAGCGCAAGTGGAGCAGGTCGGCGAGCGGCGCCACGACCTCGTCCATCAAGTTCTACGACCACCGCGGCCAGGCGGTCAAGGTGGCCAAGGAGAGCGAGGAGGCGACCGCGCTGCTGGAGCACCTCAACATCGACGGCGGCAACCCGCTCACCATCATCACGCAGGACATGTCGCGCATGTTCCTGTCAGCAGGTGCGTGACGTGGCCTGATGCGGATGGCGTATCGCCCGGCGCTGAGCTGGCGCCGGCACGTCACGCATCCCTGCTGTGCTCGCGGCAGGAACTCATGGCGGGAAACTGCCCCCGTCCCCCGCTGCATCTTATTGCTGTGCAGGAAGTCGGTGAGGCTGGGGTGTGCGTGGTGTTGTAACTGAGTAGCTGCCTGAGGGTATAATGCCTGTCCAGTCTGTGCAACTCTGCTGGCCAGCGGCTGAGGAACAGCTGTGATGATCTTCCAGTTGGGAGCGGGTCATCGTGTGCCCGCCCCCCCCCTACACACACACACACAGCAGCTGCATCAGGGTGACCTCAAAAGACTTTGAGGGCCCCGCAAGTACTGACCTGGCACCTGTGCGTGTATGGGATTCCCGTTTGTGAGCAAGTTGTCCCGCGCTGGTGTGGTGCAATCGCTGCTGCGTTTGGCTGGCAGGTGGCAAAAACGACGCGGCCAAGAAGTACGAAATGTTCATGAAGGCGACGCTGCTAATGGATTTCGAGGTAAGCGCTGACCTGCTGACACCGCTGCCAGTCTGCCTACCGCGCTGATTCGAATTGCGCTGCATGTGGATGAATCAATGGTACGATGCCTGTTGATGCGTGCAAGCTTGCAGCGGCAGGTGCACTGCATGCACGCGCCCACGCAGTGACAGACACGCCTGCTTGAGACGACCTCCATACGGGCGCGCGCGCGCAGCAGCAGAAACAAACGTCGTCCCTGGCGCCTAGCTTGGCGAGTCTGCCTCCTGTACTGCATCATCACGCAATATGCAATATGCAAAGCCCCAAATCCTGGCGGGAGGGCTCTCTCTGTTGCCATGGCAAATGTGACATCCTGCCTCCCTCCCGCCCTCACGGCTGGGCCCGGCCACGGCCACCGTGCGTATTTGTGCCTGCAGGACGAGCTGGTGGGCATCAACCAGAAGGTGGAGATTGCGATGAGTCACGTCAAGGACTACTCAAAGAAGGTCAAGGTGCAAGAAAAGGAATTGAAGGATATCGAGGACAAGTACAACGAGCTCAAGAACGTGGCGAGGTGCGGGCGGTAATTAAGTAATTAACACTACGGTTTGCGCTAGATGTGGCAGGGGTTGAACAGGACGGCTGCTTTTGTGCGGTACACACACGCTTGCTGTCACCTGGCATCAGGTATATGTACGACACAGTCATTTAATACTGCGATGTATACGTATTCTGTCACCACTGCCCACGGGCTTGCATGAGTACTGCGCTTGCTTCTTCTGCTGCTGCTGCGACCGTGTGCAGCGACAAGCACGAGCTGCAGGTGCTCACCAACTGCATCGCGTGGATGGGCGTGGAGGAGGAGGAGAAGAAGCTCAAGGCGATGAAGGCGTACGTGGAGGTATGGAGGGGTGTCCCTCTCATTGCCGCATCCATGCCTGCCGAGCTACTGCAGTATCAGCCATCAGCAGCCATTAGGTCAGCCCAGTCACGTCGACATCGTCAGGTGCAGTTTGTATCTTCATACGCATGCACACTGTACGGCCCCACGGAAAGCAAACTGCATGGCCCCACGGGAGCCAAATAACTCTAAACACATCTGTATGTACTGCCACTGCACGGGTAGCTTGGTAAGGCATGTGCGCATCTGCCTCTATGGGGCCCACCTGAGGAGCACATGGGCCTCACCTGTGGGCTATGTACGTCATCGAATACCATGTGATCGTGCAAGCACACAACGCGCCAGATCGCTTTTGAAAACATTCACGGAGGGGTGGAATGCTGCCTTCCAGTGACATGCATGGGGCAGCAAATAGGCGCACGTTTGAGCTGATCGTGATGCAAGCATGTATGGTGGCATTAGCACGGGCGCTGAGAGATGGTATACAAAGACCGTCTCCGTGTGCAGGCATCCGCGTCCGCAATTTACCGGAATTTACCGGAGTGCAGCTGGTTGGTGTGCGAGGGCAGGGTATGAGGTGGCGTGTGCCGACGCAACCAAGTGATGTGTGGTTGTTGCGCAGGAGGAGCTGCCGCAGCGGATCCAGGGGATGGAGGAGCTGAAGGAGAAGCTGGCGGCGGACCTTGCGAGCCTGGACAGCAAGGAGGCGGCGCTGGTGGGTGGGGAGCTGCCTGCAACGACCAACGCATGTAACATATAGCAAACGCTGACCAACTGGCTTCCCGCGGGTGGATGCGACAGTGACACCCACTGAGGTGCTAGGACCCTGGCGTTGCTGGCCAGGTTACCATCTGTTGCCTGGCCTTCTTGACTGACAGCATGACACTTGCACACACCACCGCCACGGACGATCCCGTCATGCTTCGCCGTCTGATGGCCGTGCGCACGGCATCGAGCTTGTGCATGGGTGGATGCATATGGGCGAGTATGTGCGTGCAGGTCGAGGCGCTGCACCGGCACAAGGAGGGCGAGCGGTCGTTCAAGGAGCGACTGGCGCAGCTCAACAAGGACGAGCGAGAGTCGCAGCGCCGCCTGTCGACCGCGCGCCATGCGGTGGATACCCTGCAGCAAACGCTCAACACCATGCGCGGCGATATCCAGGTGAGCGGGCTGGCGCAGTGGCAGTGGCGGCGGCGCCTGCCAACGCGCCTTCGCGCCGCACATTGCCTGCGAATCGCTTCTCCAGTCCCCACCATGCCCCGGCACTACCGTATCAGAACCCTCACCCCCGCCCCTCTGGGACAGGTGGCTGGCTTGTAGGTATGGAACGATCGCCTGAACCCTTTTGAACCCTAGCCTAACCCTACATCCTCTAGTAGATATGGAATGATTGTCTGAACCTGTTAACATGATTGTTTGAACCTGCCGTAAATAAACCTGTTTGAGCGGCGTGTTCCCACCGCTCAATCCCTTGTGAGCGTGTTCATTCATGCGTTCCACGTATGATTGTGTGCAGGACCTCAGCCACAAGCTGGAGCAGGACCACAGCGGAAAGGCCGCGGAGGCAAAGCGCCGCATAGAGGAGCTCAAGGCAACCGTAAGCGCCTGCGCCTGTGCTGTGGGGTGTTCGGCTGTCCGCCCAACCAGCATTTGGACTACGTGCAGACATGTGTAAATGTACAGCATGACGGTTGCTTTGGCATACCGCAAGCGCGCGCTTACGTCTTTTCGAGTTCCGGCAGTGTTCATCACGGCGGTGGTGTCTCGGATTACTGAGGCTATGGCTGACACGCGGGTGGTGCTTGTTGGGCCGATGCCGCGTGCAGCTGGATCGTCACAACGAGGAGCTGGCGCGGCACCAGGCGGCCGTGGATGCCGCGCAGCAGGAGATCAAGTGAGTAGCAAAGCCGTTGGAGGTGTGCTCATGCGTGCTGCTTGTCCCCGCTTGTCCCAGTTGCAGAGCCGTCTGCTGGTTGCAGGCGGCCGCAGGTGCAGACCATATTGAACATCAGGAAAAAGATTAAAAGATGGAACTGTTCCTGCTTTGCTCCATGTTTTTGCAGGATAGCCTAGATGCAAGCATATTGCAGGATAGCCTAGATGCAAGCAGATTGCAGGATAGCCTAGATGCAAGCAGATTGCAGGATAGCCTAGATGCAAGCAGATCCTGGAATACCGTAGATATTGTGTCAAAAACGCCGTCCTGGGTCTTCCTCACCTGAGAATACTGCACCTTGATGATCAGGCATTGCACCTGACACTTCCCGCCTCTCATGCACTGCACTGCACCTCGCCCCCCCCCCCCCCTCCCCC